>JARQOC010000004.1:241344482-241753148 GCA_033576535.1 Allobates femoralis
TCCTGTAGTGTCTGGCTTCTGCCGTCTTCCGCTGGGGGGCAGAAAAATGCTAGCGTGAAAATTAAAACTTGTGTACTGTATCCACATCAGTGCATTCATTCACATTTGTTGACAGCATAAACTGTGACAAGACCACCATCTAGTGTCTGTATATATTATATGCTTAAAGTTCAGAAAGTACAATATACGTCATTATAACACTTGTTTTGACACTGCAAAACAAATGCTAGGTGACGGACCCTATTGATGCAGGTATGTTTTACAACTACAGTAAGGCTAAGTGCCCACTGTGCATTTTTGATGCATTTTTTTGCTGCTTTTATGCACCAAAAACACAGTATCCAACACTAGAAGTCCCAGAGAGGGGTCATTTAACATTTCTACCTCTGGAACCCAGAGTCGGGTCGAATGACCTGAAGGATTTTAGGTAACATCCTCTAATCACTGTCTTTTGTTCTGTAATTAAGGCCATTACTGTCGCTCCACAGAGGTTGTTGTTTTCCATTGAGTTTAGCCATTTAGTTTCTAGTTAGTTCTATTCAGTTTGGACTAAGGGTCATTTGACCCTCTTTCGGTACTTCAGGGGGGAGCTCGAAATTTCTGGGACTTCTAGTTACCATGAGTGTCTATGTGATTTCCCAAAAGCTGTGCCCACATGTGCATTTTTGGGTGTTGGGTTTTTGTTGCAGAAGTCGTGTGCGTTTTTTTAATGTCCTTGCAATTAACATGCCCATTTTTGGGCTGCATTTGTTCCATAGAATGCATTCTAATCCCCAGAAAAAAGCACCACAAATGGATGGGTATTCTTACTGTGCGTTTGTGGTGCTTTTTTCCTGTGATTTTCAAAACAAAAACGCACCAATACTCACGCTCCCCGGGGATCCCACGGCGATCCCTGGTGATTCCCGGTAAGTCTTTCTCAGTGCACACTGGCAGTAAAACCGGGGGGTATTGTCCTATAAGAGTCAGAGCCTGAGCACCATGTGACAGGCTGAGTCACATGGTGCAATGTCTTGGCAAGTAAATAAAGACATCTCCCGTCACTCCACAGAGGAAGAATCACTGGGGATTACCGCGGGATCGCTGGGGAAGGTGAGAAATTGTCTGTGTGTCTGTCTGTCTCTGTGTGTGTCTGTCTGTGCTTGTGTATCTCATTAATTGTGCTGCGCAATAGGTTTGTGCTGCTTTTGCTGTGTTTGTGCACATACAAACGCAGCACAAAAACGCAGCACAAAAAATAAGCACAGCGGGCACTTGGCATAATTCTGCACAATCTGCTGCTGCTATTTTTGCTGTTAAAAAGCAAAACCACTAAACGGCAGACAGAACTTCATATACCTTTATATGTCAAGCTATTTCTTTAAGATATCATTAATACTTTGCCTTATATTCAGTCATTTGATCAAAAAATTGATGTTGATATATGGTTCGGCTATCCTATTTTAACCGCATTTAAATGTTATGATTTTCTAGAATATAATTAATTTAACATCCACCTTATATCATTTATAGTCAGTCAGTACTCTAATATATAGTGTGACCAAAGAAATGAGCTGAAGCATAGTTGGTATACATGCAGCATAGAAGAGCATGTTCACACTGTGGCCATTTAAGAGACAAAACCTAAGATACAGTAGAAACAAAATGAGCACATACTCTTCAGTAAATAGGTAAATAGTAATAGTAAATAGGTAAATAGCGTAAAAGTAATCCTAATATGAGAAGGTGTAGCCTAATCGGGATGGTCAGAACTCTCATATTAAAACCTCACCTTCTGTCACCTGAAATCAATGTAGATGGGGGCAAAGAAGGACCGGGGCCCGACTAGTTCAGACACCTGACCATTAGAAAATGCATAAATGAAATATCTGGCTCAAAAAGGAGAGGCACACCCATTTGTACAAAGAAATGGTCAGGATCATTAGTTGGTATACATGCAAAGTATATGAGTATCTTTACGCTGAGGCCATTTAACAAACCTAAGATAGAAATAAAATGATCATATACTCTACAGTAAGTATGGCAGAGAAGGATTGGGGTCTAGCTAGCTCAGACACCTGGCCATTGGAAGCTACATAAAGTGCATAACTCAAAAAGTGGATGACACAAAGTAATTTTTTTACCCCAAAACAGTGTTATTTTGTACTCTGTGGTATTAAGATCCATGGTCCACCTTTTTTTTTGAGCCAGGCATTTTAGTTATATAGCTTCCTATGGAAAGGTGTGTGAACCAGCCAGACCCCTGTCCTGCTCTGCCTCCATCTACATTGAGGTCAGTTAAACAAGGTGAGATTTTAATGCTAGAGTTTAGGACAGTACATTCTTTTGTCCTGCAGCTGAGATATAAGAAAGTTATAGCTCTCAGAAAACAGCAATGCAAAAATATATTTTTACTATAAAATGTTTTTTTTTTTGTATGGTGTAAAAGCAGCAAAACATAAAAACTAGCCTAAATGTGGCATTGCTGTAATTGTACTGACCCAAAGTATAGAGCTGTCTTATCACTTTTATGACACAGTGAATGGCTCAAAAAAAATTTCCTGAATTGCGTTTCTTCTTTATCCAGCCTCACAAAACGTGGAACAGAAAGCAATCAAAAAACATTCTGTGGCCCAAAATGGTACCAATGAAAACTCCAACTCATCCCACAAAAAACAAATTCTCAAATTACTTTGTTGTCAGAAAAATAAAAAAAATATTGTTTTCAAAATTCGGTGATGCAAAAACCTTTATTTTGTAAAAAGCACTTTTAGTGTGATACTAGCCAAACCTAAAAAAATTATATAAATCTGGTATTGCTGTAATCGTATTGACCTGTGAAATAAAGCCACCTAATCACTTATACCGCAAAGTGAACAGAGTAAAAACTTGTAATAAAGCCAATTCTATTGATTTGTGTATAGTGCATGTCAAAGACCACAGTAAGGCTTGACTCATATTTATCCTGCACTCTATAGTGATCACTTACATCAGGAATTACGTGGAAATCTCTGAAAAAATGATACAGACAAAATTCCTAATAAAAAATTCACTGTATTGAAACAGAGGGAGTCACTTTAAACTTCTGTCTGGCCTGCGGACCGGCATCTTTTTACATGCATTTTACGTGTGCACAAAAGTTGCTGTCAACAATAGTTTCCTGCATCTTCGTAATGAAGGAAGCCATTGAATAGAGGCCAAACAGAGTCCGGAGTTACTCTGCCTCATTATAGTGAATAGATCTGTTGGGGGTTTCCACTGCATCATGTGTTTTGGAGATGCAGATGGAAACCCTAATGTAAGTGCACAAGATAAATGTTAACTGATCCAAAAAGTTCTGTACCTGAAATTGCCACCAATAGCATTCAACTCAACTGACAAAATAATAAGTCCCCACTCAGGTGCATCATTTGTTAACAGAAATATAAGCGTCTTCCATGTTACAGGTAGCACAAAGGCTCTAAAAAAGCATTATGGCTCCCCTCAAATAGAAAACCACTCCAAAATACAAATGCCCCCCACAATGTGTCTAAACCAAAGGTAAAATCCACGTTTGGCAGTGTTGTACTCAGGAGAGCTGGCTAAGGCTAGGGTCACACCTGCGTTTTTTTTTTCAAATCCTGATCCGGTTTTGAGCTTTTAAAAAGCTCAAAACCGGACCAGGAAACGCTCCTCATAGGAGCCCATTATGGTAACCGGATTGCTTTACAAGCAATCCGGTTACCCGCTCCGGATCTGCAGCCTGATTGAAAAATAATGCAGGCAGCAATTTTCAGTGTGGTTCTAGCCTCCGCAATGTGGTAACCGCATTGCTCAGGATGTGTAATCCTGAGCAATGTGGTTACCGTATATACTTTGCTTATCCTGGCTGCCACCGGGCTAAGCAAAGTGTTAAACTGTAAGAAAAAGCTTTAATATTCATAATAATTCTGCCCATCATGTCTCTAAGGGGTGCCCACCCCCTCTAGAGACATGCTGCCCACTCAGGTGGGCATGTACTGTGTTAAAAACTCCTGTACAGTAAGCTGGCTCCTGTCGGCTCTGTACAATTTTGTGAATGAAGCCGTGGCTCCACTGACAGCTGTGCACAATGGTAATTTTTATTTTCACAGCCCAATGTTACAAAATGCTGTGAATCACTTGATTGTTAAAATAGGCCGCTACATACCAAGATGAATTTGTTGAGATGTAGTTTATATGATGGATTTGTCGAGCCCACTGGGGCGGGGTACTCGGTACAAATAAAAGGGGAATATGTACAAGGGATAAATGTTTGTCGTGATGCCACCCACGGTGTGTGGTCAATGTTGGGACCACGGCTGCTGCAGAGCCTCCGGGGACGATGTTAGGCAGCTTTAGATGGAATAGCTCTCCGTGGGTAGAGCTGGGTTCCCCAGGGCAGTGATGGTTAAAGTGTATGATGGTTGGTTGTAATAGGTGCAGTTCACTTACTTGCCTTCTTCCAGCCAGTGTCCAGAGCTGACAGGCTGTGGCTCTCCAGGTGGGAACGTCCTGCTGTCCTGCTGGAATAAGTTAGTCACAGGCAAGGAAGTAATGGTATCATAACGTTCTGTTTGCAGATAAGCATACAAGGGAGTCAGAAGCAGGCTTCACCGGGTTTACTGTGCAGTTCTTTCAGTACAACAGTTCCAGTTCAGTTCTTACACTGGTTACAGACTTTCCCCTCCGCGTTCCTTTCTACTCCCTGCAGCCAGGTTGTTACTCTGTGACCCCTCACTCTCTCTATCATCCTTTCCAGGCTTTATTCTCTGTCTCCGTGTGTGTCTCCGTGTGTGTCTCCAGACAGTGTAGCGGTAGCTTGGACCCTTGTGGTTTCTCGTGGTCGCCACTGAGCTGTCTGTCCTTTGGGTGGGAACTCCAATCTGGAATTGGAGCTCCCCGTCGGTGAATCTGGGGAAACCGGGTAAATCTTCGGTCCCCTTCAGAGCCGACACTCTGCTTCCAGCCTAGCCTCCAATAGTCCTCTCCCGCAAGGCACTATCAGGCTCCCTCCTGACCCGTGTGACTCTGGTGTCAATATGGAAGGCTACTCCGCCGGTAGTTGGTCGTTTCAGCTGTGTTCCTCAGACTCAGTGTTGCTGCTGATCTGTCTCTTTCCTCACACTCTTGGGGTGCTGGCTATGTCTGTGCTGTCTCTCCGTGGTTTCTCTGGCGCTTCGGATTCTGCAACTCCATCAGCCCCACTCCTCCAGAACGTGTGCCTCTGTCTTTGCTTCTCAGCCTACCTCGGCCTACTCACTCCTTCCTCCTCCCCTTCTTCTACTTCTACCTTCTGTCACCTGACCTATATGCTGTCCCACCACCACTGTCCTCTAAACCCACCACCCCTTGCCCACCTAGAGTTCCAGGGTCCGGGTTGGGTGCTGCCTCCTAGTGGTGTGTGGGATGTCTGTGAGGGTGTTTGTGTAAACTGTCTTCCTTCCTACCTGGCTGCAGTTCCCTATGTAGCCTCCTGGTCGCAGGGGCGCCACAGATTACCTTGTGGGGGTTTCTGCTGTCAGGGACTGTTGTATTGTGACATACCATCTGCCATCAATTCCAGACAATATGACTCTCGAAAATATAAATAAAGCTCTTTCCGTTCTGAGCTCTGACATGCGCCAAAACAATTATTTTCCATCACATATAGGGTATCGGTGAATTCAGGAGACATTGCACAACAAATAGTGTTGTGTATTTTCTCCTGTTATCCTTGTAAAAATGCAAAATTTGGAGATAACGTAACATTTTTGTGGGAAAAAGTTACATTTTAATTTTTTCCTTCCACATTGTTTTATTTTCTGTGAAGCATCTGAAAGGTTAACAAACTGCTTGAATGTGGTTTTGAGCAGTCCGAGTGGTGCAGTTCTTAGAATGGTGTCATTTTGGGGTATTTTCTGTCATATAGGCCCCTCAAAGTCACTTCAAATGTGATGTGGTCCCAAACTAAAAGATTTTGTACACTTTGTACACTGTTGGAAAAGTTAGACATTGCTAATAACTTCTTTACAAAAAAAATTGTTTCAAAAATAGTGCTGATGTAAAGTATACATGTGGAAAATGTTACTTAATAACTGTTTTGTTTGACATTGCTCCCTAGTTTGAAGTTTGAAAATTGCAAAATTTTTAACATTTTTGGCAAATTTTTGTTATTTTCACAAATAAACACAAAAAACATTGTTCTAAATTTACCACTAACATGAAGTACAACATGTGAAAAAAAACTGTCTCAGAATCACTGGGATCCATTGAAGCGTTCCAGAGTCATTACCGCATAAGGTGATACTGGTCAGAATCGTAACATATGGCCTGGTCAGAAAGATGAAAACAGACTGGGGGTGAAGGGGTTCAACAATTCTTCTGGTTGTATTATTTCAACTGTTTTATCAGTGAAGCTCTTCAAATAAAAATGTATTGTTCTACAATATATTAGGATATGCATGATTTAGCTGCACTCTTTAATGGCATATGACTATGATAGAATACGTGTGTCATATCAGTTAGCTAGTGTGTAGAGTGATTATACGTTGTTAATAATGCTAATAAATACGTTTCTTCCCAAGGAATTTTCTAAGGACACATAATAAACCAGCAGTAGAGATTGTCATATGGGAATTAAATATAACTTTATTGGCATGTTAATTATACGAACATTTTCTAACATTATCATTAAAAAAGCTATTGATCAAGCCGAATGATGTTACATGTGTTTCAAGTTACAGAATTAGCAGAAGATGTCAAAAAGGCCCAGCTTGTCACTCAGAGCTCCAAGACAACAGCCCGACTTCACCGTGCCAGTGACTGAAAAAGTATGGTGACCGGAAGTAATGAAAATGCTGTGGGCTCCCATGAACAGGCAGCGTCTGTCATTAAACAAGATTCATGCACGGATATTTTTCTAGGACTATAATTATAACCCATGCTCCGACAATAAAAAGAAACAGAACAGCATTATTATTGAACTGTCCTGTAAATAGAATTTCAGTTATAGTTGAAAGCCAGGACTCATGCACACAACTTACAGGTTGTACTCATATAAGTCTAAAGACGGCTCATTCCAGTGGCGTAACTTGAAGCTTATGGGTCCCAATGCGAAAGCTCCAACAGGGCCCCCAATTATTGCAATTTTTTTAATAGCAATAGTCTTTTTCTATAGGCCAAAAGGACAATTGGGGCCACCTAGGCTCCAGGGCCCGGGTGTGATTGCAACCCCTCCACCTGTTGTAGTTACACCCCTGGCTCCTCCAACTGCCTCTTATTTCACATGGAGACAGCACATCATCTTTTATCATAAATACTGTATTACAGGGGTATCTCCCCAAGGAATAGTGCTCAAAACCATATGTATCCAAGGCACCAGATATCTTCCTCAAAATGTTTTTTTAATAATTACAGCATTAAAACTAAAATGCAACATTTTTGTCATAAATGGTCTTTTTCAAGTAATATATAGTGAGAGGAACACTATATAAATGGCATAAAAAGGCCATTTGAAGCCAAAACACTGCATTTCAATTTTTTTATGCTGTAATTAATAAAGAAACTTTTTGAAGGAAAGTTGTCTTGAAAAGTTGTCTGTTGTCTTGGATACTAATGGGTATGAGCCCATTTGGCAATACGATGGAGCATTGCACCAAGACAGCAGGGACCAAAGATTATGGTGCACAGTATTTGATAACGTGAACTGTTGGCAACATTGCTGGTAGAGTAAAATGTATCTAATACTGGAAACACCATACAGATGCACATAGAGTGCCAATGGCTTTTTACTATTCAGCTGCACTGACTCGTTAAGTTCCATGAGACCTCTGGATGATCTTTACGTCATCAACATTTTCAGTAAATTTTCTGAAATAAATGGTTAAAGGGGGATTTCCATCTCCAAGATCCAATCCCTATATTAGCAAATCCCTCCAATTAGAAATGTAATATAGTTCTCCTGTTAAGCATTGTCTTTTTCATGTGAAGGCCATTCAGGACCTTACGTATCCATGAATACAACCACAAGGAAGGAACTGACTTTCCGTATGTGCGTGGTCGTAAACATGGATACCCAATGGCCTACAAATGAGGAAAAGACAATGCTTATCAGGAAAACCATAATACATTTCTAATTGGGGGTATTTATTAATATTGTTATTATTACACCTACTACATATTGGGATAGGATCTTGGAGATGGGAATACCTATTTAAAGAAACATATGTACCGTATGTAGCTGTAGATACAACGATAAACACTGTTACAATGATAATGTGATATTATAAAATTCTTAATGCACATGGAAGGTAGTCTGGGATGTTGAGCGAGACAGTGACAGGTAGGAGCCTCTTTGTCATATTTGGCTTATTTTGTGTATTACATAAACATGTTACCAAAACTATTACAATGCCCCAGGCCCCAAACAAGCATAGCATATTTTAACATCGAAATTTGCTCAAAATGCTAACAAACCTCAATTGGCAAGTCCAGTTTTCCAGAAATGACTGGAGATTCCCAAAACACTAAATACTTTTCATCAATATATGTATGAAATCTTTCCAAAAGGTAGCACTCAAAAACTCTATTTTTTAAAGCTTATGAAATTTTTTTAATTAGGTTAGTTGCATATAAAAAGAAATAAATACAAGTGCTTGTGTTCTATAGCAGCACTGGGCATATTGTTTTATCCCATTCAAAAGAGGAGCATTTTCATAGTGGTACCCCCCAAGAATAGCACCAGTAATTTTATGAATCATGTAAATATATATATGGCTGCTAATCAAAACATCTCGTAGAATAGGATGATTTGTTTTCCATTAATCCACAATATGGCAAATCTTGAAACAGTGGTGAAACACACTGGAAGTAATAAGATATGGTAAGAAGCACACAAAAAAAGATAATCTTTATGTCTATAGTAAATGGTGGCTCCATAATTACAGGAATTTAGAAAACCTATCTATTGTGAACACACTGTTATTGAAATTTAAGTTAGCTAAGAGCCTCTGGCTTTTAGACAGGGTACAGAGAAAAACCAAAAGTTTTTTTAATCTATTAGACCAGGCATGTACACAGACAATTCAGAGGTTAAACTGAACTCTGCAGGGTCTGCTTTAGACACTGGCTACACGTCGCTATATAACAAGGGGCATTTACACTGCAAGATAATCATGAAGAAGAGTTATGAAAAATGCTTGTTCCATAATTTGTCATGTAAAAATGTTGCCAATAATCTGATAAACAAGTAAATCACTCATTCATCTGGTGAAATGATCTTTTATGCAGCACAAAAGATCACTGTTCTCGGTAGCACATTGTTCCGTGTAAGGCTAGCTTCACACCACGGTTTTGGGCTGTCAGGGTGGATGCTGTTTTTTGCAGGATCCACAGGACAGGACCTGACAGCACAGGATGAGAGCGAAGTGTGCCCAAATATGCCCTACAATCCTGTCTTTAACAGGATTTGTTTTCTGCTGCTGTCCACGGTGCTGATCTGTCAGCCTGTGTGTGCAGTGCTGCTCTCCATGGTGCTGAACTCTCAGCTGTGTGTGCAGTGCTGCTCTCCATGGTGCTGAACTCTCAGCCGTGTGTGCAGTGCTGCTCTCCATGGTTCTGTACATTCTGCCGTGTCTCTGAAACCGGTTGAAATTGGACAGAACCTGATGCACAAAAACCGTGGTGTGGCGCTAGCCTAAATAGGATTAACACTGCCTGGAACATTGGCAGCCTATTAGACCTGACTGCTCTAATATAGATCACCCAGTGTGTACTGTTTGCTTTTAGCCTGTCTGTGTGTTTAAACAAGCCTTCATGCAAAAACATTTGTGAAACTTGTCCCACAACAATGTTAGGGCCCTTTCACATCAGCGGTTCACGCTGATATGCAGCAGATCCGGCAGGTGGCGCCGCATCTGCCGGATCTGCCGCCTAACAGACGACTTGCGGCCCAGATCCAGCAAGCCCCATGTATTGTCTATGGGGCTTGCGGTCCGGTGCTGCAAGTGCGGTTCTGCCGGATGCGGCAGATCCGGCACTTGCGGCCGCAGAAAAAAAAAAACGCCGCTTGCATCTCTATGTTGCATGACATGTCACCATGTAGTTCTCCACCTTGCATTGGTGCTAAAGAACTGTAGCTGTCCAACATGGTTAATGTCTATAACCAACCCCTTACTTCAGAAAATTTTACTACTCTGTATTTTATTATCCTATTATAATTTAGTAAGAACAGATGTCTCTGCTCTAATTTCTCATGTTTCATTAACTTAATTTGAGCCTGCCAATAGACCAACTTATTCTCTGCTAATTAGGACTGGGGTAGGAGCCCAATCCAAATGTTCAATGCCTGAGGTTCAATGTAGACTGTAGATATTGCAGATTAATTCATACAGTATTCTGCACACTTATTATATGTAGCATGCACAACGCATGCAAAGTAACAAAAACAGATATCTGGAGTACGGTATGTATCTATACTGCATATGCAAATAACTATAATATTCTGAGGTGTGAGAACTATAAAGTTTGGTCTGTGAATATGAGAGGTGAGTTTGTATTAGACTTGGTGGTTGTTTTTCTTAGACACATACAAAAAAAGTTAGATTACTATATTGTCTATAGAAAAAATTATAATATGTATGACAGCAATATCACATTACTAGGATAGATGCATATAAATAAATAACATATCTAATGAACAAGGATGCCATTCTTAATATACTCTCTAATTTGCATGATAAATCTGGCACACTTAAAGGGAATGTGCCTGGTCTGCAGCATGTATCAATCTCAAGCAATGTGACTTATCTCTGAAATACTGCAGAGCTTCAGATAAAAACATACTTTAAAATCCATCTGTGATCAAGCAATAGGGGACACTAGTCATATAGGCGGGTCTCCAGGGGCTTCTTCCTGTCCAATGCCAATGACTGACAGGTCTCCCCCTAAACTCACCTAGTCTGTGCACCTTGGTCCTCAGGGGGCTTTTAAAATGTTTTGCTCTAAAATGTCACAGTGTTTCATAGTCAAATATGGATGGCTGAAATCCTGCATCCACTGCCTGACACATACGGTACCACTCGTGCCTCAGGAAACATGTATCAGCTGTCAAGTTCCCTTTAACTACAATGACAGTTCAGACCTTACAAGAAATGTTGATAAAAGAGTTGCAACTCTGATACCCTGACTGCTTTTCCTATTACATTAATATGTGCCAGAAAAAGTGCACAATAAATATTATGTGAAGTTTGCACAATTTGCATTTCAGCAATGATGAAATTACAGTGTAGGAAGATTAGTAAAAAAATTCTCCCACTTACTTTTAATTTTAATTTATCCGCCAATTTATGTGTCTACTATTACAGTTCTTGGGCTTTATATCTTCAATAGACCTTTATAATAAGCCTAGGCAGACGATATGTTTTAGCACTGGCAATGATGAAAGCCCATGGAATTCTGGAGCTGAAATGTGGAGCTGTAGAGAGTTGCTCACATTTGGGGAGAATTAGCAAAATTAGTGCTTCGCGAAACAGAAGTTATAAGGCTGCCTTCACACTTGCAGATGCATCTGCAGCGTTTTGCAGATGCATCTGCAAGTATCAGCATGCAGACCGCGGCCCCTATGTTTATAATAGGGCGCACCGCGGTCTGAAAGCTCTCATTCATTCCTGTATGTGAAGCGTCCGCAGGCGGATGCCTGCTTACAGATCACACTCTCCCGCCCGCACCATGGACGCGACATCTCGCGTCCATGGTGCGGGCGGGAGAGTGTGATCTGTAAGCAGGCATCCGCCTGCGGACGCTTCACATACAGGAATGAATGAGAGCTTTCAGACCGCGGCCGCGGTCTGCATGCTGATACTTGCAGATGCATCTGCAAAACGCTGCAGATGCATCTGCAAGTGTGAAGCCAGCCTTACACATAATCCAGCTATATAAACAAGAGGATTGAGGGTTCTGCTCACAAGTTTACAATCTAAAAGCAATTAGGAGTGACACAAAAGGTAAAAAGAGGGTGTCATGTATCGTCCAGTCATCATTCTAATAAATAGGTATATTCAGATAAGATCTGTAAAAGTACACATACAAGTTGCAATTGAATTCATGTAGGGTGTGGAAACAGATAATAAAAGGATTCAGATTCTGAGGAAAATTTAAGTTTAACAGGGAATAGTTAGATTAGTGAGGTGAGCTGATTGGCTCAAAGAGATGGGTTTTTAGAGCACGCTTAAAACTATGACCACTGGAAATTAACCAGATTGTCGGGGATTGGCATAACATGAGAAAAGTCTTAAGGGCCTGTCACACACGTCAATGTCGTCAGTGAGATGATCGCTGACGACATTGACGGCTGATTGCTGGTGAGCTGTCACACAGACAGACTCACCAGCAATCAATTGACCAGAAACATCGTGGAAACGATTTAAATATCGTTTCCACGATGTCTTGCTCCCGCTGCCAGGCTGCTGGAAGCGGGAGCAGGCTGGTCTCCAAGGTAAACTGCGGGTATCTAGGCAGCGCGCGCTGCCTAGATACCCGACGTGTACCTTAGTTACCAGCCTCCTCCGCTCACCGGCTGGTATCTAAGGTACACAGCGGGTAACTAGGGACCCTAGTTACCCGCTGTGTACCTTAGATACCAGCCGGTGAGCGGAGGAGGCTGGTAACTAAGGTACACGTCGGGTATCTAGGCAGCGCGCGCTGCCTAGATACCCGCAGTTTACCTTAGTTACCAGCTCCCAGCGCTTGTGAGAGGCGCTGGGAGCTGGAATATCGCTACTCCCGGTGTCACACGCAGCGATGCTGCGTGTCCACCGGGCGACAATCGCCAGGTTTTAGAGCAGGTTCTAAAACCTGGCGATCATCAACCAGCGATTTATCGCTGGTTGATTCAGTATGTCACACGCGTCAATATCGCTGCAACGTCACGTGCAGCCGATATCGTGCAGGCGATATTGACGCGTGTGACACCCCCTTTAGCGTTGGCAAAAGAAGGTTTGGATTATAAAGCTTGCTAGTCTTAGATCATTAGTACACAGTACAGTGTTACACGGAAATGAGGGAGGACATTTAGGGTGGTGTAGAATTTTGAAGTGTTTATGGGTGCGTGAGAAGTTTATACTTTACTATATAGCGGTTGGGCAGCTAGTGCAATGACTGTCACAAGGTGTAGGATCGGTATAGTGAATGGGCAGAAATATGATTCTGGTTGCTAAATTCAGGATAGATTGAAAATGAGAGAGTTTACTACAAGGGAGACCAATTACTAGAGTTGCAGTTGACCAGGGCAACAGTAAGTGTTTTTGCTTTGTCCAAAATAAGAAGAGTCTGAATTCTGGAGATGTTTTTGAAATGCAGGTGGTGTGAGCAAGGCTTGAGTCAAATGTAGTTTTAAGACAGCGGGTGTGCTGCCTGGAAGTTATGGTAGAACCATGTAGAGATAGCAATATCAAGTTAAGGTAGACTATTAATGGGAAGGAACACAAAAAGTTCAGTTCTGTAATGATTCGGATTCAGGAGAGGGAGGATATGATGTTATAGACAGCAGACAGTCTCTGGCATTTTGTAGTAGTGTGGGGATGATGTCAGGAGAATATGTGTATAATTGGGTCTCATCAGCATAAAGAGATGCTACTGAAAACCAAATCTGCTGTTGGCTTGTTCACGTTGAGCTAGATAGAATGAAAAAAGGAGAGGACCTAGGACTAACCCTGCCGAACCCTGACAGTAATGAGAAGGGGGTACAAACAAGAGAAGATGATACACTGAAGGAACAGTTAGAGAGGTAAGAGGAGAAACTAGAGAAACTGATAGTGTGAAGCATAGTCAGGAGTAGTAAGTAGGTGATCCAGGGTTTCCAATGATACAGAGAGATTCTGGAGACTCAGAAGGGTGTAGTGATCAATAGATTTAGTAGTTAGTTGATTGTCAGGGACTTTAGTAAGGACAGTTTCTGTAAAAGTGGAAGCCAGATTGTAAAGAGTCAAGAAGAGTAGGCCATGCATTTAAGGGGTTTACAGATGAAGGTGAGGTTAGAGGCAGATCTGTAGTTAGCAAAGCAGTTTTGGTTCAAGAATGGTTATTTTAGGAAATGAGTTATGACTGCATGTTTAAAGGAGGAGGGAAAGGTACCAAAATAAATGGTTGAATAGTTTTGTTAGGTAGTGACAGACAGGCAGAGGCAAAAAAGATGGTATAAGGGAATAGCACCACTGATGCAGGTTGTAGGGCGAAGAGAAGCAAGGGGTCTGGTAACTACTTCTTCGGAAGGTGAACTTTATGAAGTGTGGAAGGGAAGGGGATTTGTGCTATTAAGGTATTTGGAAAAAAATTTCCTGTTGCATATCATTAATTTTTTTGTGAAATGAGTAGTCAAATTATTAGCGCTGCAGTTGGTGATAGGAGCCTACAAATTAGGACTGAGGAGGAAATGAAAAGTGTTATTTAGGACTGTTGAATAATGAGGCGATGATGCTTGTAAAGTAGGATTGTTTGTAGAGGATAAGGGAAGAGTCATGTTTTAAGCATACAATAATAATGGATGAAATATTTGGGCTAAAGGAATTTTTTTCATAGACATTTAGCACACCAAGAGAAAACATCTTTGTAGCATGTGTCAGGGCTGCCACCATCTGTATTCTGCATGTTCTGTGTGTAGAGAATGTGGCTTCATGGAGGTGACGTGTCTTTTTATGTGGCAAAACTAAGCAAAAACACAAGAAAGAAGGGATTGGGGCCAATTATGACTATATTTCATAAGTTGATGGCTATTGATTGATGGGATGCAAATTTCATTACTTGTGGTATGCAGGGGTGTTCTGAGTGTTGCGACAAATTTTTACTGAGAAGGATAGAACACTGATGGTTGTGGCTATAGAGTGGTGAGGGGAGTTAGTAAATTCATCCACTAAGTAATGATGGAAAAAGACAAGGTCCAGTGTATTCTCATCTTCATGTATAGGAGAGTTAGCCAGCTGTGATAGATCTAGAGAGGAGGGTAGAGATAGCAGACAACTGGAAGATGTGGAAAGTAGATTATCAATGCGAATATTAAAGACCCCAGTGATGAAAATAGGAATGTCACAGGATATGGAATCATTGGTCTGGAGAGTGGTACTCAACTGTAGAGAAAAGGGGTTGAAAAGTTTGATGGTGCGGACCTTAAAAGATATGAACATAAGTGAGTGTACTGGACGGGAAAAGCACATTTCGATGAGAGAGATAAATCATTACCACCAACTCGACTGTTCTCAGGTTTAAGGGATAAGAAAAATGTAGGCCATGAAATGAGGAAGCAATAGTGACCATAGTTTCTGAATGTTGAATTCATGTTTCAGAGCCAGAAGGTTAAGAGAATTTAAAAAAGAAGAAGTCATGATTTTAGGAAATATTGTTGCACATTGATTAGTAGTTCCAGTAGACACAGTGGAAAGAGACAAGAAAAGGCATGAAATATTGTTAAGGAGATTACCAGAGTTTCTATGTTCACCCAAAAATGAGTTAAATTTACTAGTAAAAGGAGGGCCAGGGTAAGTGAAGATATCTCCAGTGGCTAGGAGGAGACTAAAGAGAGCGAGCAAATCGTTCAATGAGAACATCTCCTGCTTTATGAGGTGAGAGTGGATGGTTTTGAGTGTTAAAAGAATGTGAGAAGAGCACTGAAGATATAGATGGGAGAGCGAAGGAGATGGGGACTGATATGAATACGCTGCACCCAGAGTGTGAAAGGGTGGTAATAAATGGACAAAAACAGCAGGTGGAATATATATAAAGCATATGATAAGGAAAAAGCATTTTACAGCACAAATGAACTGGAAACACATTTAAGTATCTTTCATAGCAGGTATGACTCCTGCCTGCCTAATTGCCATGTTTAATTGCAGGGCACTTTTACCTTCAACTGCCACATTACATTTGCAGCAACAAGACCTGTCATGTTGTTTTCAGCACTTAAACCACCAACATAGCAAAATAGATGACCTGAAAAAGTTTCCAATTTTGCTTCTGTATGTTTATTCAGATGCCAAAAAATAATTAAACTTAAAGGGAACCAACCACCCCAAATGACCCCTTGCCTGTTAATATGTGTCCCTACACCCAGCACACACATTTGGGGCAATCGTTTTTGCTAAAAAAACTGTTTAGTAGAAGCTAAGATACATGTTTATAAAGTTTAATAAATGGAGACGGATGAGTGTTACCTAGCTTTGTCCACGTGCAGTGTTCGTGCCTGTGAGCCTCCTCTCCCCCCTCCCCTCTCAATTTCTAAGAGCCTGGCCACGTCATGAAAGGGGCGTGGCTAAATCGCGCCATGAAAGGGGGCGGGGCTCGCCGCGATTTAGTCCCGCCCCTTTCATGACGCGGCCAGGCTCTTAGAAATTGAGAGGGGAGGGGGAGAGGAGGATCACAGACACGAGCACTGCACGTGGACAAAGCTAGGTAACACCTATCCGTCGTGATTTATTAAACTTTATAAACATGTATCTTAGCTTCTACTAAACAGTTTTTTTAGCAAAAACGATTGCCCCAAATGTGTGTGCTGGGTGTAGGGACACATATTAACAGGCAAGGGGGGTCATTTGGGGTGGTTGGTTCCCTTTAACTTGTGCAAATTACCAGTGAATTGTCATCCAGGCATTGCAGCTTGTGGGAAGAATTAAAATCTTCTTCCTATCCGTGTTGCCTAAAACCACTGCCACTCTACTACACTACAAATCTGACTCCTGGCATGTATAGTAAGGGTGCTTTCACACTGCGATTCTCTGTGATCCGTGGCTGTCCGTTGTAAAACGGACAGCCACGGATCAGATTTTGGCCCCATGTTATTCTATGGGCACGGATCACATCGGATTTGGCCTTATTGGCATCCGATTTTTGTCGGATCCGATTCTGGCCGATTTTTTGCAGTGCCCAAAATCGCAGCCTGCATGCAGAAGTGATAACATTGCAGAAGTGATATCCAGTGAAATGAAAGGGTTAAAAAAAAAAAAATCTTTATTCTCACCTCTCCACGATCCAGCGATGCCTCCTGCGCTCTGTGCTTCTAGGACCTGGCCTGACCTCACAGTGCAGTCACATGACCGGTTACCGCGGTAATCGGTCATGTGACTGTGACATCACGCCAGGTCCTGTGCATCAGAAGAAGAGAAGCTGGAAGCGGGTGTCGTGGAGAGGTGAGAATAAAGATTTTTTTCTTTTTTAAGGTCTGCAAAGAGGGGGTGCAAAGAGGGAGTGCAAAGAGGGGGTCTGAAGAGGGGGTCCAAAGAGGGTACAAAGAGGGGCTCAAAGAGGGGACAAAGAGGGGGTCCAAAGAGGGGACAAAGAGGGGAGAAAGGTGACAGGAGGGAGAGAGGAGGGGGACGAGGTGACAGGAGGAGCAGGGAGAGGGTCCAAACTGATGCTGCAAAATATCGGAATCGGATGCCTATTTTGCATCCGATTGCAGTCATCAGTTTGGATCCGTTGCTGTCCGAGGGGAGCTGCAAAAAGTCTGATCCCCTCGGACAGCACAAAAACGCAGTGTGAAAGCATCCTAAGTTGTAGTGTGCAGAGCAGGAATCCAGACACACTCATGGTGGGTTTACATGTCCCGATATCGGAGCCAACGACGCGGGAGCGCGCTTTTCCCGCCATCGCATCGCCGGTTTAGACAGCCCGATATCGGGATACAACGTCCCGACGATGTGTACGCCCCCCAACACAGGAACGACCAGTTAACATGGGAGTGAATGGGTGACGTGGGCGTACACATCGTAGTTGGGCTGTCACACGGGATGATGCGGCTACAACGGCCATCCGATATCGGGCGGTTGAATAGCACGCTCATTCAACCCCGATATCGTTTTGGCATCGTTCCAGCATCGCATTGTACGTTCAAACCGTACAACGCGCAAATTATATCAGGTCCAACTCCCGAACCACGTGACTTTTGGTCGGAGTTGGGTCGGAGTTGGACGCCGATATCGCGACTTGTAAACCCACCATCAGAAATTAAGCTGCAGAATTTCCTACAATGTGCTCATTTGGGTAGTATAATTGATATAGTGCATGCACAAGATTTTGAAGGAGACAAGTAATAGTATAAGGAATGGGGATCAAGACTGTCTTTGGACATTAGACCGCCTGATTTTTACTGCCAGTGGCAATGCTTAGAACGTCTATCTTCGCTTGATAAGAAGCATTAAAAACATTATCCTTACTAAACTAATATTCAGCATTAATAATAAGCCGCATAATGCTCCATGTGCTGACATTTGCGTAATTTACCATTTACATTTTGTATGTGGGGTGCAGAATGAGTCATCTTACATGAAGTCTAATCATCACTAAGTGTCGCAGTTACTCCAATGGCGGTTGATTAATATCCTTCTCCTCTTCTCTTCGTACAGGTACATTTACTAGATAGCTGGTGACGTTGCAATGATATCATTCACAATATTGTTGTGTGTAACAGGCCCTTTAGCCTCTCATACAGCCAGATCAGAATATTCCACTCACTACACTGATGAGGGTCAGTTACCCCGAAACGCAGCGTCTGTAGTTTGGGGTTCTGATGTGGCACAAATTCTTGGTCATATTAAATGGCTTGTTAAAGAGTCGACTATGACTATGAGAATTGCTACCTAAAGGTGGTGCTAGAGTTCATCCACTTTTTCATTAAAGTGACAATTTTCATATTTCCCAGAGGAGCATTGCGGCTTTAAATCTCCTTATCAACTTATCTGTCTCCTTATGGCTGCAGGGAAACTCCTCTCCATAAGGTAGATAGCTAGTTCCCCAGACCTCGTCTTAGCCTCTCATACAGCCAGATCAGTATATCCCACACACTACACTGATGAGGGGCAGTTACCCTGAAACGCAGCGTCTGTAGTTTGGGGTTCTGATCTGGCACAAAACCTTGGTCATATTAAAAGGCTTGTTAAAGAGTCGACTATGACTTTGAAAATTGCTACCTAAAGGTGGCGCTAGAGTTCATCCACTTCTTCACTGAAGTGACAATTTGCTGTATTGTATACTGTCATGTCATGTGATGTCATGATAGGTTATGGGTTGAGCAAGATGGACTTAAAGTCTTCCTTCAACCTTAAAAAGCTGTTACCATGTCTGTTTGTTATTGTGGTTAATAAAAAATACTTGATTAAAAAAAAGAAATAGGGAAATGACACAGGGGAGATGAAAGATTTTAATGGATCTTTGTCCTAAATAAATGTTTAAGTAGCTAAGTATATTTAACTAACATGTTTCATCCGTAGCAACAGTGAAACTAAAGAAATCTGGACCATTATAGTTTCAGCACTATTGTGTCTATGTGGTATAAAGGTCAGTATATAAAGTGAATGTTAATGTGAAAAAAATCAATGACTTACTGTAATCTGGGTATCTACATTATGTACCCACTGAAATCTAATATTATATTGGAAGCACTAATTATGGCTTTTTTCACTATGTATGTAGTCATGTATAAATATGCGAAAATATGAGGTGCACAAAAGCTGCAATCTTCATAAATGTTACCTTTCTATCAGTATCAAAAGTATCATCAATTGCTCAGGTTTATAAAAATTATGTGCAGACTTTATACCAACCCTGCCATACTAATCTGAGTATTTAGATTGCAAGCCTGGTGTAGATATCAAATATACACTTTTCACAGTCAATATTCCCTCTAGGGTGAACATCATAGAATGGGAAGAGTTAACGGTCTCTTCCCTGTGTATCATTAATTGAATGTTCTTTCAGAACATATAAAGCTTTAAGATTATGCTTACACCAAACAAACGTAACTTTTACATGTCCAGTGACAAAAGTACAGGTATTACCAACCCCAAAACACAATGATACACAATATTAGACTTCTCTAGGGTCTAAAAATGAGCCACTTGATTTTAGCCACTATGATACTGAAATGTAAAGGTGTTATCCAGACCCTCTCACTCCCACATGGTGAAGTGAAAATCGATGCTGACTTCATGTCCATGGGCCCATTGGCAGGCCTAATACAAAGCCAGCAGGAAATGTGCACCCAGTGGTGTAACTTAAAGCTCATGGGCTCCGATGCAAAACTTCTTATGAGGCCCCCAATTATTGCAAATGTTTAATAGCAATAGTCTTTTTCCATAAGTCAAAGGGACTTTTGGGGCCCCCTAGGCAAAAGGGCCCGGGTGTGATTGCAACCCCTTTACCTATTGCAGTTATGCCCCTGCGTGCATCTGTCCTTTTATAGAATAGTAATTTTTTTTTTAAAGGTGTTGTATCACAAACATGACCCTTTTTTAAGATTTAGGTAGTAACTACAATTTGGCCTTTTGGAACCCCCAAAATCTTTCCCTGCAGCATATGTCACATGGGCACTGTAGTATATTATTGCATCAATTCATATAAATAAGTGACCATTGTGGTGTACATAGTAGAATATAGCAAAGGATTAAAGTTGGCCTAGTTTTGCCATCTGCAACTACAAGATCAGACAAATTTCCTACTTTGTAAAAACGCAAAGACTCGGTATAGAGAAATATTGCAATAGTTCTACCACCTAAGGCAGGGCTAGGCAACTCCAGGCCTCAAGGGCTGCACACAGTCCAGGTTTTCAAGATTTCCTTAGAATTCGACAGTTGGTAATTTACAATAATTTAAATTACCATCTGTCAAATACTAAGGTACTGTCACACAATATTGCTTGCAATTTCACTGGCAATTTGCTGGTTGCAGTGAAATCATGGACACATTGTTGCTGTGTACAAATGGAAGTTGCAAGTGAAATTGCATGCAATATTGCCGCGTGTGACGGTACCTTAAGAAAATCCTGGACTATGTGCAGCCCTCGAGGCCTGGAATTGCCCACCCCTGAACTAAGGTGATGGAATCAGCTAGATATGATGCTGATATAGTATGTACATCTTTCAGAGGTCAAGTCCATTAGAGACAATCAAATCTATTACATACATACTGAATTTTAGCTGAATTTTATAAAATTTGCAAGACACTCAAAAAGAAAAGAGTAGCAGTCTGTGAATAACTGGCAGTTAGAGAAAATGACAGGTGAAGTGCCAGCAGCAGCAGCAGTGTTAGACAAAATATCATTGATCAGTGATATGGTGTAGCTGCCATTTGTCTTTCTTAATTTAAATTAGAATTACAGATATTTTTTTCAGAATTCTTAATGCACTAGAAAGTACAGTGTTGTGCCATATTTTGCTTTCTAGGCTTATACCTGCCAACCAAGCATTTATTATGTCCTTTTTGGTAAAGGTGAAATGATTGGCAAAAGTTAATTATAATGCTGTACAATACGTACGGTAAAACAAACAGTCATGGTAATGGATCGAGTAGTGTAAAAGAAGACAAAAAACACACCAAGGTAAAGAATGTGGGAGCTTCTGGCAGGAGTACCTCCACTGGCACCAGTGATCCAGATAGTATTAATATAAAGGGGAACTCCGGGGAGATAAAACTTTTTTGTACTGTCCCTGTCCTCTTACATAATGAAGCAGAGCTGAGCACTACAGTTCTAGGATGTTTAGATCGCTTATAAATCAATAAAATTATATCTACTCCTCAGCTCTCACCCTTCCTTTCAGGGATAGAGAAATTCTGCCTCCTGCTGAAGCATGACAGGAGGTGTGTCAGGGGCGTGGAACCTCAGGGCTCCAGGATCATCTTACATTCTTGCCCCTCATAATTTTGTATGGGCAGGAGGTGTGGCAGGGGACATGGCCACCCGCCCCATGGTCACACTACAATCCTGTCCTGATATACCATCCTATGTAATGTATGAACAGGGGTGTGCTCCCTTCAAATAGCAAACACGCTGTCATCTTTTGCTGTACAATGATATAATTGTGCGTAATGTGTAATATCATGTATCGGACTAGGAGCAGAGGCAAAGCACTAAGTTGATTCAGCACTGCCATGGTTTCCCCTCCCCATATCAACTTGGTAGCTTCCTGTCCTCTGAAACTTTAGCACTCTGCATGACTGAATTTCTCTGTCCTTGAACGGAGGGGTGAATGCTGAGGAGAAGATATGATTTTATTGATTTATTTGTGATCTACAGATCCTAGAACTGTAGTGCACAGGTCTGCTTTATCATGTAGGAGGGTAGGGACAGTACAAACATTATTAACTACCCGGAGTTCACCTTTAACTATTCTGCCTCCTGTAAGTGAATTTGTGCGGATCGATTATGGCATGTATGACACACTATTCGTCACAACATTCTGTATAGATCAGTCATGAATAGCTAAGAGGTAACATTTTTGGACTGTGTTATTAAATTGGTTGCTGGTTACTATTGGATCACCCTTGGCTTCTATGGTGTGAACACTTTGACATTACAAAGGCTTTGACTCCACTAAAGAGATTGTAAATGATAGTATACAGATCTAGGAAAGCTCAATGTATTAATCACATCCTTTCTGGGAAATTGGAGTAGCTGCACTTTGATTTTCTACAAATCAATTAAAAAATGTGCTGGATTTGTGAATTTGAATTTCAAAAGATTTAATCATCTCTAATATCCATTATAGTGTAAAACTGTCATACAAATTAGCTCTGGCTAATAAAGAGAGAGATCTCTTTTATGGCCTGTTAGGGTTTAGGGTCTAGAGTAGTTTTCATGAAACAACCCCTTTAAAGTGGAAAAATATTACAACTTACAAATATCTTACATTTGCTATAACATCCAATATTTACAATTTTAGTTGATTTTTTTGTTTCCAACACGCTGGTACTAAGATTGTACATGATATGGATTGTGGAAATTGATAACTTTCCTGAATATCATAAAAGCTATTTTTTTGTTCCAAAAAGGGGATGATTGTCAACCTTCTTCTGGATCAACACCTTATGTATTTTTTCAATTCTACTATTCAACACAGAAATATAACAGTCAGAGCAATCATTAGCTAAAAGGTATCTTTCCAGTTTTGTTTCCAAAACAATAAAATGTTAAATGGCTTCTATACTCTATATATTTTATAGCTATGTACAGTATAAGCAATATTGATGCATAATGTGATTTAACACTGTAAGATAAAAAACTGGTTCTAAAAAGTGTAGGGTTAAATATCATATGCTATAAAAGTAGCCTCATTTAAAACGATAGTCTTACCCAAAGACAGCAAAAGCGTAGCACCCATATAACACAAAGAAAGCTTATTAATAAAGTCAAACTCTTAATGTGAGTGTGCCACCCTATAACCAAAGAAGATGTAATATCATTGAAAGCATTGCATTTCTACCACTAAATTCATAAATATATCAGGACATTATATTAAGCCCAAGCTTGGTCTACATGGTAAATGTGCCAGAGCTTTGCACCATTGAGACAGAGCACCTAGGGAACACAGAGCATGTTGCTACTGCTAAAATTATTTCTGCACAGAGATAGGCACCTCAAAATCTAGACTAAGAAACAAAACTGTATAACTACTCACAAAAGTGTCCATGTACAAGAGAATGTCAGTGGGACACGAAGGTTTACAACTCTGAAAAGAGAATATTTAAAGTCCTAAACTCTACATCATAAAGATAAGATAGCTCATGTTATAGCACAATCGCCATATGAATGAGTCGTGCAGAATGTGTAAAGTAGTCTTAAACATTGCTGGACTCTATACGTACTTCATCATGCTGAGCTGAATGAGGAGCAGTGTGATTGATGCGCACAATACGGGAAGCATTGGTCAGAAACGTTCACTTGGTAAACTGTCCAATTTCACAATATGTAGACAGAATGCACTACGTACAAAATATTGTATGTTCTGTAGATCCAGGAGGAACTGTGCTACGTTCATACTTATGTGTCGTGTGAGTTGTGCAGACAGCATGTTGTGCCTCATTGTGGTGATGTTAGTTTGCGTATAACTATGGCATCATGTTATTATGGCGCACTGCAACGTGTAGAAATTCTGTGCTGTGTCGCTGCAGTCTGCAATCAGTCAGGGCCTCTCCTCAAACTCGGACACAGTAATGCCACCGCTGCCACCACTGCCAGGAGAAGGAGCGGATTCCAAAGAGAACCCTGGGAAAAGGAGAAAGAATGGGACAGTGAAAACAATTTGCAGTGAAAAGTAACTAAGATTTTCTATTTCCTTACTTCACAGTCATAAATGATTGCATATATGTGACTTCAGGTGAATGTTCCTTTATCAGACCAGTTTGCAAATAACAAATAGCATTTGTACACTGTCATCGTCAGTAATTTGAGTCTTAGGCCCCTTTCACATCTCTGCGTTTGCTGCGTTTTGCTGCGTTTTGCTTCATTTGCGTTTTTTCCTCGTTTTTACCGCAAAAAACGCATGAAAACGCATGCGTTTTTGTCCCCATTGATTTTAATGGGAACGCATGAAAAACGCATGCAAAAACGCATGTCAAAATGCATGTGCATTTGCAAAAACGCATAACGCATGCGTTTTTGCAAACGCCGCCCAAAACGTTGTTTGCCACGTTTTGAGCTGCGCTTGCAAAAACGCATGCGTTATGCGTTTTTGCAAACGCACATGCATTTTGACATGCGTTTTTGCATGCGTTTTTCATGCGTTCCCATTAAAATCAATGGGGACAAAAACGCATGCGTTTTCATGCGTTTTTTGCGGTAAAAACGCGGAAAAAACGCAAATGAAGCAAAACACAGCAAAACGCAGCAAACGAGATGTGAAAGGGGCCTTACTACACTCAAAGTATAAAGGGGCCGTCACACGCATCAATATCGCTGTCAATATTGCTGCTGCACGTGACATTGCAGCGATATTGACGCTTGTGACAGGGCACGTGTGATGGTCGCCAGGTTTTCGGACTGGACCGAAAACCTGGCGATGGTCGCCCAGTGTACACGCAGCAACGCTGTGTGTGACACCGGGACGTGCGATAAGGCAGCTCCCAGCGCCTCTCAGGAAGCGCTGGGAGCTGGTATCCAGGGTATACTGCGGGTAACTAGGCAGCGCGTGCTGCCTAGATACTTGATGTATACCTTGGTTACCAGCCTTCTCCTCTCACCGGCTGGAATCCAAGGTACACAGCGGGTAACTAGGGACTCTAGTTTCCCGCTGTGTACCTTGGATACCAGTGGGTGAGCGGAGAAGGCTGGTAACCAAGGTATACATCGGGTATCTAGGCAGCGCGCGCTGCCTAGTTACCCGCAGTTTACCCTGGATACCAGCCTGCAGACATTGTGGAAACGATATTTAAATCATTTCCACGATGTCGCTGGTCCAATGATTGCTAATGAGTCTGCCTGTGTGACAGCTCACCAGCGAACAGCCGTCAATGTCGCCAGCGATCAGATCGCTGACGACAATGACACGTGTGACAGGGCCTTAAGGCTAAATTCACATTGCATTCAATGTTTGCAAAGGGAAGGAAAAGATAGCGTGTAGAATGGACCGGGATCAAGCCAATTAATATATCTCAATAATTTTATTATCCATAGAAAAAACAGTACACACATGTGCAATGACAAACATTTAAAAACAATTAAAATAGCAGACAAGCTGCTAACATCAAGACTGGCTGCAATGAACAGGATGCACTAAATGACATACATTTTTTTTTTTTTTCTGTGATTCCATTGCTCATTATGTCATTTAGTGCACCCTGTTCATTGCAGCCAGTCTTGATGTTAGCAGCTTGTCTGCTATTTTAATTGTTTTTAAATGTTTGTCATTGCACATGTGTGTACTGTTTTTTCTATGGATAATAAAATTATTGAGATATATTAATTGGCTTGATCCCGGTCCATTCTACACGCTATCTTTTCCTTCCCTTTGCATTGAATATATAAGCGTGGGATTTGGTGATCCTTCTTGTGCCGTACCTACCTACATGTCTATATTGTATTCAATGTTTGTTTTCCACGGGACTGTATGAAATGGTTCAATCAAATGCCAGACATATCCAACAGAGCTGCATAAACCTGCACCCGAAAGGTTTCTACTGTGTTGTACAGTGTCTGTGGCCCGAATGAGAGCAAAACATGCAAAATCCATAATTCCAGTGATACAAGCCCAATTCTTTGTATACCCCACTGGCCTTTGAATTAAATGTGCACACTTAACTGAGGCAAGCATGTATGTTGATATGGAAATTGCCTAAAATGTATTCCATGTATATATCCAACTTTTGGTCTCTATGCATACATCAATGAATGGGAAATCAGAGCAAGGTTTCATAGTGTGCACTGTATTCTAGATAAAGAGACACATGCATTGGATATCTGTGGATGCTCAAGAAGAGCTTGTTAAATTATTAGTCAGCAAGTACCAAGATATTAAGATATTAAAGAGAACCTGACAGCTGCTAAATGCTGCCCAATCCATGTGTGGCGCCCCGCAACGAGTGCGTCACAAGGGAGTATTGCAGCCGCAATATTCTCTGACAAAGCAGTGCAATAGTTAACTCTGAGATCCAACCCAACATACAACACCTAGAACAGGGGACCAATCCTAGGTCCTGGTGGGTGGAGTGTTAGGGTAGTGAAGAGAGCACAATAATCTAGACAGTAAGAAGTAGTCTAGAACCTGACAAGAGCAGACTAGAACTTGGAGTGGAGCGGGGGCTCCGCACCCCGTGCGGGCCCCTGGGCCGTCACCGGTCGGGTGTCAGCACCTGAGGCCTTAACCACCGGGAATGGGCATTTCTACACGGGTTCCCAAAAGACTCCCGTGCCCACAACTCACAGCCGGTTCACTGGTACCGAAGCTGGCAGCAGTTCACCTCTGCCACGCGAACCAGCCCCGTGGAGGAGCAGCTTTATAGGAGCACCCCACCACCAGCCAGTTTCCAGTCGTCTAACCAGCGGTGTACTCACCGAGGGACCCAAGGCTCCCCAAAGAATCCAGAACGTACATCATGGATAGGGCATTGAAGCAGCCTCCCCGTACCCGACCTGGTATTCCTGGGCGACGCTGGCATGAGAAACTAAGGAGGTAGAGAGGAGGTACACTGCGGATCTCTGAGGAGCACTATCACTGCTGAGTCCACCCGGTCTTCTACTCAACCACTGTAAGCCATGTACTGCCTGCTGGTTACAGTAAAGAACCGTTGCAGAGACGATCTGTGTCCGTGTCTCCTTATGAACTGTCCGTCATGAACTTAAGGTAACCGCAGCTGCCGCACAACATCTTGAGCAGCTCCAGCCCCCGGGGATCACCGCTCAGCCTGTGGGGAGCGTAACATCTTGCTGCTGTCCATCACCCCGGGAGGTTCCGCAGCGTCGGTAGCCCTTACCGAATCTACTCATAGGTGGCGTCACGAAGAAAACAAATTAAAACCCCTTTTTAATCTGTTCCCGTAAGACGACCTCAATTTTGATCTGCACTACACCGGGCCCCACTACCGGCAGGCGCGGTCCACCCGTGACAAGGAAGGAGAAGAATCGCCTGTCTAAACCGGGAGTAACCCTGGCCCCTGGTGTGCGTCAGAAAATGGCGTCACGAACAGGATACGAGCAGGCCCGTTACCAACGGGTATGTTGTGCTTAAACTGGACTTTATTGTCTACAATTGGACTTTGTTCGTCCCTAAAAGAACTTTCCCGCCTTTACACCAATGGGTCAAGATGGCGCCCAAGATGGCGTTCCCGCCACAAGAAGCCGCCACGTGAAGCCCAGGAGTGAGTCAACCCCCCCCTCACTGTGGGAGGGCTAAAGACAAAAGGCGCCAAACTCTTTGTCCGCCCTGATTGCTCGAATCAACCATGGGGGCGGACCCCAAAGACTTTTCCCACGATTGGACTACAAAAGCCCAGAGGAGATGGGAGTGTCATACCTAGACACACAGACGGAATTCCTCACCAGCTCAACCAGAACGTCTTACCGGTTGATCGGGTGTGGTTTCCCTCCAAAGAAGAATGGCCAGCATGAGACTCCAAGACCTGATGCGGGAGGTCGAGGCGGAGGCCAGAGCAGCCATAAGCCAACCGGGTCCGGATCCTGCCCTTACCATAGACGGCAGCCCCGACTTCTGGCTAGAGGCTCTACAAGACCTCCGGGTGCGGTTACTAGAGACAGTGGAATGGACGATTCGCAGCTGGAGCGCGACCCTAGGCAGACGACTACACCATGCGATGCAGCAGAGCCGACCGGGTGCAGCTTCTCCAAGCCCAGACGACGTCACCAGCTTCTCGACCGCCTCACCCTCGCCTACCACCTGTCCTGCTCCGTCACCTGAGCCAATAGACTGTGTCATTCCGGTGGAGGCCGCAACTCGACCCGTTCCAGCGACCAACATCGCAACCGATTCCGTTCTTGAGCCGGAGCTCATAACACGCTCCATGGAAGAACTCGATCTCTACCAGGTTCCACCTGCGGAACCCGCGACTAGTTTCCACACTACCGAGACTGTCGCTTGTTTCTCCCTAGAACCGGAGGCCTCCTCTGCAACCACAGAGGCCTACCTGGTAACCGGGATTGAAACACCTTTACCTGCGGAAACAGATGAAGAGGCAGGCAGCCTGGAAGCCCTGCAGGACGTCCCTACGGAAGGATCCGCAGCACCACCGCCCCGTTGTACAACGGAACAAGCTTTAACGTCTTTCATCAACAAGCAGCCTGATGTGATCATCGAGGAAGAGGTCGGAGAGGATGACGACGAGACCCACAGCACCGCTGAGGATTTCGACACCGGGTTCGCTTGGGGAGACAACAAAGAACTTCCTTCCGGGCACACAGCTCGGGTACACTGGTCGGGTGCACTGCCGACACCTTCCCCTGTGCCGTTCCACCGGGTTCCGATACAGACAGCCCGCCAAGTTCAAGCTTCCCGCCAAACCACCAGCTCCATTACTCATCTTTACACCCCGAGCCGTAACGACGGAGATGTACGCCAGAGACGACGAGAGGAGTGGCAAGCCCGAGAACGCGCCAACATGGAGGCCCGTGCCGAGGCTCGCCGCCAGCCGCCGCTGCCTGATGAACTCCGCCGTGAAGGTAGAATTTCCACCTTTAACTTAAATACCGGGTGGGGGTTCGCTTGGGAGGTGGGATTGAATGAGGAGGTGTTTGTGGGGCGCCGGGACGTTGAGTCAAACTTGCCAAGAGGACATCCCGATCGCGACCTATACCGGGGCGATATTATCACCTATGAGCGCTATGCTTGTGCAGATGGGTGGTTTGCTATCCGGGTACGCCATCACCCTCAGAGCCAGTGACTTTAAAAACTTGAACTTTCATCAATGACTCTGTTCCCGTTAATCATTGACTGTGTGATCTCGCGGCTACAGCCTGGACTCTAGTTAAAGTACAGTCGACCGCCCGCCGGGTCCGCATAAAGTGATTACCTGTTTCTTTGCTTATAACATCAAAGCATTTCTTTACCTGTTTTTCTATTTTAATAAAAGTGTGTCATATATGTATAAAAATGTAAAAACCTCTGTAATGTGAGTAGTTTGACGCTTGGGGACAAGCTGATTTAACCAAGGGGGAGTGTGGCGCCCCGCAACGAGTGCGTCACAAGGGAGTATTGCAGCCGCAATATTCTCTGACAAAGCAGTGCAATAGTTAACTCTGAGATCCAACCCAACATACAACACCTAGAACAGGGGACCAATCCTAGGTCCTGGTGGGTGGAGTGTTAGGGTAGTGAAGAGAGCACAATAATCTAGACAGTAAGAAGTAGTCTAGAACCTGACAAGAGCAGACTAGAACTTGGAGTGGAGCGGGGGCTCCGCACCCCGTGCGGGCCCCTGGGCCGTCACCGGTCGGGTGTCAGCACCTGAGGCCTTAACCACCGGGAATGGGCATTTCTACACGGGTTCCCAAAAGACTCCCGTGCCCACAACTCACAGCCGGTTCACTGGTACCGAAGCTGGCAGCAGTTCACCTCTGCCACGCGAACCAGCCCCGTGGAGGAGCAGCTTTATAGGAGCACCCCACCACCAGCCAGTTTCCAGTCGTCTAACCAGCGGTGTACTCACCGAGGGACCCAAGGCTCCCCAAAGAATCCAGAACGTACATCATGGATAGGGCATTGAAGCAGCCTCCCCGTACCCGACCTGGTATTCCTGGGCGACGCTGGCATGAGAAACTAAGGAGGTAGAGAGGAGGTACACTGCGGATCTCTGAGGAGCACTATCACTGCTGAGTCCACCCGGTCTTCTACTCAACCACTGTAAGCCATGTACTGCCTGCTGGTTACAGTAAAGAACCGTTGCAGAGACGATCTGTGTCCGTGTCTCCTTATGAACTGTCCGTCATGAACTTAAGGTAACCGCAGCTGCCGCACAACATCTTGAGCAGCTCCAGCCCCCGGGGATCACCGCTCAGCCTGTGGGGAGCGTAACATCTTGCTGCTGTCCATCACCCCGGGAGGTTCCGCAGCGTCGGTAGCCCTTACCGAATCTACTCATAGGTGGCGTCACGAAGAAAACAAATTAAAACCCCTTTTTAATCTGTTCCCGTAAGACGACCTCAATTTTGATCTGCACTACACCGGGCCCCACTACCGGCAGGCGCGGTCCACCCGTGACAAGGAAGGAGAAGAATCGCCTGTCTAAACCGGGAGTAACCCTGGCCCCTGGTGTGCGTCACATGGGCAGCACACATTAGCCACTGGTTTGTATGTTTGAGTGTGAAATACTGTGGCCTTTCAGAGAAATAGAAACTTTTACTAGCCACCAGCAACTGAGCAGCGCTGTAGAATAGTAGGACAGACAGGTCCCCATTAGCTTCTCCCAGCCTATTGCCCTGAATCGATATGCTTATGTACACGTGTAGGGAGAAGCCCATCAATCCAGGGCAGCAGGTGGGGAGAAGTCACCGGGGACGCACCTGTCCAATTAGTCTACAACATGGCTCAGTCCCCGATGGCTATTAAAAGTAGGTTTTTCTCTGAAACGCCCTAGTTTCAAAGTTAAACACACATGGCTAGATTCATACAGCCAGTGCCTGATACATGATGCCCACAGATTAGTCAGCATGTATCAGCTGTCAGGTACTCTTTAAACAATTCAAAACCATGCCATTTACCCCAGTTCTGATCAGGCACATTTTCATCTTTTTTTGTACATGCCGTTAGAAGAACTATAAAAAATGTTCTCACTTGAATATTCAAATCGTTTTTGTGCCTTTCTTCGTGATACTTTAGACTTCATTTTCTATCACTCTCATTATTTTTACTGATAACATGTGATATGTAAAGCGCTGCGGAATATGTTGGCGCTATATAAATAAAGATTATTATATTGGTGGGAAGTAAAGGGGAATACGTGTTTATTTTTGCATTTTATTTTATTAAGACCACAAAGGAGCATGAAAAAAAAGATTTAAAAAATATGGTCCCCATTCTGTAACAAACATTGTAATATGTTGGACCCTTATTTATGAGGATTGGGGCTAGTAACTACAACTAGGATTAAAAATGCAATTTTTAACGTAACTATTTTTTCATTCTTTAAGGTACCTTTACACGCCGCGACGGCAGGCTGGATACATCCCGCTACTTCACGTGCACGAGCACGCTCAAACGGCTACAAACGGTCAACGCATCTCCTTTACACGCCGCGACAAGGTGCGCTACGCCACGCTACATCTATAGCTAGCTACATCGCCGGGTGTGTCAAGTAGCCATCTGTAGCTTAGCGTACCACGTTTACACAGCGCTACAATAAGCTAATATGGGCGGACCTGGTACAGCAGGGACAGCACATAGGCGTGCCACAATCTTGGATTACGAGCCGTCCGTACGATGATAGGACAGCGCAATATCATCATGATTGGCCAGGCATCGCAGGAGGCTGAGAAATACAGCATGCTCGAGCGATTGTGTAGTGTGACTGGTCAGCTCCTTAAATATGCCGCCCTAGGCAGCGACTACCAATCGTCATGCAGGAGCTTCCTCCAATGATCGGTGATGGGGCGCGGTATCCCGGAGCCTGGGTCACGCTTTAGCTACATTGCAGCTAAAGCCCCGGGTGTCCAGAGTTCCCTTCCGTTGCCTCTTTACACGCCGATACAGCTCGCTACCATCGGCGTTGTAGCCATCAGTTTTCGAGCAGACCTAGGAAACAGATGTATCTGTTGCCGGCTGTAGCGTCACGTCTTCAGACGCCGCTACGACGGGCTACATTGGCGCTACAAGCTACATTTGTAGCCTGTAGCGGAATGTATCCAGCCTGCCGTCGCGGCGTGTAAAGGTACCATAACTTATTTTCCATTTATTTTATATATGCTATATATTATAAATTGTGTTTCTATAGTGCTGTGTATACAGAATTAGGCTAGGGTCACACTTGAGGGCTGGATACGATTTTCCATGCGATTTTCACATGGATTGTGTGAAAATCGCATGCAAAATTGCATCCATAGACCCCAATGCAAAAAAACGCACGCCCCAATGCCAAAAACGCATGGCTAAAGTGCCATGCGGTTTTTGGAAGCGTTTTTGACTCAGCACCAAAAAATGCATAATGATGCGTTTTTTGGTGCTTTTTCAAAAACGCATGCAATTTTGTAATATGGGATCCTATGGGAAATGCATGCAAAAACGCATGGCACTAAATGGTACCATGCGTTTTTGCATGCATTTTCGCATGCGTTTTTTAAGGCTGCTCCTGAACTAAAAGCAAAAACGCAGCCCAAAATTGCAGGCTGTCGGAATAACCTTAAAAAATTAATGCAAGTGTGACCCTAGCCTTAGACAAGGCACAGATGTTAGTAAATAGCATGTGCCTTCTGTATATGGCCTCTAGCTGTGTCAGACTAATGGGACTAATGGGACCCAGCTCCCACAGCTACATAAACACTACTGCACAGTAAGAGCGGGACCACCAAGACATATAAAACATCACTCCATGCCAACTGACGCGTCTCAGGTCTGAACCCAGATGATCTTTCACAAGGCCGGGTGTCCAGTCTGTGCCTGCTAGTCGCTGTGAGCAGACGTGTGTCTGCTAACAGAGATGAAGCAGAACTGAAGGTGTTCACTGTGGATTATGTCAAAGGGTTGTGTTTTTTGTTAATTAAAGAAGTAAAACAGGGTTTTTTTCTCTGTGTGGTGTTTTTTATGTGTACTAGAAATTAATTATGGCCTGGTCTAATATTGACCTGGCACACTGAGTAATAAAGGGGTTAATGCCAGCTTTGTATTGTTACCTGGCACTAAGCCCAAAATTTATGGTGTCAGGCCAATATTAGACCTGGCCCCCATAACTTTTTAGTAAACATAAAAAAACACAGGACGAGGAAAAAGTATTTTAATGGAAATAAAACACAACACAACCCTGTTACCCATCTTTAACTAAGGCCCCTTTCACATTTCTGCGTCTGTGCAGTTACCTGCGTTTGCCTGCCCTGCGCTAGCGCAAAAAGCAAGCGCAGGTGCTTTTCAGGCAAATGCAGGGCTATACATGAACGCAGAGATGGCGAGCTCCTGCGTCCCCGCCGCCATTACCTGCTAAGGGGAGCACAGGAGAGGAAATGCCGGGAACGCAGGTCTGAAGAGGGGCGGAGTCTGAGCGCACGCATCACACAAGATGCACCGGAGATGTCGTTAACGATGGTTGTTATAATGGACTCCTATGTGCTGCGGTTCCTGATCCGGTTTTGAGCATTTTTAATGCGGATCAGGATCTGCATAGCCCTGCCGCAGATGTGACCCTAGCCTTATTTAGGAAAATAGCAAGACTAAGGTTGCCCACTCTTTTCTTAACAAGTACCTATCAGTGGTCTATGGCTGTCCTTTTTATTTAGGTTCATTATTTAGTTATTCAATAAGGATTATTGTTACAGATCTGTGTTGTCTACAGTATTATAATTAACACATTAGTTTTAATAATTGTGTTTTGGGATTGTTTAGAAGGATTTCATTGGCCTCATTGATCAAAACTGTTTAAAATTAAAAATTATTTTTCTGCCCATAGCGACCAATTGAAGGTCTCTCATTTTTTAAACCCTTTCAAGACCAGGTGATTTTTCTGTTCTCTCCTTCTCTTCTGAAGAGCCGTAACTTTGTTATTTTTCTATTGACAAAGCCATTTGAGAGCTTTTTTTTTAGGGGACTAAGTTATAGTTTTGATTAACACTTAATATTCTGAAAACTGAAAAAAAAAATGTAAACAAATTAAAATGGTGAAAAAAATGGAATTCGTTATACTTTTTTGACTTTTGTTTTCATTCAGTAACAATCATCTGACAGCAAAATTTCGCAGGTCTGTAGGATTATGGTGATTCTGAAATTCTAAGATTTTTTTATATATACAGTATTACTGATAAAAAAATTGCTTGTGTTGGAACACTTTCTAAGACCTGTAACATTTTATTTTCCATTGATGGATTTGGGAGAGTTCCAGCTTTTTTCGCACTAAGCTGTAGCTTTATTACCAGCAGGTTGGGGTTCATATGACATTTGGATCACTTTTTAGTGTGTTTTTTTAAAGGATCATGGCAACTCTGGCATTTCATTTTTTTTTAACATATTTAATGTACAATTTAAATCATTTTATATTTTGATTGGACATTTACGAATGTGGCAATGCCAGATATGTTTATTATGTTTTTTTTAATTAACCACCGTCGGATATGGTGAATTTCCATTTTTCCATTTTGGTTTTTCCTCCTTTTCTTCTAAGAGCCATCATTTTTTAATTATTTTTATTTTTCCATCCAAATTGCTGTATAAGGGTTTGCTTTTTGTGGGATGAGCTGTAGGTTTGAATGGTACCATTAATTCTTCAGGTCATTACAATTACGGCGCTATTATATTTTTTTTCATGTAAGTGCAAAAATAAGAAAAAATTACTTGTGTTGTCAGAGACCCTAAAGCCCGCTTTACACGTCGCGATATCGCAACGCAACTACGATAAAAAGTCACGTGGTACGGCCGTTGCAGTTGATATTGTTTTTACTTTGTGTCGTGTAAATGGGCAACGCAACTCGAAAACGATGCAACTACGATATCGTTTTTGGATTGTGCATGCTCTTCAACCGTGAAATATTGGCTAGGCGATCTAGCAGGACAGCGTGACAGTGACAGTGTGACAGCGCAACTACGATTTGAATAACACAGCCATCATCTGCTCGCTTTACTAAAGAGCCAGCTCTTGAGCATGCTTGAAAAACAAAGACCCATCATATGATGTGAGAGTGCGTCATATGTTGGGAAAGCAGCATACAATGTATCTGATATGTTCCTTTTGAAGCACTGCTGAATTTAAAGATAGCAGACATGGAGGCTCTAAACAGGCCCCTGCATGCCATGGCAATCCATTTGCTCCCTGCGATCAATGATTAAAGGCGGCATTTAAATAATGAAACAATTGTAATCTGAGCTAGCTCTGGTTGCTGCTGCAACAGGCAGGTGCTGTGTAACAAAGCCATTGTTTTCCTTGTATTGTGCTTTATATTCTGATCTTGCTCCATACACCCCGCACACAATCTGCGACCAAACTTTACACTGTGATTGGTTTCTAAGGTCAACAAAACCAGTTTTTCTTTAGACAGCTTTGATAATGTTTATAGTATAACACGAAAAAAGCCAAAATCCAATTCCTGCAATTCCTGTATTTTTTTTTAATACTAATGACCCACAATTCTATTTCAATTATTTAACCCATGCTAGGGTCTTTGTGTTTCCTATAATTCATTTACTTTCGGTGGTCTTTGATCTGTTAGGCAGGGGTCACAGTAGCATTTTTCACATGTGTTTTTGGAGACCTGCGTTTTCAAAAACGCATGTAAAAAACGCACCCATAGGCCCCCATGTTAAAAAAACGCATGCCCTAATAGCCAAAAAGCATGTGTGACTGTCCCATGCGTTTTTGGAGCATATCCAAAAACGCATGCGTTTTTTAATAAGGGGCCTTATGGGAAACGCATGCAAAAACACATGTACAATTAGTGCCATTCAAAAACGCATGCGTTTCCCATAGGAGCCCATGTTAAAAAAACGCATGCGTTTCCAAAAACGCATGCGTTTTTTTAACATGGGCTCCTATGGGAAACGCATGCGTTTTTGAATGGCACTAAAAGGTACTAATTGTACATGCGTTTTTGCATGCGTTTCCCATAGGAACCCATGTTATAAAAACGCATGCGTTTTCTACAAAAACGCATGCGTTTTTCAAAACGCTCAAAAAAATACTACAAGCACTATTTTTAGGTGCAGATTCAAAAACGCAGCCAAAAACGCAGGGAGCCATCACACACCTTACAAAACTCATGCTGACATGAAAAAACGCATGAGTTTTGTTAAATCACTAAAAAAAACGCATGGCAACTGTGACCACAGCCTTAAAGAGGTCTTAGATTTTAAGCCATTGCACCTACTAACAATGGAGGATTCTGCTACTCATCAAAATTATTTGATTCAATCAAAATTATTGAATCCCTAAAATAAATTAAGTTTTTAAGCAGAAATTACAAACTTTCTTCTGTTTGAAATAAACCAAACAAGAACATTTCTACATCTGTTCACAACTAATATACTAAGTGATCTAAATTCAACAGAAAATTATATTTTTAAAGATTACTGCAGTCTCATAATTAAGTATTATTCGCCTCTTCATGCTTCTTTAGTAGTTCACCTTTTGGTTTTATGATCTGCTGCACATGTGAGGCATAGCCAAACACCAGCTTCTAGCAGCATTCTTAAAGAATCTTAGCCCTTTGCTCGTGTGCATGGCCTTCAGTTCACTAGCATTTTTGGGTTTGCACATTGCAACACCTACATAAAGTCCCACCAACATTTTTAAGATGCTCAAATCAGGACATTGTGATGCCACTGAGGAATCTTCCAAGACTTTTTCTGAAACCAAGCCTTGATGGACTTTGAGGTATGCCTGGGATTTTTGTTCTGGTGGAAGGTCAAATGACACATTAGCTTTAGCTTGCTCACAACTGATATTACATTTTCTCCTAGAATTTTCTTATACTTTTTTTGAATCCATCTTGTCCTCTACCCATTGCAGGTTTCCAGTAGCAGAGTAAGCAAAGCAACTCTTGAACATCACCAAGTCCCCACCATGCTTCACTGTAAGCAGGATTCTGTACAGTATATGTTTTATTAATTCAAATATACCACTGATCCAATAGGCCTGCAAATGTTCCAGTTTCGTTTCATCACTTTACAGAACAGAAGGTTCTTCCGTGGCTGTACTTTACCTCTAAGATCTTTTAATACCTTTATATCTTTTTTTGTGTCATCTTGTTTGTGCAACGCAACAATCTCTGCTTTTAACTTTTTAAACACCTTTATTAGCCATATTCCTGACATTAATCAAATACCAAAGTGAATAAACCACCTCCCAATCCAGGTATTTGATGATTTATCTCAAGCAGACCTGCTGCAAATAATGAAGTTCTTGATTGCTACCAGAAATGTACTTGAGACGCACCTACTTTCTATGCAGTGCCTTGTGAAAGTATTCGGCCCCCTTGAACTTTTCAACCTTTTGCCACATTTCAGGTTCAAACATAAAGATATAAATTCTCACTTTTTTGTGAAGAATCAACAACAATTGAGACACAATCGTGAAGTGGAACCAAATTTATTGGATATTTTAAACTTTTTTAACAAATAAATATCTGAAAAGTGGGACGTGCAATATCATTCGGCCCCTTTACTTTCAGTGCAGCAAACTCACTCCAGAGGTTCCCTTTACGCGTTAAGGGTGAGCACTTGTCCCCATAGGACCATCATTTTTACAAATGACCCCCTCTCTTTAGACCCAATCCGTATATGTATGCACAACTTTGGGCTTTGTGTATGTAATCTATGTATACAACTATATAACAATCTTCACTGGCTGTGAATTAGACTGTGCAACATCTAACTCCTGGAGGAAGAGATTGTTTTCTGCACACTGCTATATAGTGCCATATTAGTTTAAATGGTATAAATTGGAATATTTACATGCAATAGTTCATGGGGATCTATTATAAGTTCCCTTATAGCACTTTTAGCAAGTATAACAACTCTTTTGTCAACTTGCCCTGGAATTATGGTGTGCATATAATGTTTAAATAGATATAGTTTTCTGGGTAACCCCAGATGGTAAACACAGTCTAAGCAATTATATTACCTTTTGAAAAAAAAGGAAAAAAAAACCCTGGGTAGTTTGAACTAAAGGTTTGCCAGACCATATATAAAATAACTCTTATAATTTCTGATTTTGCACATATCACAATTTTTAACTCTTCTAATACGGATTATTTGATTATAAAACCAGAGATTTTGCACTTTAGACCTCTTGTATTCATTAGCACTAGTCACTTGACTTATTTTCACATACATTCTGCACTTTTTGGCAAAAAATATTTTTAGTATTATTATTATTTAAATTTATTTGTTATTTTATTTTTTGAACTGGTAACCTTGATAACTGCCAATTGGGAAAATTACCCTATCGGTAATAAGATCCCTTAGTCTGTATAGTTAATATTGTTTACATAAATTATTGATAATAAAAAAGTTTGAATAATTATTGAACAATTATGTTTGCATCATTCAGTAATAAAATATAGGGGTGTTTTGGTCTCTGGAGGGATTTTATTTTGAGTACTTCATCTTATGTAGAAAGTTTTTAATATGTACAGTATGTATTACCGTATATACTCGCGTATGAGCCGAGTTTTTCAGCCCAAAAATTGGGCTGAAAAGTCCCCCCTCGGCTTATACACGAGTATCTACCCAGTATACAGCCGCCCGTCCGCCACCCCATCAGTATACAGGCCCCCCTATCAGGATCCAGGGCCCCCCCTCCTTGCTCTGCAAAACCTGCAAAGGAAAATCATTATACTTATCACTGTCCTGTCGCCGCCGGACCGCCGCTTCCATCGCGATCCCCGTCTTCTTCCAGCGTCATTGCCTGCGACCACAGGAAACCGGAAGACGCTGGAAGAAGACGGGGATCGTGATGGAAGCGGCGGTCCGGCGGTGACAGGACAGTGATAAGTATAATGATTTTCCTTTGCAGGTTTTGCGGAGCAAGGAGGGGGGGCCCTGGATCCTGATGGGGGGCCTGTATACTGATGGGGGTGGCGGGCGGGCGGCTGTATACTACCACTGGGGCTGTATATACCTCTGGGGCTGCTGTATACTACCACTGGGGCTGTATATACCTCTGGGGCTGCTGTATACTACCACTGGGGCTGTATATACCTCTGGGGCTGCTGTATACTACCACTGAGGCTATATATACCTCTGGGGCTGCTGTATACTACCACTGGGGCTGTATATACCTCTGGGGCTGCTGTATATACCTCTGGGGCTGCTGTATACTACCACTGGGGCTGTATATACCTCTGGGGCTGCTGCATACTACCACTGGGGCTGCTGTATACTACCACTGGGGCTGCTGTATATACCACTGGGGCTGCTGTATACTACCACTGGGGCTGCTGCTGAATATATACCACTGGGGAGGCTGCTGTAACACTGCTGGGGCCTGTATATACCACTGGGGAGGCTGCTGTATACCACACTGCTGGGGGCTGTATACCTGTGCTGGGGTGCACCCTCGGCTTATACACGAGTCAATAGGTTTTCCCAGATTTTGGGGGCAAAAGTAGGGGGTCGGCTTATACACGGGTCGGCTTATACACAAGTATATACGGTATTTCAATAAAGTGATATTTTGTATCGCATTTTTGGCTTCAAAACTCATTTTACAAATAGGTCTGCTTTAAATCTTGAGTTTAGCCTCAAAAAATTTAGTGGCCACAATATAGGTTAACTTTATGGAAGAGTGGCAAGAAAAAAGCCATTTCTCAAAGATATCCATAAAAAGTCTGGTTTGAAGTTTGCCACAAGCCACCTGGGAGACATACACAACATGTGGAATAAGGTGCTCTGGCCAGATGAAACCAAAATCGAACTTTTTGGCCACAATGCAAAACGATGTTTGGCGTAAAAGCAACACAGCTCATCACCCTCAAAACACCATCCCCACTGTCAAACATGGTGGTGGCAGCATCATGTTTTGGGCCTGCTTTTCTTCAGCAGGGACAGGGGAAATGGTTAAAATTTATGGGAAGATGAACGGAGCTAAATACAGGACCATTCTGGAAGAAAACCTGTTGGAGTCTGCAAAAGACCTGAGACTGGGACGGAGATTTATCTTCCAACAAAACAATGATCCCAAACATAAAGCAAAATCTACAATGAAATGGTTCAAAATTTAACATATCAAGGTGTTAGAATGGCCAAGTCAAAGTCCAGACCTGGATCCAACTGAGAATCTGTGGAAAGAGCTGAAAACTGCTGTTCACAAACGCTCTCCATCCAACCTCACTGAGCTCCAGCTGTTTTGCAAGGAAGAATGGGCAAGAATTTCAGTCTCTCAATGTGCAAAACTGATAGGGACATACTCCAAGTGACTTGCAGGTGTAATCACAGCAAAAGGTGGCGCTACCAAGTATTAAATCAAGGGGGCCGAATAATATTGCACGCCCCACTTTTCAGTTTTTTATTTGTTAAAAAAGTTTAAAGTATGCAATAAATTTCGTTCCACTTCACGATTGTGTCCCACTTGTTGATTCTTCACAAAAAAAAATTAGAATTTATATCTTTATGTTTGAAGCCTGAAATGTGGCAAAAGGTTGAAAAGTTCAAGGGGCCGAATACTTTCACAAGACATTGTATGTGTGCTCTTATGAGGGATTCTATTCAGGGGGTTGAATAATTCTGAGACTGATGTAATCATTAGGTTACAAGCACATGTTCAGTATTTGGTGAGTATTTGACCTCAGTATTTATAAGCTAAAGTAGGAGTGGTTGAAAAATGCAGAACCGGTGAACGTGTCGGGAGCCAGTGACGTTGTCCTGTGGGCGGCGGGATTACCGCATAACCGCTGCACTTGCGGCACAGTTGCGGCAAGCCCCATACAATGTCTATGCGGGCTTGCGGCAGGTGAGGCAAGTGCGGTATCGGCACTTGCGGCAGGTGCAGGCGCCGCGGTCCTGACCTGTCAGCGGCTGCAGCTGAGTGCGCTGCACAGAGGACCGGAGGGCATAATAACCCCCCAGTCCTGTGTGCTGATCGCAGCTGTCTGGGTCCTCCCGGATAGAACCGGACCGGATCATGCCGCAGTGTGAAGCAGCCCTTCGCTTGATATGGAACACATACATTTACAGCTCAAATATAATGTGAGGTTGTAAATGGGTTAAAAATTAGCAAAAGAACATTAGTCACAACAGCATTAGTGTGGAAATAAGGAACGATCAGTTCAATGGGAACATTAAATATCTAACTATTGGTATCGCAGGCTGGGAAAAAATTAAACAGGGAAGCAGAGAATGGAAATGTTTATTTTTGGAGAAGCACAAAAAAAAGACATGCCATCACAAAGGGATCAAACGCACATAGAACATCCATATTTACACGGGAGGATAACATTCTATTAGAGCTCATGCCATATTTCTCCACATGGAGCATGCAGCTAGATGGTAGGGGTGCTGCCGTAAAGTTGTAGAGTTGCCTCATAAATAAGCTACACAGTGTGAGCCAGAAATATGTTTTCTGTTGTTCGCAAAAATAAATTCTATATGTCAAAAAAAGTAGTGGGAGCTATTCTTATCAATAGAATTACAATATTATTACAATAGAAAACATGTAGAACAGCGTTAAAAAACTGGCCTCAGCTCTAGTATTAATGTAAATCTACCGTATCTATAGATCATCCTTACTTAGTTTCTTTTATCTCTGACAGTCAGAAAACAAGCTAAAATTACAAAAAAATAAGAAGGGAAAGTTCACTGACAATTTTGGAATAAATCAAAAATTTCCCAGAATTAAAAAAAAAAAATGACATCAATAATACATAAAAGCTTAAAGGGTATTTTTACAAATAGACAACCACTGTCTACATGACCATCACCAGGACAAGACTTAGATTAGATCAGTGGTGCAAAACCTGCAGCCTGGGGGCTTTGTTTTACCCTACTGTGAGACCCTCAACTATATAGTCACAGCCAGGCCTGACTGTCTGGTGGCTGATCATTTTCCATGTTAGGGAGTAGGGAGTCACAGATAACAATGTGAGATGGGTCACTATTAATGGTTCACTATGTAGCAATGTCTGTGGCCAACTCTTCATCTTGGAAAGAAGTAGGTGAAGTAAAGAAGCGACCATGTAGGAGGGCTGACACAATCATTGTAGAATATTAGTAAAGGAAATTTGACTGTGTTAATGTCTCTCATAAACTACATTGGAAAAAGCTGAATCCATCTTCCCTTCCGTTCTGGTCCACAAATGTAAGAGAAGAAGACCACTATTCTCCTGATAATTGGAAGCCCTAAAATTGGAATCAGAACCAATCAGAGATGTTGTGATGCTTATATTGTTGCATTTCAGCCATGTGATTGGTTCAAGATAACAATGTAAACTATGGACCAAAAAAGGTTGTGTACCCCTGGAGTGGATGGTGCTCTGTGCAGGCTTCTCCACCCTTTATACATGTATTACATCATCTACTCCACCCTTTTGTTATTCTCTACATACAGTCAAGTATCTTATCTCTAACCAGGTTTCCTCACCATCTTCTACTCCAGGTATTATCTTCCATATCCAAGTATTACCCCTCCCTCATGTGTTATCTACTCCTTCCCTTTTTTCTTGACACCAGTGTCATTTTCCAGCCATCTTTTCTATACTCTCCCATATAGTACTTGTAGGAGTTGTCAACAGTTCTTACAAAATGCAGTTTCCGTTTCTATACTTTACAACTAAAAAGAGCCTTGGTTTTCTTTATGGTAAGAAGCACTTGAAAGATATCAGCTATCACTAAGGGAAATGTAAAGAAAATGTAGAATAAGCAAAGGGTACCACCAAAGAATAAAGCAACCACATTTGGGCTTCAGATGATGCATTAGTAGTAAGAAGGGAAGTGGGGAAAGTAATTGTGCTTTTTAGCCCTTACTGTATATTGGCAGCCCATCACTGGGAAGGGATGATGTGGCTCGTGTCTCTGTACATACTAGTAGTATACTCTTCTCTAAAATTATGCCAGTATACATAACTTCATTCTCTATAAAGCTTTGGTTTTCTTCCAGTACACAGTTCCTGATATTTATTGGATCCTGAATTCCCAATATCATTCTCCTCATCTGATTAATTCCTACACTTTTTCATTGCAGCATAAGCAGTGATTAGTCTGCTTGTAAATCATGATCGATTTAAAAGTGTTTTGACATGAAATACATATTTTTCCTGTTTATAATACAGATAAAATCTATACAGTTGATGGGCCCCCACCACTAGGTCCCCACTAATAACTAAAGTGGAGTTCCTGAATCTCCCATTCCTCCCTTCTATGAGTGGAGTGTTGGTTAAACATACTGCTGTCATTCCATGCTTGATCTGGAGGCATTATGGGAACAGAAGTGGGCTCCAGTTATAAGACATTCATCATGAAATGGAAAACCACTTTAAGACACAACTCTACTACCAGATTCTGTAAGCGGATAAGCTAGTTTATTCTGTCTTTTATAATAGTAAATTCAGGGATATTTCCTATGACTTACCGTATATGTTTAATTGATATTTAGTTATATACCGGTATGTATTTTAAATAAATAACGTCAATCATTAAAAAAATCTAAGTAGGTTATTTAGGGTAAAAATTAAACAAATATACTTCTATTCTTTAAGTTAAAGGTCGACACATCACTTTAAATGTTGTATTAGAGATGATTGTTTGGATTCAGATTTTTAAATACAAATGTCACATCTTGCTTCCTAAAGGACCTCCAATTAGTTGAACTCATTGGAATGGCCCTTTATTTTATTGCCAAATAGCTTCTATATCAGCTTAAAATGGCTGAAATGTCATGACTTTGATGGCTCATTCATTGCATTAAAGTGGTTTAATAAAAGTTATTTAGCCTTTATCTTGTTGAATAAATACAGGGTGGGCCATCTATATGGATACACCAAAATATAATGGGATTGGTTGGTGACATCAACTTCCTGTTTGTGGCACATTAGTATATGGGAGGCGGAAAACTTTTCCAGATGGGTGGTGAACATGGTGGCCATTTTGAATCCAACTTTATTTTTTTCAATGGGAAGAGGGTCATGTGACACATGAAACTTATTGAGAATTTCATAAAATAAACAATGGTGTGCTTGGTTTTAACGTAACTTTATTCTTTCATGAGTTATTTCAAGTTGATATCACCATTCATTCCCTTTTTATTTAGGTGAATCCATATAAATGGCCCAATTGCCCAGGTGGGCCTTTTGTATAGATACACCTAAATAAAATGGGAATGAATGGTGATATCAACTTTAAATAACTCATGAAAGATTAAAGTTATGTTAAAACCAAGTACACTATTGTTTTTCTTATGAAATTCTCAATATGTTTGATGTGTCACATGACCCTCTTCCTATTGAAAAAATTAAAGTTGGATCCAAAATGGCCGACTTCAAAATGGCCACCATGGTCACCACCCATCTGGAAAGGTTTTCCGCCTCCCATATACTAATGTGCCACAAACAGGAAGTTGATGTCACCAACCATTCCCATTTTATGTAGGCGTATCCATGTAGATGGCCCATCCTGTATATCGAGGCCACAGAAGAAGACGGTTAAGGCAAAATACCAGATAAGCAGTGTTTAAATGTTGGATGCAACGTGGATTTACTGATAATTATATTCAACCTTATTACATCAGTTTGTTGTTATGATAAAGCCTGTTACAAAGACTTCTGTTGTTTTGAGGTTTTATTGCATTATGTTCATGTTTGCATTATTTTAATATCCGTATGTGAATTTTCAGATAGATCTCTTGGACAGAGTGTTTTGCTTAATCATCAAACAGTGTGTATTGACTGTTTTGCTTGGAAGTAGAGAAGAAATATACTACTTTCCCCTTTTTTTGTTGAATGCTGGTAGAGGGTCACAAGCAGATTGTTTTGAACTTTAGAATAAAACTGGACACTATTCTTTTGTTGCACACAATACTCTTTTTGCGTTTGTGGTTGGACTCAATTTATGTTTATAGTTTTAAATAAATTGTGTTTTTTTGCCTTTTATTGATTAGTTCATCCTAATCAAAGATTTGAGACTACAGTACTGGAGAACATGGTCAATCATTGTACTGATCAATGGGAAAACACAATGATGAAACCTCATCGATCAAATACAGTTCATGAGTCATAAGATTGTTAATGGGTTTTGAAGAACCATGAGACATCTTTTGCTCAAACCAGAGACTCTTTTTTCCTAGTTAGAACCAGTTTGTACTCACCTTTTAAGATATCTTTATTTTATTGCCAGTTATTTGCATTAAGTAGTCTACATTTCTTCATTTCTCAGACCAATAGCAGACTGATTATTCTCAAAGGTTCATTCTTTATGGCCATTTAAGTCATAATGAAACCCATTACGGAGATGCTAACAATACTCAAAAAACCCAAGAAGACCATAGCACAATATACCGATTTACTAAACATTTTTTTTAAATCATGAAACATGTTTTTAAAAAATGACATGAGCCATTGGCACAAAGGACTGTTTCGCAATAATAATATCAGCGTCTAGAATGGGTTTTTTCATCAATTTAATTTTATTTTAAATCATAACATTAGTGTTTTTTTAAATGTATGGGCATTTCTCATTTCAAAGTTTTGAACGTTATACTATTCAGGCAGATAATATGCATTTATTGTTATATCAGGTTATCTGGAGCTAGACAAGTTCTCTGAAGCTGGCCAAACACATAAAATATTTATCTTCAAAACATGGACAAATCCATATCTTTAAATATCATATTAATGTTTTCTTTCTAACCATTTTACAAGAAACTTAAGTACTGTAGCTTTTAGCCCATAGCCTCAAACGATGGTGTCTCTGCTTAGACACATTTATTCTAATGGGCCACATTTGAGCATGTACAATTGAACAAGTAGTAAAAAGTATACAAAAATAATAGAATAATAGATTCAACTGTATGTGATTGTTAAAGGGAACCAACTACCATGATTTTAGGGTATAAGATAAAAGCAGCTCCATACAGGCACTAGGATGGTGACATGAATGGTACCTTCAGTCTTCTGATTAGATGTTTGATTACAGAGATAACGTTTGTCAAAGTTGAGGAAAGGTGTGTAGTGGTGATTGATGTGTGCAGCAGGGGGTGGTACATTGTGGGTTGGGTCCTCCACATAGATTACACCTCTTGCATCCTCCTGATGTGCCCCTTCCTTTCTTTAGTTATTTACAAGTTTATGAATTCTTATAAAATGAGTTCAAAGTGCTGCCCATTGTGTTGGATTGTCAATGCAACCCTCTTCTCCCACTCTTGACACACTGATAGCAACACCACAGAAGAAATGCTAGCACAGGCTTCCAGTATCCGTTGTTTCAGATGCAGAACATCTCGTATCTTCACAGCATAGAGAATTGCCATTCTTCATCAATGGAAACCTCAATGCCACTGGATATCTGAATTATGTAGCAATTTCAGATATCCAGTGGCATTGAGGTTTCCATTGATGAAGAATGGCCCCACTATCTTCGTACCCCATATACCACACCATGCCATCAATTATTGTGTTCCAACAGTCTTGGAGGGATCTCTCCACTGTGGGTTAGTGTCAGACCAATAGCGGTGGTTTTGTTTGTTAACTTCACCATTCACAAAAAAGTTTGGCTCATCACTCATCTCATTGGAAGCCTGTGCTAGCATTTCTTCTGTGGTGTTGCTATCAGTGTATCAAGAGTGGGAGAAGAGGGTTGCATTGACAATCCAACACAATGGGCAGCACTTTGAACACATTTTATAAGTGGTCATAAACTTGCAAATAACTCATGAAAGAATAAAGTTACGTTAAAACCAAGCACACCATTGTTTCTCTTATGAAATTCTCAATACGTTTGATGTGTCACTTGACACTCATCCCATTGAAAAAAAAAAGTTGGATCCAAAATGGCCATTTCAAAATGTTTTCCCCCTACCATATACTAATGTGCCACACACAGGAAGTTGATACCCTGTACTGTTTGTTTTATAAAAACCTTTATAACAGAGATCTCTAAGGAGAAAAGAAAATGTAGTAATAGTGGAATGACAACCTATAATAATAATAGCAGTAAATTGCTATAAAAAGCTATAAAATGTACATGGTAAATCAACCACTAGTTGCAGACTGATAATGCCAGGAAGAACTCTACAATGTATTACACAGATATTTTACTGACCTCCATCTATGACCAATGAAACACTGACAATGAGACTGAATAATAATGAATATTTACTTATAGCCATACATTGTAAACAATTAAACCAGATATTGTACCTTATGATGTTTGACAAATCTTAAACCATACAATATAAATAATAAAATACAGGTGAAAAAAGGTTACAATGAAAAGGGAGACAAGAGTTTGGAAGGACAGATGTGGCATCAGGCAAGGGAAGCAGAGGAAGCGAGGTACTCCTAGCCGTGCAAAGCAAAGCATGCAGAGCACGAGGAGTTACATGGAAACCAGTACCTGATGTGCACTAGGACGTCTCAGCCCACCAGCACCAGAGTGTCCCCACTATAACAATAAGTCCTAGGAGGGGAAGGGAGAGAACAGGAGGGTCAGATCCACAGGGGGCCTGAGAGACGAAGAGGAGGGAGAAAAAGCAGGAAAGAAAAGTAAGAAAAAAAAGTGATGAATGGTGGAATGTGGAAGAGAATCCAGATTGAGTTGAGTGATGTGATAGATAGCAGACAAATGTAGCCAGGCAAAATCATAAGGAAGGCATTTGATATGATTGTTTATTATACAATAAAAGAATATGGTTTCAGGTAGAAGAATGTAACAGAAATGTCAAATACAATGGAATAGACATAAACCGGTATGGATGGATGTCATACAATGAAGTGATTGGTCCAGGCACAGACAGTTAAACATCACAGATAAATATGGATGTGAGCAGAGATTGGTGTATTATCAGGTATTAAACATAATTTGTAATGGTGTATAACACATAAAATTCATGATTCCGGTATAAAGTTATTGTTTGTACAATGTTTGTATGTGAATTAAAGATGTAATAAAGGAAATTTTCCAGATAAATCACATTAAAAAGTGTTTATAAATGGTAAATTCCACCAGAATATGGACAGATGGACCATTGGGCAAAATGTGAGAGTGGCATTAGGCACACGAGAGTACACAATCCATGACATTTTCAAGATGGAAGAGTAATGTAAAGTTAGGAGTGTAATAGAGAAAGACAGGTAGAATGAGTCATTATAGTAAAGAAGATGAAAGAAGAGAACGGAGAATGAGATGAGAAGAGAGAAAAAACAAGGATGGAGAGAGAAAAAAAATACATTGGTTACACAGGTGTCAGCAGAAAGGTTAGTCTGCTCAAATGTATCATTCTATCCAAAATAACACCCAGAATTGACAATTGAATTTTTGGCATTAAATGTCAAATAATAAGCAGAAAATAAAAGCTTCAATGTATAGGAGATGTCACTTTATGGTCACTGGGAGGTCTTCAAAGCCATTACTTTTTACCCTTCGGAAGTGTTCAATATACTGTTGTAAATGTCTTATTCACTCTTCCGTAGTCCATAATAATTTACAATATGTAACATAAAAAGCTTAAAAATATTTACACTTTAGTTTTACCATCTATTAGTAAATTAGTAAATCAGAGCGTGAAAGTTCATCAAGTATGTTCCTTTTACTTAATTAGCCATTTTTGGAAAAGTGATAACAGTAAGTGCAGCCATATTGTTACTGACTCTGTAAGTGGCTCTCAACCACCACCAATTAGTAAACCTTTTCACAGCCTTTTGACAATTGTTTAATGGCCTGTTTACACAGGCAGACAATGATAAACAATGTTTAAATATCATGAGCTGCCATGGTACTCAGCAGAGTGAGACCTGTTTACACCTCCATGAACAGATCTTTTGCTCTGTACAAAACATTCCAGAAGATGATAGAGCATTTTGCTCATTGATTGTGTGATGTTTCCACTGAAACAGTATTATGAAATTAGCATTATTTAAATCGCTCGTTCACAGTAACTTTTCAGTGTAAATACTACGTAAGTGACAAATGACAAAGTTTGGCAACAGTTTTCAAGAAACTAAAGAGAAGCAAACAATATGACTGCACTGCATGTAGTCCTTTCATCACAAATGTGCAAAGGTACCGTCACACGCGGCAATATTGCTAGCAATTTCACTGGCAATTTGCTGGTTGCTGTGAAATCATGGACACATTGTTACATTTGTACACAGCAACAAAATAGAACAATGTGTCCATGATTTCACTGCAACCAGCAAATTGCCAGTGAAATTGCCTAGCAATATTGCATCGTGTAACGGAACCCTAACAAACGGCTGAGGGAGGAAGCATGAGCTGCTGAGCTGAGTGATTGGCTGCAGCGGTGATGTACACAGTATTCATGATGTCACCGCTGCAGCTGTAAACAATCACTGAAGGAAGCAATAAAGACCCATTACTTGAACAGGGTAGGGCAAGAAAGCCTTAATTTATCATTTTCACCAAGTAAGAACCTTTTATGTAAAAAATATATTCTTGGCAGACACCTTTAATCATTGGATGCCCAAAAATAAAGATAAGGTTTTACTGGATTTTCTTACCTGGTTAGAGGTAAATAAGTTGCACAATTGATAGACTGGGGTCACACATACCAATCCGCTTTTATGAGGCTTTATAAAAACAGATCCATTAAATTTAGGGTGTCTCCTGGGCTCCTGGCCGTTTTTTGGACTTAGTAATTGTTTCATCAAAAACGCATATGCGTTAACGCATGGTGCCTAAAAGTACCATGCGTTAATGCATGCGTTTCCCATAGGGCCCCATGTTAAAAAAAAGCATGCATTTTTTTACTGCACCTAAAGCGCTGCTAGCAGCGTTTTTTGGGATGCTGATCAAAAACGCATGTGTTTTGAAAAACGCAGTGACACTTAAGTGCATCATCAGTTAACGCATATGCGGTTTTGGACTTAGAAAAAAAAAATGGCAAAAATGATTCCAAAAACGGATTGCATGTGTGACCCTGGTCATAATTCTATAATCAGATACAACTTTCACCAAAAAAGCAGCACTAGCCAACAACAATGTGGAGTGAATAGAGCCACACAGCAGACATACAACCGATGACTTAATTCTGGATATAGAAATGGATCTAATAATCAATTACTGTACATATACCAATGTAATTGTTTACTAATGTGCTTAAAGAGTAAAACATAATTCAGAAATTAGAAAAAAAGACTGTTGATAATGACCAGAGAAAGAGTTAAACTGGACCATACTTTCTAAATAGCGCAAGTTTATGTAGAAATAAAGAAATTGCAAACTTACCTCACGGAGCAGTGTTGCTCCAGTAATCTTTTTCTTCCAGGATTGGGCCATGCTTTGGTTGGTCTGTATAACATTTTGAATAGTTGTGCTTCTGCGGTATCGCGCTTGCTGAATACCAAGATGGCAGCCATTGAGGCGTTAATAGGCCCCTGGCTGCCAGGTAACACATCGACTTCTCGTATTTACTTTGCTTAAATGCCACTGTCAGTGATTTATAATTGTGAGACAAAAATGCGCATAGGGTCTTATCTCTAGGCAGAATGGGGAAATACCCCGATGAAATTTGCTCACCTGATCTGGTTGTGTGAACCCACAACCAGTATTAGCACACGCACAGTTGCCACTGGATCCACATCTCCACGTGCAACGTGGCAAACAACTGGAAACAGCACGAAGTGCCGGTGATCCGTGCTGCTGAATGGAAAACCAGGACCCAAGAAATGTGTTGCAATGGTGTAACTTTATTCCGACGCATTTTGGAGCAGCCTCCGCTTCTTCCTCAGGGATTATCTCTGACAAAGGAGCAGAGGCTGCTCCTAAATGCGTCGGAATAAAGTTACACCATCGCACCAGACTTCTTGGGTCCTCGTTTTCCATTCAACAGCGCGGATCATTGTCAGTGATTGACAGCAGCAGCTAAATGGTTAAATAACAGCAAGATAGCTCCAATGATTGCTTTTACAGCCATACTCTAGCTGGGTAACACAGCAAGCATCTTGCTATGCAGAAAGCTCAGTCCCTGAAGCCATTCCATACACCTGGCTGGCTTGCAACCTGTGACAAGAATGTATCTTATAGCCATTAAAGGGAAACTGTCAGGTCATTTTTACGCCCTATTCTATCACTACCTGTCCCTGCACCTTGCTAGGACATCCCTAACCATCCCTCTCTGAGCTAAAACTGTATGACGTGCAGCTGGACGTCATTTACGGTCCATTGTGGGGACTTATCAGGTGTATGGCCCAGCTTCAATATGCGCACTGTGCATGTGTAGCGCCCCTGTGACTAGGCGCCACAGAATGGTATTGCATTTATTAATTATGTGTAATATTATTGTAAGTTGCTAGTTTAGGATTTCAATCTTATGGAGTCTATTTTTACACTCACTTAGGACCGCACCACTTAGAGTAGGGGGAACTGGTAATATAGTAGGTTCCACAGGTGGGGGCGGAGCTTAGGACTGAGTAAGAGTGACAGTTGGGAATTTTCCTCAGACGGTGCTGGGAGGGCAGACAGAGTGGTCAGGCCTGGCAGCCCAGCTGAGTGGAGGGTACCTCATCTTTATGTGGGGACCCAGGACAGATGGCAACAGGCCAGGGCTGGTAGGAGCCAGCTGGTCATGTTGAGGGGACACCGGTGACACGGACAACCGAGGCAGCCAGGAGTTCAGCCCTGACTGAAAAGCCGACGAGCTGTAGGCCCAACAGAAACGGGTTGCTGACAGCGCCACAAGGTACCTCTCCCCTCAGGACTGAAAACCGGTTCAGGACACTAGAAGAAACTAAAAGTGACAGACATTTACTGCGGTGCTGGAAGGGAGCCTCTTTACTTTTTGTCCGGGTTGCCCTGTCCAGACCGAGTAGTGGACAGACCTTATCTTCTAGATACAGACCGTAGGACTGGCGGGGGAGCTCTTCAAAGGTGGTGAAAGACTGAAAGAACTAGAGTAAGAAAGGAAGTAGTAAACCCTGAAAGACAAAGAGAGGACATCTAGAGACTCCATAAGAGAAACCCTGAGTTGGTAACAACACCCTAAACCAAACTGTACCATGTTTTGTTATGCCATCGGTCGGTACCAAGTAAAGCAGAGTTAAACTGGAACTGTTTCTGTTATTCTTCCTGCCGCAGCCTGGAGGGCTTAACATCATCAACATCAACAGCAGAGGGGTTAGAACTGCACCACCATTTCCATCACTGTCCTCCCTCACCGTCTCATCACAACATCGCTGCCCTGAAGTAAAGCTCCACCTGTGGGGAGCTGTACCACACATAGCTGCCTTAACCATCACCTCAGTGGCCGGCTGGCAGCGCCGGTACCATCTTATCGGACTCTACAGGTGGCGTCACGTTTCCCTGTAAATAACCACTTTAACCCCCTCCATTTACCATCAACATCTGGTATAGTTGATCACCAGGGCACGGCACCGGGGTCCCGACCATCCGTGACTCCCCACACAGTAGCCCCGGTGTCCGAGTCCCTCATCCACCCTAGCTCTGGTTGAATCACATGCACCGAAGCATGTAGTATGGCCCATACACCTGCACACTAGGCAAAACTAGAAATGAGGTTCCGACTGCACATCATACTATGAGGAGGCGGGATTTTCAAAGTAGGGGGCGCGCAGGAGAAGAAATGACGATGCCCAGCGGGGCGTGATAAGAGCAGCAAGGGGGGGAGAATGGAGACCACCCATGTTAGTCTACGGACATGGACTGGAACCCTCATTACCATAGGAAAATGTTAGTTGATTAATCGTATTTCTCAAACATTATATTGCAGTTTTAGCTCAGAGAGGGATGATTAGGGATGTGTTAGCAAGGTACAGAGACAGGTAGTGGTAGGATTGAGAGTAAAAACTGACAGGTTCCCTTTAATGGTTTTTCTGGGTAAATAATATTAATTAATTAATGACCTATCCATACAGTGCTGTGCAAATTAATTGGGACAAAGCAAGTCTTTACTTGTTTTTCTTGCATTAGTTTTACTATTGCTGAAAAGTGTATTATCAGTTCTTGGTGTCGTTTTCTTTTTTCTTCCACATTTACTTAAACGTTTAGGAGAACATGATCCAGTTTCATTGTGTGCGCAAATTATTCCTGAAACGGTAGATTTTCCAATACCAACGGTGGAAGCGATTTCTCATACAGTCAGACTTGTATGTTCATTAAGAGTAATAATTCTAGACCTCTTCCGTGGAGTAACATCCATTTTTACAGGCACGAAGCACACTCAGAGAAAAAGTACACTAAACCACTCCTCACAGAAACAAGCTTTCAACTGAAGCTGAGGGGGCAGCTAGCTGATATTTTCTGACTAAAACCAGTCAAGCCACATTTTGTTAGACAAGGTTGTACACTCACACCTGTTCAAAGCAGTTAAAACTGGTTTGAATCACTGACTGGTAACCAACTTATCATTTTACTTACAAAAATGCTTTGTCCCAATTAATTAGCACGGCACTGTAGAATGGGTCATGAATATCAGACCTGTGGGGTACAGCCAACACTGCAGATCAGCTCCTACTCTATTGAGTGGAAACTGGTGTGTAGTACTTGAAATCAGCTGCTACATATTGAAGGGAGCTGTGCAATATTTCTACGGTGTTCCCAGGTGTCAGACCCACATCAATTAATACAAATCCTATCCTACAGATAGTCTATTTATATCATTTGACTGGACAATCCCTTCAAGTAAGTACACCAGCCTCATCAGGTCTAGGAGATGTATTTTATCATGTATGTATTTTATATTGTGAAATCTGTTAGCAAATCTGTCTTAAATAGTTGGGTCAACTAGAGTCAGTAGACATTGCTATACACTACAAATCAAGCCTGCTATTTTACAGAGGATGAACTGACAAATTTGTAATCATGTAATTTTCATTTTCTCATGCATATAATTTATTGAGGATACAACTACATAAGAAAGCTGCTTATGAGAAATAAATAATAATTTTACAGAAAACATCCAACGGAAACAACTGAGGGTCATCATTATGTTCAAAAGAAAAAATGGAAAAGTTGGCCATTGTATCTTGTGAGATTCCTTCTAGAGCAGCAGTCTCAGGCCCCTTTCACATTTCTGCGTTTGCTGCGTTTTGCTTCATTTGCGTTTTTTTTCGCGTTTTTACCGCTAAAAACGCATGAAAACGCATGCGTTTTTATCCCCATTGATCTTAATGGGGACGCATGAAAAACGCATGCAAAAACGCATGTACAAACGCATGTGCGTTTGCAAAAACGCATAACGCATGCGTTTTTGCAAACGCAGCCCAAAACGTTGTTTGCCACGTTTTGAGCTGCGCTTGCAAAAACGCATGCGTTGTGCGTTTTTGCAAACGCACATGCGTTTGTACATGCGTTTTTGCATGTGTTTTTCATGCGTCCCCATTAAGATCAATGGGGATAAAAACGCATGCGTTTTCATGCGTTTTTAGCGGTAAAAACGCGAAAAAAACGCAAATGAAGCAAAACGCAGCAAAACGCAGCAAACGCAGAAATGTGAAAGGGGCCTCAAACTCCAGGCCTCAAGGGCCGAACAAAGTGCAGGTTTGCAGGATATCCTTAGATTTTAACAGTTGGTAATTTGATTATTACTACATGTTTTAGAAAAAGAAACATTAGTTACCTGCAAGCCACTCTCCTTCAGCCTATGGATCTCCTCTCTGCACAACCTCAGCTCCTCCTGTAATTTCTCCTGCTCCTCCTGGCTGAGACGGTGGCGTTGTTGCAGTTCCTCAATCTCAGAAATAAGCCCAGCACACTGCAAGAATAAGCAACAAGATGGAGTGAGTGTGGTGAGAGATCAAACATAAAGAGGAAGAAATATGGACTAGGGTCACATTAGGAAGGCAAATTGCGATTACCGCATCCAGATCTGGATGCTTTAATTGCAAGTGCCTTCAGACACATTTTTGTCAAAAAATGTGTCTTTATCTCCACATGCGGTAATCGGATTGCTCAGGATGTGTAATCCGGAGCAATCCGGTTACTGTATGCTTTGTTCATCCCTGCAGCTGCAGGGATGAAGAAAGGGTTAATCTTAATAATAGATGTGGGCAACATGACTCTAGGGGGTGCCCACCCTCCCTAGAGACATGCTGTCCACACAGGTGGGCATGTGAGGGGTTAATATGTGGAATTATAGTCTTGCTGCCTATTGTCGACATTTACAGTTTTATGAATGAAACCAGAGGCTCCTCACTGTGGAGGAGATACAGTACGTAATCTTCTATGGCTGGATAGCGGCTCATACGGTATGTAGATTATGATCACGCAGCGCAGGGCAGCGCACCGCCATAGACCTAATGTTACCACTTTCAGGACCAAGGATAGGGGCTCATACAGTATGTACATTACGTAGAGTATCTCCTCTACAGTGAGGCGCCGTAGCATTCATTCAGAAAATTGAAAGAGCAGACAATAGCTGGCAATACTATAATGACACATATTAACCCCTCACATGCCCACCTAAGTGGACAGCAAGTCTCTAGGGAGGTGGGCACCCCCTAGAGATATGTTGTCCACATCTATTATTAAGATTAACCCTTTGTTCATCCCTGCGGCAGCAGGGATGAACAAAGCATACGGTAGCCGGATTGCTCCAGATTACACATCCTGAGCAATCCAGTTACCGCATTGCCTTTTACCGGACACATTTTGCGCAGAAAATGTGTCTGAAGACAATTGCGGTTACCGCATCCGGATCTGGATTCGGTAACCGCAATTACACTTCCAAATGTAACCCCAGCCTTACTTGCTTTTCTGGCAACACCACCACATGGTAAATGAAGAATTACACATTCCATACACAAGTCTATTCACATCAAATGGCTACCTGTCTAATGCAGGGCAGGGAAAGTCCTGCAGAGCAAGAGAAGCTCTTTGTATCTGCTGTCCACCTTGGGCAAGAGAAGAAAAATACAAGATCTCCTTTTCTAACTCAATTTCATAATAGGATACATCAAAATGGATTTGGAGACAATACTTTTTTTTGTTTTCTGGCTATTGTTTTATACAATTTGGCGTTTGTAGTGAGTTTGCTATACAGGCTTGTTCACACTACTCTGCTCTGTCTCAGCTTTTGTTTGCAATTTTACATCAAAATGGGTTGTCTGAACTGGAAAACTCCTTTGAAGTCTGTTTCCATGTATTCTTCCTCCCTCGTAACTTGTTGATCGCTCCAAGGTTGAGTCCTTGGTTAGTAATTTCTGTAATTTTTATCTTCTCCAAGGACTAATTCACTAAATCAAACTGATTTAGCTGACCGATGAGGGTTCCAGGTGTTGGACCACACTCGTCTCATATTGATGGCCAATCCCATGGTCAGTTCATTAATATCATTGTAGTGGAAAGCACCTTTTAAGGCTGCATGCTACTAGTTAAACGTGTATATCAAATAACTACATGGCTATAAAAACATCTTGATATTCTATTTTTTTAATTAATTATATTTTTAACTATAATAATAAAACTAGTAAGCTGTTTTTTTTTTAATAGGATTTAATGCAGAATGGTACTACATTCAGAATCTGTGCATCCAGTGCTATGGCGTAGGTGAATCTCCGAAGAATTGTATTTCTTGCTAGGTTTCGTATAGTCATTCATGATCAGATATTACACTAACGACCACACTAACCTCACTTTGTGCTCTCTGGACTTTCTCTTCAGCACTCTGAAGCTGGACATTCAGTTTGTTCTTGTCCTCTTCACGAGTCGTTTTCTGTTTCTCAGGCTCGGACATGCTCTTTATCTCAATAACTTCGCTCAGGGCAATGATGTTTTCAACATCATACTGTGGGAGTTTTTCCAGTGTCAGGCTATCATTCTCTTCCCCATGATCTTGATGTGATTCTTCCGTGCTATCCCCAGGATTTGAATCTGTCGCTCTGCATAATATTAAATAGATTTATCAGAATTTACAACGGTAAGGAAAACTTCAGGTTATTACACCATGTTTATTAACAGTTTCTATGTACGCTTTATTTCTTCCTAATCAACTCATTTTTATTAAATAAAGCACTTTACAAAAAGTTTCTATTTTCACACAAAAATAACAGCAAAAAATTTACAACAAAATAGGGACATAAATTAATTTCTATTCTATTAAAGAGGACCTGTCACCCCCTGGTGCTTTCCAAACTGAAAGCACCACTTAATGTAGCGTGTCTGCTGCATTCAGGGAAGGGGTCTCCCATGTCTCTAGCCCCCATGTAAGTTGTACACTTTAGAAAGTGTAGAGATAAGAAGTCCGGAGGGACTTACTCAGTATGGAGTCATCGCTGTTCCCTAGTGTGCTCCCCGCCTCCAGCCCTCTCTGTCACCTCCAGCCCCCTCAGTGCTGCTTCCATTATGTGTCTTCCCTCCTCGTCCACTCATGCACCTCTGTGCTTGAAGTCACGCAGGCACAGAGCGAGCAATGAACTGGAGTGGGTCCTGGCAGCTGAAATGCCTCCTGCCAGTGACGTCAGTGTCAGAGCCCACCCTGAATACAGCATAATCTGGAGCAGGGTGGGTTGTGGCGCTGATGCCACCGGCAGGAGGCGTTTCAGCTTCCGGGGCCCGCTCCAGCCCATTGCTCGCTCTGCGCCTGCGTGACTTCAGACACAGAGGCACAAGAGCGGGCGAGGAGGGGAGACACATAAAGGAGGCAGCACTGAGGGGGCTGGAGGTGGCACAGAGAGGGCTAGAGGTGAGGAGGACACCAGGGAACAGCGATGACTCCATACTGAGTAAGGCTAGGGTCACAATTGCGTTGTGTCCCTAGCTTAACGGATTGCGCTTAAAAATTAGAACTGTTCCCCGCAGCGCATAGCATTAGCGCTATGCACTGCCAGACAACACAGCCCCTAGTTAACTGATGCTTACCTTGTCAACCAGCCACACACAAAGCTTCCTGTGCGGTGTAAAGTGCACCCCCTGCAGCTTTGTGTGTGGCTGGTTGGCAAGGTAAGCATCGGTTAACTAGGGGCTGTGTTCTCTGGCAGTGCATAGCATTAACAATATGCGCTGCTGGGAAAAGTTCTAAGTTTTAAGCGCAATCCTTTAGGCTAGGGACACAACGCAAGTGTGACCCTATCCTAAGTCCCTCCAAACTCCTTATCTGTACACTTTTTAAAGTGCTTTATACAACTTACAGGTGGCGCTAGAGACATGAGAGACCCCTTCTCTGAATGCAGCAGACATGCTGCATTCAGCACTGCATTCAGTTTGCCAAGCACCAGGGGGGTGACAGGTCCTCTTTAATATCCACTATGAGCATGGATATCTGGCTATAGGAGTTTTGGTCGTTGGCACCTTTCCCATGGTATGGACATTTTAATTCTGCTGCAGTATATCTCCATTGGTGTTGTTTGAATCAACTTGCATAATGGTGTTCCTTACATGTAGCTATAAAGCAATGTGTTGTGAATGTCTATCATTTGCGAAGGGCATAATGGATTTTTAGTAAGAAGAGAAATTCTAAGTAAGGCTAGGGTCAGACTTGGCATGAGATTTTTAAGTGCCTTAAAAATAAGCATGCGTTTCTGCATGCTTATTTCATTTCTGCATGTGTTTTTTTAGGTGCCTTTAGGCACCCATGCGTTTTTCCATGCGTTTTTGAATCAGCACCCAAAAAAAGTGCATGAACTATTTTTTGGTGCCATTTTAAAAACGCATGCGTTTTTTAGAAACCGCATGTGTTTTTTAACATGGGCCCCTATGGAAACGCTTGCATTTTTGCATGGTACTAAATGGTACTAATGTACCATGCGTTTTTGAAGGCAGCTTCTCACATAAGTGCAAAAACGCATGCCACAAACGCATGGCATTTTAGGCATGCATTTTTGCTATTAAGGCATGCGTTTTTGCTATGAGGGCATGTGTTTTTTACATGGGGGCCTATGGGTGCTTTTTACATGCGTTTTTAAAAACACAGGTCTCCAAAAAAGCATGAAAAATTTGCAAGTGTGACCCTAGCCTAATATAAGATGGCTTCTTAGGGATCTTTCACAACAGCGTTTTTTGCTGATTTGCGGCAGATCCGGCAGATTTACCGCATCTGCCGCATCTTCCACGTAACGGCCGACTTGCCTGCAAGCCCCAATTCATTCTCTATGGGACTTGCAGCAGATGCGGCAAGTGCATTTTTTCCGCGATCCAGCAAATCCGGCACTTATGGCAAGTCAAAAAACTGCAGTTAGCTGTGTTTTTTTTGGCTTGCCGCAAGTGCCGGATTTGCTGGATAGCGGTAAAAACCGCACTTGCCGCATGTCCCATAGAGAATTAATGGAAACTTGCCGCAAGTTGGCCATTACGTGGCAAACGCGGTAAATCTGCCACGAATCAGCAAAAACGCTGCTGTGAACGGGGCCTTAAAGAGTCATTTTTGACTTTTAGGAATGCTACTATCCATAGGTGGCACTGGAGTTCATCTACTTCATCTCTGAAGTGGCTATTTGCATATAGAAAGAAGAGACACATAAAGAATTATTAATCAAGAATGGTGTTTCATATACCAATCTTGAGCAGAAATCCAGAAGAGTAAGGCCAAATTTAATGAGGTTGCACACTTCCTTATACAATTAGTCAATTTTTGGAAGTCAAGTGAAATTTATGCTGGTTATGAACTTGAGGAGATTTCCACTACAATTTATGACAATTTCTTTTGTGAATTTTAGTGATACTCTTTATTTCTTTTCTTTCTAGAAAGTGTCAGGGTACCGTTACACGTCGTAACGTCGTTCTGATATTGCATACAATTTCACGGGAGCGAGCACGTTTTTGGCACTTGTCCAAGATCACATAGTAGATGTCACACAGGGAGATATAAGCAGACAACGCAACTAGGATGTTGTACGCAATTTTTGTGCGCTGGGTATGAGCAACCCAGGGACCGAGCATTAATATTGGAGTGAATAGGGGAAGTTGCTTTCTACATCGTAGTCGCGCCGTCACACAGCACGATCATGCCAGATCGCATATACAATATTGTATGGTTGAAGAACTTGCACAATCTTCTTGCAATATCGTCCCTGCGATTTATTGCAGTCGCATTGCCCTGTTACTCGACACAACGCACGAACGATATTAACTGCAACTACCACACCACGTGACTTTTTGTTAATGTTGCATTGCGATATTGCGACATGTAACGGTACCCTCAGGATTGCCTTAAATACAATATTCCCATATATTTGGTTGCACAAAAAAAATAGCATAAGTATTACTTTGAATTCCACCATATCTTTACAGACTTTACAGAGTTAAGAAGATGTTGAAAATAATTTGAACATAATTTCAATAATTAAGTTCTCTTCTTACAAATGATTACAATTCCCTTTCCTAATTATTGTAATAAATGATCCTAATAATTAACTTATTAAGTCCTCGATTCCCTGCTCCCTGTCCCCGCTACACCAAACTGCATTAATGTTTGACTTGCACGAATAAAAGAAGATCTACCTAACGGTGGATGCCGCCATCTCTTTTTCTTCACATTTATGCTCATATATTTAATATAGTTATGCTAAAATTCAAACAGATTAATTCAACGTATGACACACTTTTTTTGTATCAATATCAATTTAGCCTTAATCCTTAATAAAATCTTAGGGTGCCTTCACACTGCAGGAAGGTCTGATCCGGGGCTCTCAGGGGTGAACCTGAAAGCCCCGGACCGAATCAGCACACAGAACTGGAGGGCTAATATGCCCTCTGGTCCGGTGTGCAGCCTGATGAAGCTGCCGCTGCTGATGATTCAGGACCGCGGCTAGCTCCCTGATATAACAGCGGCGTTCAGCCACAGGTGTCCGGTTCCTGGATCCTCCCGGATCGGGACAATCCGGCCCCATAGGCTCCCATGTTAAGGGAGCGCTGGATTGCCCCGGGAGGATCCGGATGAATCCGGGGGAATCTGAGAGGATCCGGGGGAATCTGGGAGACGCCAATTTGGGGAGATTGTTCTCCCCGGACACAAAAACATTGCAAGCAACGTTTTTGTATCCGGGAGAAAAATCCCAATTCTCCTGGATTCTTCCGGACAGATAGGCATACTATGGGGCCGAAATCAAGTCCAGGGCTGTCACCCCTGACAGCCCCGGATCGGACCTGACTGCAGTGTGAAGGCAGCCTAACATGTTTAAATAATTGCTGCAATATATGACATCATATAACACTATGCAATAAAAATTATAACAAATGAGAAAATTAACAGATATATTAATGAATGATGACTTTTATGGATGCATGTAGATAACTATAAGGGGCCCGTCACACAAGGTGACGTCGCCAGAGATGTCGGCGGCGATGGGCGGGAACGCGCATGTTCTTGGCGCCCCGCCAGCGTTGCCGTCGCATGTTTACATGCAGCGATACCTCCGGCGACGCACCAGCGATCTGACAGGCGGTGTCGCCGCTGGGGTGTCTGAAAACCCCAGCGGCGATGCCGTCCCCCATTTACATGGGGCGATGTGTACACATCGCCCCAGAGTGGTCTCCAGGTTTCAGAGCGCTGCTCTGAAAACCAGGCGACCACTCAAATGCGTCGCCCTCACCCATTCACATCGCCAGGTGTGACAGTACCCTAATAAATTGTTTTTAACTTCATTGCTGATTTTTATTACCATACATAACCAAACTGAATAAGCAAGTGATATGGAGGTAAATGCATAAAGCTTTACCGTTCTCCACCCATGAGCAAGAGATGACTCTTCAGCTGACTGTTACTTTCTTGCAGAATACTTCGTTCCATCTGAAGGTGTTGACATTGGTCACGCAGGAATTGCAGCTCCCCTGCAGAAGTGGGGTAGAAGTATGGAGGGTGAATTCTAACAGTCCAGACTTGATAAAAATACATTAGAAGTCAGAGGGACTATAGAAAGATATACTGTATATAAAATAATAGAAATATAAAAGATTATTGGTTTTCATGGCTGTGTTTGGAAAGTAGAAAATCTAACTTTAGAGTGTAAATGTCATTTCATTGAAAAAAAGCTAAAAGAAAAAATACTGCACTGGTAGTTAATGGTGGGTCACATAGCAGCTAAGATAATGTTTTTTCTGTCATATGGCGTATTTTCTCACATTTTCCTGTACTCTTTTAAAAACTGCATTTTATGGCTCTGAGAACATGGCCAGAGTCTGCCAGCAGCTGATAACAGTGAGCAGTGTGATGTGACAGCAGAGAAAGGACAAGATCAGAGATTGTAAGCTGTGTGTGGAGCCAGCAGACAAGGGGATAACAGAGATTGTGACTCAGCTGTGTGGAGCTAGATGACAGAAAAGAGAAGCTTGTAAAGAGGAGTTTACATCCTGACATTGCCTAGCTCTGTGCTGTAATCTGATACATTGATTCCTCACCAGCTGCAGTTAGCAGTGTAGGCCACACACCCTTTATCCTTATACAGTGCCTACAAGTAGTATTCAACCCCCCGCAGATTTAGGTGGTTTGATAAGATGCCAATAAGTTAGAGCCTTCAAACTGCAAACGAGAGTAGGATTTATTAACAGAAGCATAAATCTTACAAACCAAAAAGTTATGTTGCTCAGTTGAATTTTTATAAATTTTAAACATAAAAGTGTGGGTCAATTATTATTCAACCCCTATGTTTAATATTTTGTGGAATAACCCTTGTTTGCAATTACAGCTAATAATCGTCTTTTATAAGACCTGATCAGGCCGGCACATGTCTCTGGAGTTATCTTGGCCCACTCCTCCATGCAGATCTTCTCCAAGTTATCTAGGTTCTTTGGGTGTCTCATGTGGACTTTAATCTTCAGCTCCTTCCACAAGTTTTCAATTGGGTTAAGGCCAGGAGACTGACTAGGCCACTCCAACACATTGATTTTTTCCCTCTTGAACCAGGCCTTGGTTTTCTTGGCTGTGTGCTTTGGGTCGTTGTCTTGTTGGAAGATGAAATTACGACCCATCTTAAGATCCTTGATGGAGGAGCGGAGGTTCTTGGCCAAAATCTCCAGGTAGGCCGTGCTATCCATATTCCCATGGATGCGGACCAGATGGCCAGGACCCTTGGCTGAGAAACAGCCCCACAGCATGATGCTGCCACCACCATGCTTGACTTTAGGGATGGTATTCTTGGGGTCGTATGCAGTGCCATCCAGTCTCCAAACGTCACGTGTGGTTGGCACCAAAGATCTCGATCTTGGTCTCATCAGACCATAGAACCTTGAACCAGTCTGTCTCAGAGTCCTCCAAGTGATCATGAGCAAACTGTAGACGAGCCTTGACATGACGCTTTGAAAGTAAAGGAACCTTACGGGCTCGTCTGGAACGGAGACCATTGCGGTGGAGTACGTAACTTATTGTATTGACTGAAACCAATGTCCCCACTGCCATGAGATCTTCCCGGAGCTCCTTCCTTGTTGTCCTTGGGTTAGCCTTGACTCTTTGGACAAGCCTGGCCTCGGCACGGGAGGAAACTTTCAAAGGCTGTCCAGGCCGTGGAAGGCTAACATTAGTTCCATAAGCCTTCCACTTCCGGATGATGCTCCCAACAGTGGAGACAGGTAGGCCCAACTCCTTGGAAAGGGTTTTGTACCCCTTGCCAGCCTTGTGACCCTCCACGATCTTGTCTCTGATGGCCTTGGAATGCTCCTTTGTCTTTTCCATGTTGACCATGTATGAGTGCTGTTCACAAGTTTGGGGAGGGTCTTAAATAGTCAGAAAAGGCTGGCAAAAGAGATAATTAATCCACACATGTGACGCTCATTGTTATTTGTGCCTGAACTACTTCTTAATACTTTAGGGGGACCAAACAGAATGCTGGTGGTTTGAGGGGTTGAATAATAAATGACCCTCTGAATTAACTTTTAACGCTTTAAAAAAAAAAAAAAAAGAAAAAAAGAAAATTTATTGTGGGACTGCATTTCCCACTTCCAGGCTGATCTACAGTCCAAATGTCACAATGCCAAGTTAATTCCGCATGTGTCAACCAGCTACATCTGCAGGGGGTTGAATACTACTTGTAGGCACTGTATATATACATGCTCCGTATTCACTGAAGACGAATCTGAGTGAGATTGACGTGTCTGCTTCACACACAGTGCAGTGGGGACACCTTGTGGAAGGTTTAGGAAAACAGAATTTTTTAATGAAGTATATTAGAAAGTTTATTAAAATCACTTGCTCTACATTATTATTAAATACAAATTTAAAGGGAACCAACCACCTCGGATGACCCTCATACACTGTTAATATGTGCCACTGCAGCCTAGTAAACCATTTGCAGCACTGTTTTTGTGTGAAAAGTGGCTGCAGTAGAAGTGAGATAATGATTTTATAAACTTACATGCCTGCGTACTTGAGGGCGTCTCCCTGTGTGTGCTGGCACTTGTGAGCTGTGCTCATCATGCCTGCTCTCCCCTCCCTTATGCACGCCCCCTCTCAGCCTGCTATAGTGATGTGAGGCTGATTGCGTCATAAAGGGGCGGGGCTAAATCGCGGCATCCCGGTAGCCCCACCCCCTTTATGACGCAATCAGCCTCACATCACTATAGCAGGCTGAGAGGGGGCGTGCATAAGGGAGGGGAGAGCAGGCATGACGAGCACAGCTCACAAGTCCCAGCACACACAGGAGACGCCCTCAAGTACGCAGGCATGTAAGTTTATAAAATCATTATCTCACTTCTACTGCAGCCACTTTTCACACAAAAACAGTGCTGCAAATGGTTTACTAGGCTGCAGGGGCACATATTAACAGTGTATGAGGGTCATCCGAGGTGGTTGGTTCCCTTTAAATGACCATTATGTTTTAAAGGGATCCTGTCACCTCCAAAGCGCCTCCTAAGCAACCAAAACATGTCCCTGCAGCATTCTATCACTAATCTCACACTTCTTTTGTCTCCTAAAAGCATCCTGTGAAAGTGCATAAAAACGTTTTAATACTCACTCATTAGGGATTATAATTAGCAGGGGCTACATTCTTTAGCCCTTAGGGCGTATTGTTTTGCAGCCTGAATGATCCAGCCCTCTCTGTGCAGCTTCTGCTATGATGTGGAGCTGAAGGCTGGACTAATGATTTGCATTCTGTGAGTGACAGAGAGGGGGAGGGCAAAGCCTGCACAGAGAGAGGGTGGATCCCAGAGCCTGCAAAACAACATGCCCTAAGGGCTAAAGAATATAGCCCCTGCTAATTATAATCCCTAATGAGTAAGTATTAAAACGTTTTTATGCACTTTCACAGGATGCTTTTAGGAGACAAAAGGAGTGTGAGATTAGTGATAGGATGCTGCAGGGACATGTTTTGATAGCTTAGGAGGCGTTCTGGAGGTGACAGGATCCCTTTAAGTTTTACGTACTTTTATTTTTATGATGGTCAAATATTTGCCTTGTCAGTCTACATGTTGAAAAGGTTGCATGCTTCATCTTCTCTGTTAAATAGTTCAAGGATTAAGGCTGCTGAAACCCAGCGATCAGCTCTTAAGTGTGAAGAAACCCTACAGTAAGCACCTCAACAATGCAGAGCAGAAATGGAGCATTAAAAAATTCCATGTCAATAATATTTATTCATTTATACAGCACCATCAATTCCACTGCACTTTACATTCAGCAACACTGTCCCCATTGAGACTCACAATGTACATTCCACATTCATATCAGTATGTCTTTAGAATGTGGGAGGAAACCCACACAAACACAGGGAGTACATAAAAACACCTTGCAGACGTTGGCCTTTGTGGGATTTGAATCCAGGACCCCAGCTCTGCAAGACTGCAGTGCTAACCACTGAGCTACCGTGCCACTGAGTCACCATGCTGCCCAGGTAAAAAAAAACTATCTACAGATTTAGCAAAGGTAAAATATATAGGGAACTCAGAACAGTCATATTAATCTTTGCAATATGATGCTAATTGGAATGACTTGCTATTAAAGGCTGGGGACCATGCCATTGTCTAAGCAAACATAACACAGGGGAAGGCATAAGACATGGCCTCCCCTTTAGAACTCTTGCACCCCTCCAATCTATCCTAAACTCTGCTGTTTGACTAATTCACCTATCACTCTGCTATTTCCCAGCCTCTCCTCTCTGCCAAACCCTTCACTGGCTTCCCATTATCCAGAGACTCGAGTTCAAAACCCTAACCATGACATAGCGAGTCATCCACAATCTGTCCCCTCCATATATCTGTGACATGGTCTTCCGGTACTCAACTACACGTAACCTGCGATCTTCTCAAGATCTTCTTCTCTATTCTACTCTAATCTCTTCTTCCCACAACTGCATACAAGATTTATTCGTATGCCCCATACTCTAGAACCCTCTGCCCCAAGACATCCAGATCTCGACTATCATGGAAACCTTCAAAAGGAACTTGAATTCCCACCTCTTCTGACAAGCCTTCAACATGCAGTGATCCTCAGTCCACTAAACCTCTGTACGACCAGCTCTACCCTCTCCTTGTGTATTCTCACTCATGTCCTGTAGACTGTGAGTCTTAACAGGCAGGGTACTCTCTGCTCCGGTACATGTGTGTGCCTTGTATTGTTCATGATTATTGTACTTGTCTATGTATGCCCCTTTTCACATGTAAAGCGTCATGGAATAAATGGCACTATAATAATAAATAATAATAATGTGCTGTCAGTTCAGATGCACAGGGGCTTGATAACATTCTAAGTGGGCCGACTAGTCGGGGAACTAATGCCCCCTCGACTAGTCAAAGACCTAATAAGTATCTCATAAACAGATGTTAGAAATACTTTTGCATGCAAAAAATGAAGGGACTGTTAGACAGGAAAATTTGATATGTGCCCGCAACTGCTGGTGGTTCTATGGGCACAGAAGACCTGACAGGTTCTCTTTAATGAGCGATAGACAAAATCACATACCCTGAAGGGTCCCTGGCTCTTGGCCTGCATGACCACTACAGCTTTTCATGCTGATCTCTGCTCTAAGAGAGGTTATCTCCATTTCATATTCTTGTCTTGTCTCCTGCAATTCATGCAGCTCTGCTCGCATCCTGCACAGCTCCTCCTGCAAGGATGCAATGTCACTCTCCCTCTCAGCTGCAGCTTCTTCCGCAGCCTGCCTCAGAGACATGATCTCCTCCTGTGCGCATCGTAACTCTTGAGACACCTCCAGCAGCTCACACTCCTTCTCCTGCTCCAAGCTGTCAACTTCTTCTTGCACAGAACGCAGCTGAGCTTCAAAGACAAGAAGAGAACATATTATTCTGAGGGCAAAGTCAACATTAAAAGATTTGGACCTAAATAGAACACTACATAGGCTCACTATTTTTAGGTTGACTACGTAGGTGGATAGTATCCCTGCTAGATCTACTATAACTTGCAGTTAATATGAAGACATACCGTAATTGTTTTTGTCCATTATGATTAATTTTGGGTGAAAATAATTATTTGAGGTGTTATTGGTAATATTGCTATTTATGTTGGGAATCCGGGTAATCTACAGTATTAAAAAGGCTAATATCAGAACTTCTGGTGGCTAATATATAGAAGAATTAAAGTCATATTTGGGAGGAGTAATAAGAGGGAGCGGTAGAGGGAGGGAGATGACTATACTTTAAAAGTGTATTCTAAGGGTACCATCACACGTCGCAACATTGCATGCAATTTCACTTGCAATTTGCTGGTTGCAGTGAAATCATGGACACATTGTTCTATTTTATTTGCGTGTACAAATGGAACAATGTGTCCATGATTTCACTGCAACCAGCAAATTGCCAGTGAAATTGCACGCAATGTTGCGAAGTGTAACGGTACCCTAACATCTAATTTAAAAGAATAGGAGCTGATATGCTGATCTCAGCAACAGCAGCTATATATTGAACAGACCTTTGCTGTTAAATTCCATCCAATGTTTACATCCAGCAGAAGCTGGAGTTAGGCTGGGGTCACACTTGGGAGGTTGCATCCATTTACAGGATGCATTAATGGATCCAGTTTTTGTCTTGATATTTTTATGGCGTGTTTTTTCATTTTTTGCGCAAGCGTTAACGCATGCATTAACAAATGGTACAAACAGTATATGTAACATGCGTTAACGCATGCGTTTCCCATAGACTCCCATGTTAGAAAAATGAATACCTTTTTGAAAAAGCACCAAAAACGTTGCAGACCATGTTTTTAGTGCAACTAGCAATGCGTTTTTTGCATTGTAGTCTATGGGTGCGTTAACAAATGCATTTTTACACAATTGCACATTTAAAAAACGCATCCATTTAGCAGATGCATGACGCAAGTGGGACCCTAGCCTTAGTAACAGCTGATCAGTGAGAGAGCAGGATTTCGGACTACCACCAATCTGAATATTATATCCCTATACTGCCTTAATGTGCGTCATATAGTAGAAAACAAAAATATTTCTTGAAAGAATTGTCTTACCTTCTTTAATGGGTAAAATTGCGATGTGCTTGTAAAAACAAACAATTTGACAATTGACCAATTACGGTAATAAAAATGATTGTAATTTTTGTTTCTAGAGTTACTGTTCTTTGAATAGGTTGCTGGCCAAATACGCAGTCTGTGGTGGACGATCTCATTGGCATGAAGGGCTGAGCTTACAAGCTGTTTGATGTACAGCTTACAAGAGTTGCACTAAAGTTGGCTGTATTTCTGGAGCACTTCAGTGCGTCTGTGCTCTTCCTATGCTCCAGAAGCATAGGATGAGCTGCTTGCAACATGGGATGAACATGATTAGTTTAGAATGAACCGATGACAGATTTTGCAAATTAAAATGTATGCAGGCATGTAACCCACCTTGCAGCCTTTGAATTTGCTTGGTAAAAATTTCGGCCTGTTGAGCACTTGCCAATCGTTCTTCCTCCAAAATACCTGTAAAAAAATAACAGTAGCTGTCATCACCAATGTCAAAACAGTTTATTAAAAAACAGATATTTACATTGTATTATCTTGGTTGCAGCAAGGTCAGATACATTTAGTGCTAGAATAATGAAATGTGGTACAAGATAAAATGTTCAGCTAGAGGAATAGATGTGCCCTGCTCAGGACATGGTCCCAATAGAACACATGTTATGCCAAAAGAAAAAGAATGGTGTGCCTTTAAATAGGGCTAGCCATGCTGTAAATAAGGGGTGGGGAGCTCCAAGCCTCGAGGATCGCCAATGGTGCAGGTTTTCAGGATTTCCTTAGTAGTGAACAGATTATAATTGAATCACCTGCACCAATGATGATTCCAAATACAATGCAATGCTAAGAAAAGCCTGAAAATCTGTAATGCTGGCAGAGTTAACTCAAAAGCTGACAAAAAATAATACAGAATTGTTGAGATAACCTTTGAAGATTATGAATATCATAGGTAATTTAACAGCGCAGTACTTTACTGATAACCTCCAATGCATTGCAATATTCATTCTATTTACCCTGCATCTCCAAAAAGCTGTCTTCATGTTTCAGTGCCAGTTCCCGGGTCTCTTCCAGCTCTGTGAGCAGTTGTATGATCTGGGTTCTTAAATCTTGGCTTTCAAGTAGCATGCTGCTTGGGCCACTTTCTGAACCACTTTGAATATCTCCAGACTCTGACTCAAGGTCTGGTGGCTCTTCATCTTCTGAATCTGTAATTAAGGAAATTAGAGTGATATATAGTTACATACCTTAGTTAAAACAGATGGAAAAAGACAAATTTCAATCAAGAGATGGGAAATGGTGAAGTTAAGGCATAGTATACGTACAACCATAATGCATGATTTAGTCTTTCTCTCCTGAGCCCCAACCACTGGATCAGGGCCAGACATACCGCATGTGCAGCCGGTATATTGAAGCACAAGCAAGGCGACGGGTCCCAGGCCAGACTGCGGGAAGGGGGTGTGGGGGCACTGATCCCCTGAGCACTGCCTCCCTGCACCCCCAGGTGCCCCCTGAGCGCTGCTCCCCACACCCACCCTAAGGCCCTTTTCACATCAACGTTTTACGCTGATCGCGGCAGTTGCGTTTTTTTACCGCATAACGGCCGCACTTGCGGTTCACTTGCAGCAAGCCCCATGCAATGTCTATGGGGCTTGCGGCAGGTGCGGTAAGTGCGGTACAGTTGCGGGTTCGGCACTTGCGGCCGTGAAAAAAACACATGGCCGCGTCTGCCACAAGTGCTGAAACCGCATTTGCCGCACCTGCCGCACACTTACCGCAAGCCCCATAGACATTGCAAGGGGCTTGCCGCAAGTGAACCGCAAGTGCGGCCATTATGCGGTAATCGCGGCAGAAGCATTTTTTCACCGCAACTGATGCAATCAGCGTAAAACGCTGATGTGAAAGCACCCTAACCTCGGCGGCAACCGCTGATGGCAACTTGTGATGTAGTGAGGCAGGATCAGATCTCTACTTCCTGCATGGCGATCTGATCCTGCCTCACTACACTGCACTCTGCAGCTCAGCAAGTCAGGGAGTGATGATGTCATCACTGAATGCCCCCGTGCTGAGCCGTGCAGAGGGCAGACAGATGCTGGAGAGACTGGAGCTGCGAGGAGAGAGGTAAGTATCCTTTTTTTTTTTTGTTTACTGATGGGAGACTGATGTGCGTATTATACTACATGAAGAACTATGGGGGCACAATGTACAATTTGGAGGACTTTTGCTGGTGCATTATACAATATGGAGTACTTTGGGGGAGCATTATACAATGTAGAGGACTTTGGGGGTGCATTATACTATACAGATGACTATGGGGGTGCATTATACTATATGGAGAACTATGGGTTGCAATATACCATATGGAGGATTATGGGGGTGCATTATACAATGTGGAGCATTTTGGGGTGCATTATACTATGTGGCAAACTATGGGGGTGCATTATACTATATGGAGGACTATAGGGGTATATTATACTATATGGATGGTTATGGGGGTGCATTACACTATATGACGGATTATGGGGGTGCATTATACAATGTGGAGGACTATGAAGCATGCATTATACTATATGGAGGACTATGGGGGCACAATATACTAAATGGAGGATTATGGGGGTGCATTATACTATATGGAGGGTGCATTATACTATATGGAGGATTTTGGGGGTGCAATACACTGTATGTAGAACTATGGGGGTGCATTATACTATATGGAAGATTATGTGGGTGCATTATACTATGTGGAGGACATTGGGGGTGCAATATACTATTTGAAGGACTATAGGGGTGCAATATACTATTTGGAGGATTATGGAGGTGCAATATACAATATGATGGATTTTGGGGGTGCATTATATTACATGGAGAACTATGGGGTGTAATATACTATATGGAGGGTGGAGAAGCTGCATGAATGGGAGCCACATGGGGGAGAAGCTGCATGAATAGGGGAGTCACCAGGGGGAAGAAGCTGCATTAATAGGGGGTCACAAGGGGGGAAAACATGCATGAAAGGGGGTGCCACATAGGGGGGAGAAGCACTATTGAGAAGGGGGACTGCATATGGGGGAGAGCATTATGGAATGGGGGTGGCTATATATATTACCTGGAGGCTGTACTGGGCTGTATAGGTTATCTCAAGACTATGCTGGGCTGTATATGCTATTCGGAGGCTGTGTTGGACTGAATATATTACCTGGAAGCTATGCTGGACTGTATATATTACCTGGAGGCTGTGCTGGGCTGTATATATTAACTGGAAGCTGTGCTGGGCTGTATATATTAACTGGAGGCTGTGCTGGGCTGTATATATTAACTGGAGGCTATGCTAAACTATATATATTACTTAGAGGCTATACTGGGCTGTATATATTACCTGGAGTCTAGGCTAGGCTGTATACATTACCTGGAGGCTATGCTGGACTGTATATATTTCCTGGAGACTGTGCTGGGCTGTGTCATGCTTTTGGGGGAAGGCGCCCTAGAGTGGACCCACTGGGCCATGGTACCGAACTCCCCTGGGTGAGCTGATCCTAGTTTACCCAACCCCTATACAGGGATTGTCAGTGGCAGGCCCAGGGGGTCTAAATACCACAGCAGCTAGTACCAGGGGGGGGCTCGTAAGGTTAGCCTATACTAAGGAATACAGAAGTATTCCAGGTAACAGGGCACAAGGCTAGGAGGCCAGGAAGGGTGCTACCGGGGAAGAGCACAGCACGGGTTCCAGGAAACAGAGTACAAGGCTGGAGGACAGTAATGGTGCTACTGGGAAGGAGCACAGCAAGGATTCCAGGACACAGAGCACAATGAAGGCCTGACCAACAGTCAGCAAGGCAGAAGCAAACTGACTTAATAATCAGGCACCTCTCATCAGAGGAGGTGGCCTGATATACCATGGGAAGAGCAGCTATTGGTCAAGGGGAGTGTCAGGTTGGACCTTGTCGGCCCCTAGAGTCACAGGGAAGGAATAGGAATACACCTAGTGCGCCGCTGAGTAGGTTCATGAAAATGACCATAGTAATGTGCTCATGTGCGAACCCGGCGATCAGCTGACAGGAAGGGAACATGGCGACGGTTCCGAGACACAGCACGCCTGGATGCCGGACGCCCGGTCAGCAGAGGAGCAGGAGATGCCGACCCGGGAGAGGTGAGCTGGGAAGCGGTGCCAGGGGGCCTAGCAGTACCCCCTCCCTCACGCCCCCTCCTCCGAAGGCGCGCTAAGAACCTCGCCAGAATGCGTGGCGCATCAATGTTCTCCCGTGGCTCCCAGGTCCTCTCCTCAGGACCAAAGCCAGCCCAGTCAATTAGGAAGAGGGTTTTGCCTCTACTCTTCGTCATGGCAAGGATGTCCCTGATTTCATAGACATCCTCAGAGTTGAGAGGCCATGGCACAGTCCCGGAGGAGGGATGATAGCAATTGAGCACCACGGGTTTCAACAACGAGACATGGAAGGAGTTAGGGATGCGAAGCGAGGCAGGTAGTCTCAGCTTGTAGGCAACATCGTTGATGCATCCTAGGATTTCAAAGGGCCCGATATAACGGAGCCCCAACTTGTAGGATGGCACCTTTAGCCTGACATATCTGGAAGAAAGCCACATTCTATCGCCTGGGAGAAAAGATGGCGAATCCAGACGTGTCTTATCAGCGTGTCTCTTCATCCTGCCGGAGGCTTGTGTAAGGGTGTCTCTGGTCTCACTCCAGGTCCTGGAGAAGTCCATGGACAATGCATCAGCTGCCGGATTGCCGGATGCTGAGGAGATCGGAAGAGGTAAACCAGGATGTTGCCCGAATACCACGAAAAAAGGGGATTTAGCTGACGACTCACTAGAGTGATTGTTGTATGCGAATTCCGCCCAAGGAAGGAGACCGGTCCAGTTATCCTGATGAGCGCTGGTGAAGTGCCGAAGATAGGTGGTGAGGACTTGGTTAATGCGTTCCACCTGCCCATTGGACTGAGGATGATAGGCAGAGGAGAAGTCCAGCGTGACATCCAACTGCTTGCACAGCGCCCTCCAGAACCGGGAAGTGAACTGGACTCCTCTATCGGACACGATATGGCAAGGAAATCCATGGAGACGGAAGATGTGTTCAATGAATATCTTGGCTAACTCAGGAGCGGATGGTAGACCGGGTAAAGGAACGAAGTGAGCCATTTTGGAGAAGCGATCCACGACTACCCATATGACCGTACAGCTGGAGGAGCAAGGGAGATCCGTAATGAAATCCATCGCTATATGTCGCCAAGGAGCCGACGGGACCGGAAGAGGCAGTAGACGTCCAGCCGGCAACCTTCTGGACACCTTATTCCTAGCACAAGATGGACATGAGGCAACGAAGTCATGGACGTCTTGACCGATAGTAGGCCACCAATAGTGACGAGTGATCAAAGAAAGAGACTTTTTAACTCCAACGTGACTGGCAATTCTCGACGAGTGTCCCCATGACAGGACCGTCCTCCTCTGATTCTGGGCGACGAATGTCTTACCCGGTGGAAGTCCGGCTACACGTGAGGGAGCCACAGTGATTATCTTGGTAGGGTCGACGATATGGAAGGGCTCATCTTCCACATCCGACGGCTGGAAGGACCGCGACAGGGCATCAGCCTTGACATTTTTACTACCAGGTTGGAAGTGCAGTTAAAAATTGAAAGGGGCAAAGAACAGGGACCACCGGTATTGCCGGGGGCTGAGCCTCTGGGCAGACTGGAGATAAACCAGGTTCTTGTGGTCAGTGAAGATTATGAACGGATGGACAGCGCCCTCGAGGAGGTGTCGCCACTCCTCAAGTGCCAATTTGATGGCCAGCAATTCACGATCCCCGATTGAGTAATTGCGCTTTGACGTGGTGAATGCCGTGGAGAAGAACCCACATGTGACTAACCGACCAGAAGAGGATTTCTGAGAGAGGACAACCCCCGCTCCTATGGAGGAGGCATCTACCTCTACGATAAACTGTCTGTTTACCTCTGGTCGATGCAAGGTGGGAGCCTCGGAGAAAGAGCGCTTTAGGGAGGAAAAGGCGTTTTCAGCCTCTGGGGTCCCGGTACAAGCTTTTGCTCCCTTACAAATGAGAGCTGTGATGGGCTTGATCAAGGACGAAAAATGGGGAATGAATTGCCTGTAATAATTTGCAAAGCCAAGGAACCGCTGAATAGCCTTAGTCCACACATGACGGGGCCACTTCAGAACAGCAGAGAGCTTCTCAGGATCCATCCGTAATCCGTAATCAGAGATGATGTATCCAAGGAAGGGCAATGAGGTCTGATCAAAGACACACTTCTCCATCTTGGCGTACAATTGATTCCTCCTCAGTCGCAGAAGGACTTGCCGTACGTCCCGTCTATGAGAGGACAAATCCGGAGAGAAGATGAGGATGTCGTCCAAATATACCACCACACAGGTGTACAATAAACCACGGAAGATGTCATTGACAAACTCTTGGAATACTGCGGGAGCATTACACAACCCGTACAGCATGACCAAATACTCATAATGGCTGTCCCGGGTATTGAAAGCCGTCTTCCATTCGTCTCTGGCACGTATGCGAACGAGGTTGTAGGCACCTCGTAGGCCCAATTTCGTAAAGATGCGAGCCCCTTTTAGCCTGTCAAAGAGCTCCGGAATCAGTGGCAGGGGGTATTTGTTCTTGATGGTGATGGTATTCAAACCTCTGTAATCAATACAGGGTCGAAGGGTGCCCTCCTTTTTCTTCACAAAGAAAAATCCTGCGCCAGCAAGAGACGTGGATTTTCGGATGAAGCCCCTGGCCAAATTGTCCGTGATGTACTCGGACATGGCTTGTGACTCAGCTGGGGACAACGGATAGATACGTCCCCTGGGTGGTGTAGCTCCCGGTATCAGATCAATAGGGCAATCATAAGGCCTATGAGGTGGAAGGACCTCTGTCTCAGTTTTGTTGAAGACATCCGCGTACTGCCAATATGCAGCAAGTAAACCAGGAAGAACAGAAGCCGGTTGCGGGAAACCAGGTGGTAGAATGGACTGCAGGCACCTCTCGTGGCAGAGAGGACCCCACCGCAGAACGTCCCCTGAGCGCCAGTCCAGGACAGGTTCATGAGCTCGGAGCCAGGGAAGCCCGAGGAGCAGGGCATGGGAGAGACCAGACAGGACATAGAAGGCAATCTTTTCACGGTGTAGGGCCCCGAACTGCACCTCCACCTCCTCTGTCACCTTGGTGACGGTTTCCAGCAGCGGCCTGCCATCCATTTCCTTAATGTTAAGGTCGTTGTGCTCTATGTGAAAATTTCCTAACATGAGTAAAATAGCAGCATTTTAAGCTTATTTCATAAATTGAATATATTCTAAAGCACAGAATAAAATGTAATAAAGATAAATGAAAAAGAAAACTGACCAAAATTATTGGTGTTAATGTGGCACCTGGTGCTAATATCTTTAATTATGTGACATACCCTATTTAACGGGCAGCCTAACTTTCCAATTTGCACTCACTTTGCAAAAATGGTGTGCCGTTCCAAAGTGATTGAAACTCTCTGGCAGCAGGTTGTCCAGAGGAAGGACAAAGGGGTCTATCAGCAATAGCAACAGAAGTTGGTTGTTCCAAGTCTGTGATTTCTAGAATATTGCATCTTTACAATGTCACAAAATCTTTTAAGTCCCCCAAGAAGGCTGATCACCCTCGAAAGACAAATGCAAGATAGGACAGGATAACGCAGAGAATATCCGTGGATAATCGTTTCAACACTGCAACTGAAATAGCTCAACAGCTCAGCACAGAAGAGGGTAAGGATCTGTCTTGTTATACAGTGTCATGATGTTTAAGAGCATTTGGTCTGAAAGCCCACTCTGCAATGACCAAACCTCTCATTAGCAGAAAGAATCAAAAAGCTAGACTCTCCTTTGGTGAATGGTATGTTGTGTGGAGAAAGGGGAAGTGGAAAAGCAGTTCCTTGAAACAGAAAACATTGAAACAATGTTAGAGTCCTGATCTAAACCCAATAGAAAACCGCTGGAAAAACCTTGGTGACAAAGATATGGCCAAGAAACAACAGTCACAGAACTGTGGAAGAGACTGGAAGAAGAGTGGGCCAAAATCACACCAGAGCAGTGTGAGAAACTAGTAATGTCCTGTGGACACAGATGTGCTGAAGTCATTTAAAGTAAAGGCCTGTACAAAGCAAACACCTGTACACTTCCTACTGATTAGTGACTGCTGTGACCTACACAAAATGTACTTTAATCTTGCTCTGTGCTACAGTCATTGCTGTTCTCTAATTATGATCATCACTTTATGTGTAAAATAAAGGTTTTATGTTGATAAACTTTGGTTATTTTGGATCAATGTAGATTACATTCTGTCTGAAAAAATCAAGTGATCATAGATTGTTCTCTAATTTTGATCACTAGTGTACACCAGGATGGGGGATATAAATACCATTTTGCCCCTATATATACCAGAACGACCAGGATGAGGAAATATATACCAGCATTGGGATATATACCAAGATGGGGACATGCATATCAGGATGTAGGACATACATACCAGGATGCTCCCATATATACCAGGATGGGGAATATGTATAACAGGATGAGGACATATATACCAGGATAGAGGACATACATACCAGGATGGGGATCATATATACAAGGATGGAGAAATATATACCTAGAGGAGGACCATATATACCAGGAAGGGGAGGATGAATACAAGGATAAGGAAATATATACCAGGATGGGGAAGATATATACCAAGTTCAGGGACATACATACTAGGATGGAGGACATATATATACCTGGATGGGGATCATATTTACCAGGATAGGCCTTGGATGAGGACCATATATAATTGGACGGAGGACATTTATACCTGGATAAGCATCATATATAGCAAGATGGGGACTTATATACCAGGATGAAGGAAAATGATACATAATGAAGGGGGAGGAGGGGCAATTCATAAGTTTTCATAGGCTGTAGAATGCTACAAGAGTTCAAACATCTGACCAATGTGTGCGTAGGGGGGGCGGGAGGAGGCCCAGTTCCAAATTTCGCACCGGAACCCATCAACTCTAGTTACACAACTGCATGCGATCCTTGACTATTTTTACAATTGTATATTTATTGTAATGCACTGTTGTCATTTTGTATTAACCTGATGATGCAATTGTTTCTGTTTTGGTATGTATACCTATATATCGTTTGTATATTGTATACTGTCATTATTGTGCTTTAATTATTGTATTTTCTGACAACTGTTAGTTATGATTGAATATGAACCTCTGAATTGTGAAGCGCTGCAGAATATGTTAGTGCTATATAAATAAAGATTATTATTATGGTTTCTTTTATTTTAAATGTTTTTTAGTAATTTATTGGACACAGTTTTGTTTTTGGCCGTATCTTTTTCGTGGCTATATTATATTTCATTTTATTTTTCATTTTAATTTACATATTCACTATTTCACTAGATTCTCACAATCCCTTTATACCACACTTTTATATAAATTTCCCCACATATGAAAATCTCTATAACTTTATATGACTATCCCTACATTTACATAGATATGCTTTTAGTTCTATTTATTTACATTTTATTTCTATCACTTTAACCATAGCGGCTAAGATAATGCTTTTTGTGCCTAATGACTTATTTTCTCACATTTTTAAGTGCTCTTTAAAGACTGCATTTTATGTCGGTGTAGGCATGGCCAGAGTCTGCCAACACTGTGTGTCTATTTCCACAGCTACTGAGAGCACGCTGATAGTGAGCTGAGTGAGGAGCCATGAGATGAGGGGTTAACAGAGATCATGACTGAGCTGTGTGGAGCCAAATGACAGAAGAGAGAAGCTTGTAAAGAGTAGTTTACATCATGACATTGCTTAATTGTGTGCTGTAATCTGATACATTGTTTGTAATCTGTAGGCAGGAGTGTAGGCCACGCCCCATTTTCCCTTATATGGTTACATGTCTGTTTTCACTGAAGACGGATCTGAGTGATAATAAAGATATGTCTGTGTCACACACACACTGCAGTGGGGACACCTTGTGGAAGGTTTATGAATGGTAACCAACCAGAATTTTCTAATGAACTACATTAGAAAGTTTATTAAAATCACTTGCGCTACATTATTGTTAAATAAAAATTTTAACAGCAGTTACGCTTTAAGCTTGATGTGTTTTTTCATTTTACTTTTCAGTGCTTGAATTTTTTGGTCAATATGCAAATATTTTCCATATTTTCTATACTCTTAATGGTTATATATAATTTGTTTCATACACATGTATCATAGGATTTGTCCTTATTCTCATTGATGCACTAGTACACTTTATTACATTAGTGTTGAGCGAGTAGATATTCGGGATCAGATAGCTCTAGCTGAATACTTTGAACAAGTAATGAGTAACAAATTCAATGCAAGTCAATGGTTCAGTTAGAGCTATCTAAAACCAGAAAACCTTACTACTCGCTCACCACTATATATATACCCATTTATATCGCTATTCCTGTCTGTCACTGCCTCCCCTCCCCCCACCTTTTTTCATTCACCTCTTTCTATAATAATAATCTAATAATATTTATTCATTTATATCTTTCTCTTATATTATCATGCACCTGAGTATCTCTAGGATTAAAATCCTGCCCATGATCTCTCCTTTATCCCCCTACTGACTCAGCATGTGCCACCTTCATTAATAGAAGGATTTTGTTTCTATATCCCTGTGAAAATGCCTGCCCATCACTCAGCACTCCTTCACTGTGAGTCAGGAATGTGTTACATATTGTGGCAGTGTATGCTTCTATGTGTGGCCACATCTACCATTACTATGGTGACGCGTCCTTAGCATTGTCACTTTCCACCCTTCCCCGATGCAGTGACTGATGACGTTAAACGCTGAGTCCTGGGTTTTGATGCACATCTCTGCACATGTGAGCACTACTCCCAGCTGCCTATACAACCCTTTTATCTTTCGTATATAAGGACACAATATTGCATACCAAGCACATCTCCCTAAAGGTACCGTCACACGGGGAGATATCGCCGGCGATGTTGCCGGCAACTGAGGGGCGTGGTCAAGTTGCGGCAACATCACCGGAGAGTTCCCTCGTGTGACAGGGCGATAATCAGGAGAAAAATCGCCTGAGCAACATCGCCAGGTTTCCCAACATTGTTGGGAAACCTGGCGATGTTGCTCAGGCGATCATGCCTGATCGCCCTGTGTAACGCGGCAACCTGCAATGTTGCGGGCGATTCCGCCTATCTACAACTTTGCGGGTTACCGCTCACTGGGTTGACCAGCGAGCGATAGCCGCGGCAACTAGCCGGCGATATCGCCGGGAAGTTGCTCCGTGTGACATCTCCCTGGCGATGTTGCCAGGGATGCGCGCTCCCGCGATCGCCGGCAACATCGCCGGCGATATCTCCCTGTGTGACGGTACCTTAAGAAGAAGCGAAAGCAAAACACACGTTGAGGCTCTCCCAGGCTGCTGCTAGTTACCTTTAAGGTTTTATTTAGTTATTTTGACTATATTATGTTTGAGGTGTAATAATTTTGTTTACCACTTATGATAGACTCTAACTAGACTCCACTTACAATATACAGTACTCTGTTTAAAATATGTATTTATATTGATGTATGAGGTTTTATATTAATTACATTTATCAATTTTAATTATTGTTATTTTTTATTTTTATTTTTTATGTGTTTAATCAATATTGTCAGAAATGTTGTCGTTTAAAAATATTTAAAAATATAAAAATATGACATTGTGATTTAGAATGCATACATAGAGCTTGTAGCCTATTGCAGTAATAATAACTAACATAGGAGAGCATAAAGAGTGTAACAGATGTTGCTAATGAATGACTAGTTAAGATTATGTGAGAGGTATATATAAGAGAGAAGACACAGAAAGTCCCTAAGAAGCGATACAACCTCAATTATATATTTCAATATTAGTAAATTTATTTAATGAAAAGACCACACTAAGATGAACACACAGAGATAAAAACATTTAAAAAAGCCAAATACAGCTCATAACAATTCATGTGAAAAAGGTATTTCATAGAAAGCTTCAACACCCTTTGCAAGACCCGGTTACAGAAGAGAACACTTCATTAAAGATTATACATAGTGTTTACCTAAGGAGCACATAGAAAGTTCATATATATAAATACCGTATATACTCGTGTATAAGCCGAGTTTTTCAGCACAAAAATTGTGCTGAAAAGTGCCCCCCTCGGCTTATACACGAGTCACTATACGGCTGAGTGTGGGGGGGCCGGTGTCCGGGGGCTGGAGGAGGCAGGGGGAGGCTGTAATATGAGCGCCCGGTCACGTGGGGCCGCTCATTAGTGCAATGCAATATGCACTGCATCCCCCTGCCCATCAGCGGCAGGGGGAGCGGTGCATATTACATTGCGCTCCCCCAGAAGTATATACAGGCCCCCAGATTCCCCCCCGTAGAATATACAGGCCCCCCGATCCCCCCCCCCCCCCGGAGTATATACAGGCCCCCCGATTCCCCCCCCGTAGTATATACAGGCCCCCTGCTCCCCCCCCCTGTAGTATATACAGGCCCCCCGCGCTATATACAGGCCCCTGGTTGCAGCCACAGACCTGTAAGAGAATAGCTTTCATACTTACCCTCCTCGCTGTTACCCGCACTCCTCCGGTCTCCTTCCCGCTTCTACCCGGCGCATCCACAATGACGTCATTGTGCGCGGTCACATGACGCTGGGTAGAAGCGGGAAGGAGACGAGGACGCACGATGACAGCGAGGAGGGTAAGTATGAAAGCTATTCTCTTACAGGTCTGTGGCTGCAATCGGGGGCCTGTATATACCACACTGCTGGGGAGGCTGCTGTATATACCACACTGCTGGAGAGGCTGCTGTATATACCACACTGCTGGGGAGGCTGCTGTATATACCACACTGCTGGGGAGGCTGCTGTATACCACACTGCTGGGGAGGCTGCTGTATACCACACTGCTGGGGAGGCTGCTGTATACCACACTGCTGGGGGCTGTATACCTGTGCTGGGGTCCACCCTCAGCTTATACACGAGTCAATGGGTTTTCCCAGGTTTTGGGGGCAAAAGTAGGGGGGTCGGCTTATACACGGGTCGGCTTATACATGAGTATATACGGTAAATAGTTATATGCAGACATATGCAAACATAACCCATATATTTCAAAAAAAGGCTCCCTATATGTAAACCAATTGTAGAAGTGTGGATATGAGATTAAGAAAAACCCCTCTATACATATAAGATTTTTATCTGGAATCCTCACTATAACAATATATATATGCAGTCAATTGCACCTGATAGCAATAATCATGCCCAGCAGCACAGCACATAACCTTTCAGTGTAATACCATGATTTAGCAGCATAATATCAAGGGTTAATAGTGCCTAGTTAAAACAGCAATTTGACCCATACAGGAGTGAGGTATACTCAATGGACATCCAGAGGAGGTCCTATAAGACCAATGTAAACCAGCACATGGAAGAGGGAGATGAAAGGGTTACAAAATCAAGTAACCAGTTTTACCAGTTCCTGAGGGCGTAAGGGTGTGAGAGATGGCGCTCCCCACGCGTATCGCTGCCTGCGCCTGGCAGCTTCGCCAGGGGAAAGTGTCCGTCTCAATCAGAGGTCATGTTTATAAAGCAGCCGCCTCAAATCATAGAGACCATCCCCAGCTGGGTGTAGGAGGAGATCGGGTGGCCAGTCCGTCCCTCCTACGTCCAGAATGCGCAAGCGCAACCGCGCTATTGCGCATGTCAGGCTCCCGAAACATGGCCGCCCGCATAAAGGCGACATGTCACAGTGCGCATGCGCCGGGAGCGTAATGCGCATGCCCGGGAGTCCGTGATGAGAAAGATAGATCTCATCAAACAGAAGATCTTACTTATTAAAGGGAACCAACCACCTCAGATGACGACTATAAGCAGTTAATACATGTCCCTGCACCCTACCTACACCGTTCCAGCTATGTTTTTGCTAAGAATATTGATAAATGCAAACCGAAAGAAACACTTTGTAAACTTACATTCCTGCGTATTTCTGGGTGTCTCCCTGTGTGTGCTGGCACTTGTTGGCTGTGCTCATCATGCCTGCTCTCCCCCTCCCTTATGCACGCCCCCTCTCAGCCTGCTATAGTGATGTGAGGCTGATTGCGTCATAAAGGGGCGGGGCTAAATCGCGGCATCCCGGTAGCCCCGCCCCTTTATGACGCAATCAGCCTCACACAGTATAGCAGGCTGAGAGGGGGCGTGCATAAGGGAGGGGGAGAGCAGACATGATGAGCACAGCCCTCTAGTACGAGAGCCCGAGGGAGACGCCCTCAAGTACGCAGGAATGTAAGTTTACAAAGTGTTTCTTTCGGTTTGCATTTATCAATATTCTTAGCAAAAACATAGCTGGAACGGTGTAGGTAGGGTGCAGGGACATGTATTAACTGCTTATAGTCGTCATCTGAGGTGGTTGGTTCCCTTTAAGGGGACAGGACTACCCAATCAGTAATCAGCAGAGAGCACAGTTAAACAATATACAAAGTAATAATCAATTATAAGGATACATTAATTAAGTTTTTTAAGAATATTTGCCAAATAAAAGAGGAATCTAATCCCTCTATGGTACATTAGGATACTGTATGAGATACATAAGGAGGAAAATCAGAGAGTCAGATGACCAGTGCAGCAACGCGGGAAAACTAGCAAATAAGTTGTAGGGCAGTGCATATAGTGGTGTGGAATAGCACAGGGAAGGAATTATGTATGTATAGAGGAATATTACCCATAGTAGGAATATATATACCTCTCACAGAACAACAACTGTGACAAATAAAATAAGTTAAATTAAACTAAATTTAATAAAGTTTTGGAGCAAAACAAAACAAAACAATATAGGAGCTGAAATAGCTGAGCCAGAAGAGGAGGGGAAAAGGAGGGGAAAATGGAAGGGATGAGATGGATTAGGGACCAAAAGGGCAGGAGAGCATCCAAGAGGAGGTACTCAAATAAAGGTAAAAAGTAAAAGGTAAACCAAACAAGAAACCCCCAATAACAAAAGGGGGTGCCAAGAACTTAAGTCAGGGACAACCTCAGTAAGGGGGAACCTGGTCCCCAAGCTCTGGTGGTCCAATTCGGATCCAACCAGTGTCTGAGACCAAGTAAACCGACTGCAACGAACAACCTCCTACACTTTGGGAGTTTCCATCCAAAACATCTGAAAAGGGGAATTCCAAAGGGACAATTCATCCGCTTGAGACGAAATTGTAGTGATGTGGCTGATTTCCGGAAACAGGCGCTGGATTTAACAAGACGTTTCAGGGCTAGAGGATACCCCAAACAGGTAATTTCACAGGCCTTCCAACATTCCCTCTGATTTTCCTCCTTATGTATCTCATACAGTATCCTAATGTACAATAGAGGGATTATATTCCTCTTTTATTTGGTAAATATTCTTAAAAAACTTAATTAATGTATCCTTATAATTGATTATTACTTTGTATATTGTTTAACTGTGCTCTCTGCTGATTACTGAGTGGGTAATCCTGTCCCCTTAATAAGTAAGATCTTCTGTTTGATGAGATCTATCTTTCTCATCGCGCACTGTGACATGTCGCCTTTATGCGGGCGGCCATGTTTCGGAAGAATGACATGCGCAATAGCGCGGTTGCGCTTGCGCATTCTGGACGTAGGAGGGACGGACTGGCCACCCGATCTCCTCCTACACCCAGCTGGGGATGGTCTCTATGATTTGAGGTGGCTGCTTTATAAACATGACCTCTGACTGAGACGGACACTTTTACCTTGACGAAGCTGCCAGGCGCAGGCAGCGATACGCGTGGGGAGCGCCATCTCTCACACCCTTATGCCCTCAGGAACTGGTAAAACTGGTTACTTGATTTTGTAACCCTTTCATCCCCCTCTTCCATGTGCTGGTTTACATTGGTCTTATAGGACCTCCTCTGGATGTCCATTGAGTATACCTCACTCCTATATGGGTCAAATTGCTGTTTTAACTCGGCACTATTAACCCTTGATATTATGCTGCTAAATCATGGTATTACACTGAAAGGTTATGTGCTATGCTGCTGGGCATGATTATTGCTATCAGGTGCATTTGACTGCATATATATATTGTTATAGTGAGGATTCCAGATAAAAATCTTATATGTATAGAGGGGTTTTTCTTAATCTCATATCTACACTTCTACAATTGGTTTACATATAGGGAGCCTTTTTTGAAATATATGGGTTATGTTTGCATATGTCTGCATATAACTATTTATTTACATATATTAACTTTCTATGTGCTCTTTGGGTAAACACTATGCATAATCTTTAATGAAGTGTTCTGTTCTGTAACCGGGTTTTGCAAAGGGTGTTGAAGCTTTCTATGAAATACCTTTTTCACATGAATTGTTATGAGCTGTATTTGGCTTTTTTAAGTGCTTTTATCTCTGTGTGTTCATCTTAGTGTGGTCTTTTCATTAAATAAATTTACTAATATTGAAATATATAATTGAGGTTGTATCGCTTCTTAGGGACTTTCTGTGTCTTCTCTCTTGATTGATTCTTACTGTCCCAGCGATCCCTAGCCCTTTATATATATATACGTTGGTGGTGCCCTCCCATCTATACTCTTTTAAATAGGTATATATAAGAGAGGGTTGAACAGGGGCCCCTCATCCACTTGAGGAAGACGCCGATTTGTGTGTCGAAACGCGTTGTGGTCGCACCCTGCAGCTTTGTGTAATAAACCTAAGGTAAATCTATGAAGGCTTGATCTTGTGTTACCTTAGCGCCGCATTCTAATGCCGCTCCTTTTATCATTCGTATTTATTCTCCCTTCGGGGAGCACGGTGTAGCGAGCTGCTTGGACAAGTCCACAGGACTTGGCAGTACATCATCCAAACTCCACCTGTGTCCACCACATGATCAGCCGGCTCTGAGGAGACTAGGAAGTGATTTCTACTACTCAAGGAGCGTAAAATATCTTCTCTCTATACAGAAGACCGATGATTATCAACCTTATGGACCCTATTTCCCTATACGCTTAATCTGGTTGTGCGGATTCGTGCACAACCTAGAAAGGTTAGTGTTCATTTAATAGAACCACATTGTGGCGAAATTTAGTGATGTGGCGCAACAGTGCTGTTTTTTTCTGTTTCCCATGTAGTTTTAGGCTGATCTCACATCTTCCTCATGATCCTGGATACCCCACGAGATGAGATTTTGCATGGACCCACTTAATGATGTAGATTGATACTCATTTTTTATTTATTCAATTTTCTTACTATTGCTCCAACAGTTGTCTCCTTCTCACCCAGCATCTTACGTATGGTTTTGAAACCCATTCCAGCCTTGTGCATGTCTAGGATCTTTTCCCTAACATCCGTAGAAAGCTCTTTGGTCTTGCCTATGTTGTAGAGGTTAGAGTCTGACTGACTGAGTGTGTGGATAGGAGTCTTTCATACAGGTGACAATTTAAGACAACTGTCTTTAATGCAGGTAACAATTTGATTAGGAGCATCTAATTGGTCTGTAGGAGCCAGAACTCTTTGTATTACAAACTTATTGTTTATTTAATGCTATTCCCTCCCCTTCTTCCGTTCTGTACCCCCTACCAAGAAAAAAATTTCAATAAAAACGTTTTGAAATGGATGGTAGGGATAAGGTAAACCCTTATGGCCGCTTTACACGTCCCAACATTGTTTCGATATTGTATACAACGGCACGGGAGCGCGCACATTTTTGGCAGTTATCCAGGATCGCATAGGAGCTGTCACACAGGAAGATATCGGCAGGCAACACAACTGCGATGTCTACGCCCCCTTGTACGAGCGAAGCAGGGAACGACCATTTAACATGGGAGTGAATAGGGGAAGTTGTGCTCCAAATCGTTGTTGGGCTGTCACACAGAACGATCCTGCCAGATCGTCCATCCAATATTGGGCAGTTGGAGAGCAGGCTCATTTCTCCCCTGATATCGTTTTGGCATCATTCTCGCATCGAATTGCACATTCACACCACACAACGCACAAACTATATCGACGCCAACGCACGAACCACGTGACTTTTTATCTAAGTTAGACGACGATATCGAGACGTGTAAAGTGGCCATTATTCCTCTATTCAAAATGCAAATAACTTTATATAATTTATATAATGTGATTTTCTGGATTTTATTTTTGACATTCTATCTCTGTTAAAATTAACCTACCCTTAAAATTATAGACTGTTCATGTCTTTGTCAGTGGGCAAACTTACAAAATCAGCAAGGGATCAAATAATTATTTCCTTCACTGTCGGTCTAGTAAGAACCTGTAAACAGGGAAAATTTGAACCACGTTCACTATGGCCGGAAAGGAGGGAAGCACAGAGTAAACGTTGACAGCCAGGTCGCCTTCCTGAAAACGACATGGGGGAACAGTTTTTCAGATAGTGTATTTTGACGGGATACACCTGACAAAATCGACTATTTAGCCTTGCAGTCATGAAGTAGGACCTCAGTATGGACTATTCCCCTCTCACCACCACCTTTGCTGGGGGTAGACCTAGGCTTAGCATTATCCTGAAGAGTGGGTATGGTATCCCCCGCTTGTTCCTGAAGCACATTAGCCAGAATAGAGGGAAAAACTAAGGAAATGTACCCCTAGATCACCATCCTCCACACAACATGCGGGAAGACGGTGTTTAGATGTATGTTTGGGTATAGATGAACAAACCCCAATAAAAATGCCCCTTAAGACCACAGTAGAAATATGCTGCTCCTGTGCGCCCCTGTAGACTGGTCGCCACTAGTTGGTGCAGCAGCTGGGATTAGTAAGTCGGTCATCCCACACACACACCCAACACATCTCCTGATCCCAAGTCTAAGTTACTCTTTGTTTAGCAACAGGATATCGGGAGGAGCCAGGTGGAGGGTGGGGCATTAGGACAGAACCCGGGTAAGGGGTGGGGACGACACAACAAAAAGGGAACACACAACACCAAGAGGAGTCAGTGAGCTAGTCAGTCCCAGTAGTCTAGTTGAGAACAACAGAGACACCTGACAGCCAAATGTCATAGAGAGACCAGACTGAAAGAACCCGGACCCAGCGGCCGGTGTCACTGTATCCCGGGTCCTAGGCTGAGAACCAAGGGAAAACAGAGGGCGTCCAAGGTGTGTCTGAGTCAGCAGGGACACCGAGAGACCGGGTCAGAACCAGAGTGCCGACTGCTGAAGTGGCAGGGAAGCTGCATGTCCCAACCACAAACTCCCGAGACCCAACCGTCAGCACCACGAAAGGAAGGCCATTGAACTAGGGCTAGGAAACCCGGAAGGGTGCCCACTGACCGCTGGACTGTAGCTAGTGTGCGGAATAGACTGAAAGAGGCCCAAAAGGAACATGAAAGGCGGTGTCGCAGACAAGCCATCCCGGCTGCTGATACCGCACCGGAGCCGCTGTTGTACTGAACTATGTTGTAACATCTAACGAGTGAGGAAGTAAACCCTGTAAAAACTCAGAATTGTGTGAGACTTTGTGTGCCTGAGAGGTAGAAATTGAGTCTGCGAGCTGGCAGCAGGAGGTTTCCTGAGAATATGGAGAACTTTACACCACACTTACACTTTCTACGCGATAGCCCTGGGGACCAGCCCCACCCATGGAGGGCGCAACATCTCTGCTGCAACCCCCATCATCCCCAGGGGTCCCGACTGCAGCAATGGCTACCTCTAGTCACAAACCATGGGTGGCATCACGATTTATTTCTAAAAACTGTTTTTCCCTTTTTGTTGACTCGCCCAGAACCACGGAGCCGGGTCATGACCATGTGATATCCTGCAGCCCCAGATGACGATGACGAGAGGGCCCAGTTCCGAGTACCCCAAGGCCCTTGGGTGACTCACTCCGATCCTACGGGGAACTATAGATGACCTAGTATGGGGGGATACTCCCCCTGTCTGTATACGTTCATCAAACTACACCTGTGGGATTTCCTCTCTAGGGAGTATAACGGGTGGTAGAGTCTGTGTGGATCTCTGCCTGAGGCACCTATCAACCCTTACAGCAAGAGACATGGTGGCCTCCAATGCCTCAAAAGTAGAATATTGAGCCAGAGAATTCCTAATACCTGACAACCCCTGACAGAATTGAGTCCTAAGTGCAGGGTCATTCCAAAGGGCATCTGCGGCCCATCTCTTGAACTCCAAGCAGTATTCCTCTGCCAGTTGCGCACCCTGTTGGAGCTTACGAAATTTAGACTCTGCAAGGGAGACACCATCGGGGTCACCATACACCAGGGTCAAAGCTGCAATAATCTCATCCTCAAATCAGAAAGTTGGAAAATTGGTTGGCAGAGAGAAGGCCCAGGACAGGGGATCCCCCTTAAGGGCCGGTTTCACAATAGCATTCGGCTCCGCTGCATATGGCAGCGGCCAAACGCATGTGGCGACGCATCAATCGTGCACCCATATGTTTAACATGGGAAAGCACTGTGTATGCGGTCACCTGCGGATGCATTCGTTTGCATCCACATGCATTGTTTCTTGGAGCACAGAAATGCAACTTGTTGCATTTTTTGTGCGGCCGAGGATGTATGATTTGTACGCAAGCCTCTGCAAGCATACAAATCATACATTAATGTGGCACCCCATGGGTTAAGTGCCACAGTAACATCAACAAGGGTTAACTCCCCACACAACACCTGACATTGCACTAACACCTCTAGGCCAGAAGGGGGAGCTAACGCAGCTCCCTTATATATTCTGATGTCAAGAGGAAGTAGTTAGTTCAGCTCCTGGGAGAACTGAGGAAGAGAGACTGTAGTGTAAAGAGGCTGCCTCAGGCTTCTCTACAGTCTGCTCCTCAATTCCAGGCCTAGCCAGGGTCTGAGGGAAGGAGTGCAAGAAACAGAGGAACACATCTGGGAGACTGAGTGACTTCATAACTCGCCCCGGAGGAGCGCACAGACCTGATACCGGATCTGAATCTGTGACTGAAACACGCAGCACAGAAAACCCCGGGATAGTGGAGGTTGTAGATCTACACTGTACCTCAGCAAAGCAACATGGCGGGTCAGAAGCACATGGAAAGACTCAAGTTGCCTAGCAATGGGGGTACCTGTGAGGAGAGACAGTGCCAGCAGCTCAGCTAAAACAGCAGCAGGGCCACACACACAGCGCAGGAGTGGGAAGCTGAGGACCCGGTCAGGGTGGGAGCAACACGACCCCGGTACGGACTCCGTGGACAATACTCTGCTACCAACACCTGCAGTAAAGTTTTGGAAAAAATTCAAAACCGTGAGTGTGTGTGATCCTTGTATTCAAGCCCTACTTTCTCTCACAAGCAGCCACCGCCTCCACTATCATCCCTATCCTGCAACATCCATAGCATCCATCATAGACTTTAACTATCACTGCCCCGGGGAACCAGGCTCTACCTGCGGAGAGCCATTCCATCTCCAGCTGCCAAACATCATCCCCGGAGGTTCTGCAGCAGCGGTGGTCACCATGACCACAACCCGTGGGTGGCGTCACAACAAACTCACTTGTAAATATCCCCCCATCTACTTGCAGAACCTGGGACACGTTTGGACCAAGACCGCCGTGATATCCCCAGCAGTAACCCGGTCCGGTACCGAGTACCCCGCCCCAGTGGGCTCCACATTAGCCCAATTCAGCCCAATGAGAACGCACTGCCACCTGGATGTCTGCGTTCAGCACTGTGTTTGCATCTGCATGCCACGCGCATGCAGACCAAACGCTAGTATGAAAGCAGCCTAAGAAGGGAGAATACAATCCCCACTTACTCTTCCTCACTTCCTGAGGAATGAGGGCGGAGTTTGACGTATAACTTACAAGCTTCCTGAAACACCCTGAATTTATCCCTCCCCCAGAAAACTGGGAGGACTATCTTTAGCTCAGGCTGAGTCTGGTCGTGTGTCAAGACCATCATAAACAATTGATTATGGTTTGTCCTGAGGAAGAAGCTTGTTGTGGGTTTGAAATTTGGAAATGCATTGAGTAATAAATAATTTAATATATTATCTGGACTATCTGAAGTCATTGGAGTATGGCAGCGCGGGTTGATGCCCCTTACTTGTGTCTCTATACCATTACTGATGTCACATGTGTTCTCTGCAGCCATTTTGAAGTGCCTATGCGGAGTCCACTGGGATGGGGTACTCGATACCGGACCGGGGTACTGCTGGGGATATCACGGCGGTCTTGGTCCGGACCGTGTCCCGGTTTCCCCAAGTAATGGGAGAATATTTACAGGGGAGTTTTTCGTGACGCCACCCACGGGTTATGGTCAGGGTGACCACTGCTGCTGCAGAACCTCCGGGGATGATGTTTGGCAGCTGGGGATGTAATGGCTCTCCGTAGGTAGAGCTTGGTTCCCCGGGGCAGAGATAGTAACAGTCTATAGATGGTGCTATGGATATTGTAGGATAGGGGTAGTAGTAGAGATGATAGCTGCTAGTGAGGGAACGCAGGATTTGAGCACAAGGATCACACAAACTCACAGTTTTGAGGTTTTCCAAGTCTTTACTGCAAATTATGTTGTTAGCAGAGTACTGTCCACAGAGTCTGTACCGGGGTCGGGTTGCTCCCACACTGTCCGGGTCCTCAGCTTCCCTCTTCTGCGCTGCGTGTGTGGCCCTGCTGCCGCTTCAGCTAGGCTGCTGGCCTGTCTCTCCTCACAGGTACCCCCTTTGCTAGACAACTTGAGTCTTTCCTCTGTATTTCTGACCCCGCCGTGTTTCTTCGCTGAGGTACAGTGTAGATATATAACATCCACTAGTCCGGTGTTTACTGTGCTGCGTATGTTAGTCACAGTTTCGGATCCAGTATCCGGTCTGTGTGCTCCTCCGGGGCAAGTTATGAGATGTGTTCTCCTGTTTCTCTTACTCCTTCCCTCAGACCCTGGCTAGGCCTGGAAGTGGGTAGCAGGCTGTGGAGAGGCCTAAGGCAGCCCCTTTACACCACCAGTCTTTCTTCCTCAGTCCTCCTAGGAACTGAACTAACTTCAACTGACTGTCACTGCCACTCTGAGGTAAACAATATTAGCTCCTCCCACCACTCTGCTCTTCCCCTATATCTCTCCACACCAGAATATATAGGGAAGCAGCTTTAGCTCCCACTTCTGGCTTGGAGACGCTAGTGTAGTGTTGTGGGTTGTGTGGGGAGTTAACCCTTTGTGGTGTTACTGTGACACATTAACCCCTGGGGTGCCACATTTATAGTTGTTGTGACTTTCACAATCACACAAGGTGAGTCTGTCTGTGTCATTTATACTATTCAATTGTATGGGAAGATAAAACCCTATTTGCACTTATTCTCTCTCCAGAATTTATTTCAAAGATGAAATGATGACATGGTCCCCTTTCTCACTTAACTTCAAACCAATTGAGAACTTCTGGATGTTCTTAAACAGGAGAATTATAGTAAAGCAAAACTGTCGCCTTTCTGAACAGTGCCTGGGAGGCTATGGACGATGCTACCCAAAAAGTTAATTGTAAACAGATTAAGAAACTGACAGATTCCATGGATTCAAAAGGGGACGAAGTGTACACGATCCGCGCTGCTGAAATGAGAATGCTGACCCAAGGGTTGATGCAATGATGCTCTTTATTCCTTCTCCTACGCGTTTCGGAGCCTGCTGTGCTCCTTCCTCAGGGAATAGCGATATTGCTTTTGGATTTCAGTTGGATACCGTTTACAGGTGGAGTGTGGATCCTGCAGCAGCTGTATACGTGAGTAACACCAGGTTGTGGGGCACACAACCTTACCAGGTGAGCACCCAATACTATAGCAATAGCCCAGCTACCATTGAGATAACACCCTATTGCACTTCGTTGTCTCCTATTATTTAGATTCCATGGATGGAAGACTTATGACTCTTCCTTAAATGAAGGGTGGCTATATTGGTCACAGATTTATATGAATTAAATGTCAGAATTGTGTTTTTCTACATTTTGAGTTGTTTGGATACTATTCTCACTGTAACAGATGACAATAAACAAATGAGATGCGAAAATAGACATTTTTTTATTTTTTGCATATTAATTTTGCCCATTATTAGTTTCGAATAATTATGCATACATATTATCTAAAGAAAGACACCTCACTTTTACTTTATAAAATATTCAAATCTTGGGTTTATTAAGGGGTACGTCTGGGACTTAAAAACAAAACAAAACATGTGCCTAAGTACTAGTAGACAGGAAGTTGCTACCTACCTGCCTGTTGTGCCCTTTACCATTCTTCACCAGCACAGAGTGGTCACAGACCGCTCCCGACGGCGATTCAGCATATTTCACTAATGTCGCAACAACAGAGTTGCAACTTCTCATCTGCTCAGCTCTGTAGCTGGGGTGGGACAGCTAACATCATGCTGATTGACAAGCCCCCCCCATTTGGCAGCATGGAGCCGACTGTCAATCAGCATGTCATCAGCTGGGCTACAGAGCAGAGCGGGAAAACAAGCAGCCACTCTGTTGATGAAGTCATTCTATTGCCGGCAGGAGTGTTCTGTTACCCCTCTATGAACAGTCCCAGGCATAACAGATGGGTAGGTAGTAACTACCTGCCTGTTAGTACCTAGATACATTTTCTTTTCTTAAGTCCCGGATATACCCTTTAAACTTTTCAACTGACTGTCAGCACTGTAGTTGTCTAATAAAAAAAAAATAATCACCAAAATTGCAAATTGCCTAGTAATTGTATATGTACATTTATTATAGAATCACATCACATCTATAACAAAATGTTTATACATCCAATAAGAAATGTCAATACAATTTTCAATCTCTTTTTTTCCTTTGTTAAATATTTATTTCCTTTTATTTTAACTCAATACACATAACTTTGCTCAAAATATGATTAAAACATATATAGTTTTACTTACACTCACCATTCAGCAACTCGCCAGGGTATGAATGATTCCTTCTGGTGAGAGGCTGAGGAAGCCAGCGAACCGAAGAACCTGAGCCGGGGCTGGGTCCTATAATAGAACATTAGATACATTTAAAGAAGAAAGTCATACATGGTATGTTTTATAATTCATTATAAATTCAGAGTGTATCTGAAGGCACGTAAGCCTCAAAACAAAATGTAAGCCCCAGCCAGCCCAGAGAAAACAACTGAAAACAGGTGACTACTGGGGTGCCGGGTGTCAGACCCCCACTGCTTAGATATTCCCAAGGAGGAGGGTCATCAATATCTTTAACCTGGCCAACCCCTTTAAAGGGAATCTGTTACAAGGTTTTTGCCACCCTATCTGAGAGCAGCATAATTTAAGAACAGAGACCCTGATTCCAGCGATGTGTCTTTGTCAACAAATAACGGATAAAGCAGTTACGCTGGAGAGCATGGATGGTGACCTGTGCAGTATCTTTTATAGATGCCCCATATCTATATTGGTAAGAGGCTTAGGGTACTGCTAGGAATAGTGTGCAAATCATGTAATGCTAGGGATGGTGCACAAATAACATAATGCTATAGGGATGATGCACAAATAATATAATGCTAGGGACAGTGCCCAAATGATATAATGCTAGGGACAGTGCACAAATGATATAATGCTAGGGACAGTGCACAAATGATATAATGCTAGGGATAGTGCACAAGGATACAGTTTGCATAAGATTTCCTAAATAACAATGTTCATTCTTTAAACTAAGGAATCAAGATGCATTTTAAGCTGCCTTTCCATTTACAGCATATAGGTACCAAGTGTGGCATAAAGGTACAAGTTCCAGGTACCCAAAATATCAAGGCCAATGGTGGCCAATCAGTAATTATAACTGATATATACCCTAAGCAACCAGGCAAGTCGTACACACTAAATGGCCATACACAAGACAAATACAGGCTGAAAAACAACCAGTAGCTCATGAGCAGGTAAAACTACGGTATCTCAGACTACATCAGCTGGCTTGGATTGTTTTATAGCTACGGTATTAATACAGCTGTGGCTTATATTTGACCCCCCAAAAATCCAACATGCCTAATCAGCCTTTTAAATAAAATGAGTGTTCGTCAGTAAGCCATCAGTTATAGGGATACCAGAAGGAGTGGGTGACACCAAAAGGGGTTTTCTCAGTGAAAAATAAATAATTGACTAATCGGTGGGCATCCAACAACCGGGACCAGCACCAATCTGCAGAACTTTAATCCGTATAACAAGCGGGGCGGCAGTTGCCATGCCTGACCACTGCTCCACTCTATATGGAGCTGCCAAGGGCTGGGATCAACTTTTTCCTGCAGTTGATAGAGAAAAAAATGTAGCGGTGGTCAGGCATCTAACCTGCCAATCGCTGAACTCCCATAAAGAATGAATGGAGCGATGGTCAGGCCTTATCAGAGATAAAATTCCCCCATTGCCCATTGGTGCAGGTCCCAGGTTTCAGGTACCCACCCACAAGTACTGTAAGTTATCACTTATACTGTGGAAAAATGCTAACTTCTTATTATTGAACAGCCATTTTAAGAAGCTTTTCATTTACCGTAATCTTTGGAGTATCAGTCAAGGGTTGTCTTTCTCTGATTTTGATACTTGTAGCAGTAAATGTTTTATTTATGTAAAGGGTAAAATTATTACCCTTAAATTTGTTGTCTAAAAGTGGTCAAAATATGTTTTTTGTTAAATGGGAACTTTTTCATGGGAAACAGAATTTAATGAAGTCTGCTGCTTAACAAATATAGTTGCACCCATACAACATTGGACTGCACTCGGATGTAATCCGAGTGCAATGCGATATACGCTGAGACAGGCATTGAAGGAGATGGGGAGATTAATCTCTGCCTCTTCTCCGCACCTGTGATCAGATCGCAAGATTGCATGGCACTTGGGCACACTCGTTGCAGAGCCTGAGTTGAGTGTTATCAGCTTATCGCATCTGACGCTCTTGAATCGGACGACATAGGCCACTGTAACTGAAGCCTTACAGAGGCACTCCAAAGAGTCCACACTCTTGACTAGAAGATTCATAACAAGTTCTTGGCAGCGCAGACTGTGTCAGATTTTGGCCTTTCAATGACAAAGACCAGATACAGAACGATATGAGATAACAGTCACTTTGGTGGTGTTTGATTTGGTGAGAACTCCAATGGATAAAGATCTCTCCAATCCTAGTGGAAAGGACCACTCCCAAGAGTTGTGCGCCCGTCTATTATTCATCTCTAATGTACCAGCTGATTAATTATGCATGCAAAGAATTCTACAGTGTATACAAGGGCATTACTATAATTGCTGTAGGAGAATACAAGGGCACAAATAATTTTTTGGCCCATATGAAAAGACTATTACTATTAAAGATCTATGATAGTTGGGGACCCTGTTGGAGATTTTGCATTGAGGCCCACAAAGTTTTAAGTTACACTGCAATCTATACACATACTTGGATTCATGCCTACAGTCGTGGCATTTGACATTTACCGTCAGGGACATGAGTGGGGCCTATGTTATACAGCAACTACATTATCTATGACCTACATTGTAAATGACCAACATTATAAATCAGCTCAATTATTAAGGACATCAACTATAAAATATAATGAAACATTATTAAAGGGGTTGTCCACTACTAGAACAGCCCCTTCTCATTCCCTATATTTGCCCCCATTAAAATAAAAAAGCCTATATTTACCTCCAGGTTCACTGCCATTCTCGTGGTGTCAGCACTCATGTTAGGTTGATACATCACATGACGTGGTGCCAGATGATCACCTGCGTCTATTCCCCTGCCGTAGGACAGATACGTAATTAACAGGTAGTGAGTAGCAGCCGCACCAATCACTCACTGTTGATTACTTATTTGTCTGAAGGTAGGGAGAGAGGAGCAGGTGGTGATCTGGTACCACGTCATGTGATGTAACAACCTCACGTGAGCGGGAACACAAGTGCTGACACTACTGGACCAGCACTCACACATGAGGTGACAATAAGGTTTTATATTTTAATGTGGGCAAACCTTGGGAATGAGAAGGAGTTGTCCGAATAGTTTACAACTACTTTAAAAGATCTATGTTATTAACGACCTACTTTGTAAAGGAAAAACATCATAATGGAACCACATAGTGAAGGAATAGTGTTATAAAGGAGCTTTAGGTCACGATGGTCTTTCTTACTTTGGAGACTTGTGACAGGCTTGGGACCTCTGTCTCATTCCTGTATTGAGACAGTATTTTAAATGTGTTTCTTTCATTTGGCAGTGTAGGAGTTAATGTCAGTTTCTGTTGCTGCAATTAGTTCTCTTCCCGGGTATGTCTACTTTGTGATTACTCCCATCTCCTTAATATGGTCACATGGTCCAGCATTCCTTGCTGATTATTGAACTTCATTCCTGGCCTCTCTACCTTAAGTGAAGGAGCTATTCAGGAGAAGTTGACTGTTGCCAAGCCATCTGCTGCCTAGGAGTATGACAGCAGGCATGAACTTGTCTTGTTGTTTCACTGTCTATCTTTACATCCCTTTTTTGTTGATTTTAGTGCAGTCGTTGAAACTAGTACTCCCACTGGCCATCTCCCTATTGAGGGTTAAAATAAGGGCCAGCGAGGGACTAGGTATCCTGCTTGGTGATGGGGTGAAAGAACCCATATAGAGACGGTAGGGAGATCAGGGCACAGCTGCAGGTAAGTGCAGGAGGTCTCCTTTCCCCTGTTGCCTACGAGCAGGGCCATCCATTGCATTTGTTCCCCCCGGGGTCTCTCCTGTCGGTTTGTAGTGTGCCAGACACTGTTATTTTGTGTGCCACTGTCACGCACTGTATCTGGACGCTCCCTGGTCCACGGCGTGACACTTCGTTACTGAGAACCAACATTACAAAGGAGCTATGTTATAGTTATTATTATTATTATTTATTTATATAGCGCAATTAGGTTCCATGGCGCTTTACATGAGGATGAGGGAGACAAGAACAAGTACACTAAATCTAGGTGATCAGGACGTACAGGTGCAGGAAGGGCAGGGACGCTGTCCACGAGGGCTCACAGTCTAAGAGTATATAACAAACCTATGTTATAAAAGACGTACCATATGTTTTAAACATTCAACCTTATAATAGAGCTGTTATATGAGAGTTGTGTTATGAAGATGCTGCATTGTAAAGGATGTATGTTTTATAGGAGCTACATTATAAAAAACAGAAAGTAGCTTTATTAAAGTACAGCACATTATAAAGTGGCTATGTTATAAAGGAGCTATGTAATCAAGCAGCTACGTTATAATTAACATATTGAGTATTTGTATCAATAAATGATTACAAATGTAAACATTTAAAAAAACAACAACAGAACAATGTCTTAATTGAATAGGCATAATTACTCTGGGTATTACAGCATAAAATAATAATTTATGTACCTCAGACTAACACTAGTGACACGCCCCTCCAGGGCCTTAGGATACTCGGAATCGGACTTTGAGCATTCACGGGAGTCACTGGGGTCGAGACCCGGCTTCTTGACCCTGGCGGTGTCATTAAATGTTCGGTGTGGGTGGCTCTCTTCTTTGGGGAAGGTCATGAGGCTAAGAGGGTTCTTTAGGGAAGGGATGACTAGACCTGGGGATAACTGTTTTATGTGACGCCACCCGTAGTTTGCAGCTATAGATGGCCCTCGCTGCACGACAGTTGCTCTGAGGGCCGATGGTACAGAGGTAGCAATGTTGTAATGCTCTCTATGGGTAGGGCTGACCCCAGGGTAGCAGAATGTACCTGAGTGAGTTGGTAGTTATGTTTCTGGTGCTCATGACACATCAAGAAAGTTCACAGACTCAGCGGGTTGCAGTCTTCGGATCTTTACTCACTGTTACTTGTGCAACAGCCTGCTGAGTACTGGGTTCTCGGAGGCAGGGATCCAGCTACTCCCGGATAGGAGGATGACACGTAACTGGTACCCCTTCTCGGTTGTCTCAAACTGCGCGTGCTTCGCCCTCCTACCTTGCACCTCGCCACACAGAGCTCTGAGCCTGTAGCTGTGGATTTCTCTTAGGGCCACTTTGTAGTATCTCCCTTAACCCTCTCTTTGCCACCTTTTCAGAAGATGTGTGCGGTTGTTGACTGTGGTACCTTGGAAGCCCCACAGCCTCCGGGTTGCTAGCTGAGCCTGGTCTGTCTTCTCCACTAGTCTTGGGGTCCCGGTGCCCCCGTTCTGCGGTCTAGTCCCTCCACTTGCCTGCAACACCACAGGCGGATTGCTCACTGCCCGTGCCTCTAAGACCCTCTCTTCCTCCTGGAGCTCCGCTGGTTCTCTTTCACTGCTCCTCAGTCAGGCAGATCCTCTGGTCATTTCTCTTAAGTTCTTTTCCATCTGTGACAGGTTTTCTTCCTCTAGCTTCCCTCCAACTCAACTCTCGCTGTTCAAGTGTCCTCTCCTGCTTTCTAGATCTTTCCCACTCTATTTATACCCTCTGTCACGTGCCCCACGTCATCTATGTGTGTGCTTCCTAACTTCGCTCCTACCCAGGTGCTCGCTCTAACTATTTCCTCTCCACCCATCCCCATTACAATGGTTCCTCTTGCAGATGGGATCATAGACTGTGCTCTCCCGTAGGAGCAATCTCGCACCAACCCTGACCTGGATTTAGTGTAGTGCGTGGCCTGGGTGTCCCGGCATCGGTCTGTGCCCCTCTTACCTGAGAGTGGGATGCTACATACTAACAGGGGTGCAGTACTTCTGTGGCGACTAGATCCGCAGGGGCGCCACACTAGTATGTATATGTAATTGTACACAAATAATAAATCAGCCATAGAAAACTGACCATCTGATTAGATAAGTACTCAGTTGCCATAGGGCCTTAGGGCTAGCACTAAGTTGTCATAGGGTCTTGTAGGGCTAGCACTCAGTTGTCTTAATGGCCTCATATCTCCTGCTTCTGATCATAGAATATGTATTGAAGGGGTTGTCTGGTGTCAGGAAAAGTCTGCAGTCACTCATTGTAGATGCAGATTCGTGACAATGTGCGGTGTTCACAGTGTCACAACTCGCTTCTATTCCCCATGTGAGTGGGCGGTCACATGATCTCATGTATGTGATTTACATACTGTCGGTCACGTGGTCTCATATATGTGATTTGCATACTGGCAGTCAGGTGATCTCATGTATGTAATTTGCAACCTGGCGGTCATGTGCTGACTAGGCTCATGCGCTTCTATCGAGAGAATCCGGGTGAGACTGACGATTCAGCCATCAGACTGCAGTCAATCAATGAGACGATTCTTCTGAGACCAGACAGCCTCTCTTTAATCTGCAAGCAGCAATAAACCCCTCGGTGGCAGCAAGCAGACAGAGAGGCGTCCTTTACGTGTATGGCTGTGTGAACAGATTGGAGCTTAATATGTCCTCTGTCCATCACAGCAAGAGACTAGACATTGACTATTGTGTCTCCGACCAGCTTTCATGTATTCAAGCACAGTCCTGGAATATGATTATTGGTCATTGCGTTAAGCAATAAGACATCTACTGCAGTAAGAGGGTATATTACAAGGTCATCCACAATCTGTAATGGCAGAAGCCATTAACACGTGATATATATCATACATATACAGTATATACATCATAATATGATATGAAATACATCCAAGACCATATAATGCAGAGCTGCATCCCTGCATAGACTGCTGCCATCTGGCATTAAGTCACATCTCAGACATCTTCAGGGATTTTCAGGCTATGATGGAGAATGGTGATATATGTAGTATATGCTCCATGTATGATGATCCCAGGAGCAGTCCATCAGGCAGAGCATGCAGCCAGTCATGTGATCCCACATAACATATGTGCTCATTGTATGGTGAGAGGCTGTTACATAACGAGGACTGTATGATGAAGCGATGCATGCAGGAGAAATCAGATGTGTGAGGTTGATGAAGCTATGAATACACATGGCTGCATGCTGCAGAACATCATCACCTGTCATCTGCTGGGCTCTGCCTGAGCTCTGACCATCCACATCCTCCATACTGCAACCTTGTCACAGGGGACTGACTGGGGAGGGACAGCACGAAGATGCAGGGGGATGGACAGACAGACAGCAGGGGGTTAGGACGGAGGGACACAAGTGCATGGGAGACAGATGATGACACAACTCCTCATACACAGACTTGGGGGAAAAGAGACGGGACGAAAAGACAGCAGATGAGGAGGAGTCTGGATCTGGGAGGAGATGCAGGTACTGGATGATGGCTCACTTCGGATTATCATCCTTGTGTCCATAGAAGCTATGATGACATTGCTGAGAGCACTGATTACCTCTGTAACTGAATACAAGAGGCAATGGCGTAACTTAAGGCCCAGGGGCCCCGATGCAGAAGCTCCAACGGGGCCCCCAATTATTGCAAATCTTTAATAGTATTAATATTTTTCTATAGGCCAAAGGGACTTTTGGGGCCCCCTAGGCTGCAGGGCCCGGGTGCGATCGCAACCCCTGCATTTATTGTAGTTACGCCCCTGACAAGAGGGATTCCCACATGCAACATCATGTGTTTACCCATGTAAATAAAATATACATCATCAGTGTCTAAACTACAGTCTGATGGGCCCCGATACAAGATTTGGACCTGACCCCTTCCTGACCTGACGCCTTCCTTGCATGTTTTTTAGAATTATGGGCCCTTGTAGGATTCTGAATTGTATAAAGACATGCGTGTTGCTCCCCTCCCCATTAACCATGTAGTAATTTTCCCCTTCCAGGGCTTAGTCCAGGTATATATGTCCCCTACTGCGGGCTTCATCCTAGTATATATGCTTCCGATCTTGGTATATACAGTATGTGTGGCGCCCCACTAATAAGTGCGTCACAGTAGGGGTACTGCAACCATAACTGAGTGTGTGGTATTCCTGTCATTTGGGAGTGTAAAGTCAACCTGAGGCTCTTATCCCAGCATCCCCACACCTAACGTAGGGGACCAATTGGCCACCCGGCACCAGGGTAACCGGTCCCGGTGGGAGGAGCGTTAGGGTAGAAGGAGCGGGAAAGACAGACAGGAAGTGAGAGAGTAGAAGAGGAGAGTCTAGTTTGAAAGACGAAGCAAGGAACAAGCCCTAGAGGGCGCCTGAAAAGAACGATGACCCAGACAGAAGGAGGAGACCCAGTGTCGGACCTTATCCACGATCCGGGGGAATCCTGGTCCACAACGGGGTACCGGCTCTGAGTCACGATGCAGGCGAGTGTTTCGCCCGTAGCAGAGGGAAATCGGGTATCCAGGCCCATTTCTGCTGTGGTCGGGGGAATGTCACTGGTGGCCTGCCCGGACCCGTGGCCCTGGAGATCGAACTTTTTAAAAAAAGGGGAATATATCTACAGGGAAATAAAATTTATAATATAGCTCTCGTGACGCCACCCCCAGCTTCTGGTGATTGAGCACCAGCGCTGCTTCAATCCTCCGGAGGGTAATGGTATAGCGGCCTTGATGGTACAGCTCCCTGCAGGTGGAGCTAACACCCCAGGGCAGGGTGCACCGGTGCTGGTAATGGATGTATGGATGGAAGAGCAGGGTGTAGCAAAGAAACAAATACGCAAAGACTTGAGCACTCTACCCGGGTACTTTACTGGAACGATGCAGATGGTAATACAGTTCACAGCAGGTAACAATCTCTGGACAAAATAGCTGGCCGGGTAGTCACAACAGGCTGCAAAGTCTCGGAGAGTATTGAGGCAGTCGACAGGGGATGGGGTACTCTGGTAACGGGCTGATGGCGGCTTTGATGGGGGAATCACGCCTGGTCGATCCCTGGTCCGGTGCCCTTGACCCTCAATGGCGGAGAACGGTGGGGGATAAGGAGATTATTAACGTGATGCCACCAATGGTACCTGGTATACCAGCACTGGAGCCGGCCGCTGAGGTGATGGTGGGTCCAGCAGTGTGTGGTACAGCTCCCCACAGGTGGAGCTCTACCTCAGGGCAGCAGGGATGGATGAGGGGAGTAGTCGTTGCGTCTTTGCAGACAAGGTGGTAAATTGCGGAGGTTAGATAGGCACCCACACACACACAGGAATTGTTGTTTCGGTACCTTTTACTGATGACAAGGTAACAGGTACAGTCCAGAGTAATAACCAGGTCCCCAGTGCAACTTGGGACTTCCACCTTAGAAAGTTATGAATCGTATAAAGACATGCGTGTTGCTCCCCTCCCCATTAACCATGTATTAATGTTCCCCTTCCAGGGCTTCTTCCAGGTATATATGTCCCCTACTGCGGGCTTCATCCTAGTATATATGCTTCCGATCTTGGTATATACAGTATGTGTGGCGCCCCACTAATAAGTGCGTCACAGTAGGGGTACTGCAACCATAACTGAGTGTGCGGTATTCCTGTCATTTGGGAGTGTAAAGTCAACCTGAGGCTCTTATCCCAGCATCCCTACACCTAACGTAGGGGACCAATTGGCCACCCGGCACCAGGGTAACCGGTCCCGGTGGGAGGAGCGTTAGGGTAGAAGGAGCGGGAAAGACAGACAGGAAGAGAGAGAGTAGAAGAGGAGAGTCTAGTTTGAAGGACGAAGCAAGGAACAAGTCCTAGAGGGCGCCTGAAAAGAACGATGACCCAGACGGAAGGAGGAGACCCAGTGTCGGACCTTATCCACGATCCGGAGGAATCCTGGTCCACAACGGGGTACCGGCTCTGAGTCACGATGCAGGCGAGTGTGTCTCCCGGAGCAGAGGGAAATCGGGTATCCAGGCCCATTTCTGCTGTGGTCGGGGGAATGTCACTGGTGGCCTGCCCGGACCCGTGGCCCTGGAGATCGAACTTTTTAAAAAAAGGGGAATATATCTACAGGGAAATAAAATTTATAATATAGCTCTCGTGACGCCACCCCCAGCTTCTGGTGATTGAGCACCAGCGCTGCTTCAATCCTCCGGAGGGTAATGGTATAGCGGCCTTGATGGTACAGCTCCCTGCAGGTGGAGCTAACACCCCAGGGCAGGGTGCACCGGTGCTGGTAAGGGTGCTGGTAATGGATGTATGGATGGAAGAGCAGGGTGTAGCAAAGAAACAAATACGCAAAGACTTGAGCACTCTACCCGGGTACTTTACTGGAACGATGCAGATGGTAATACAGTTCACAGCAGGTAACAGTCTCTGGACAAAATAGCTGGCCGGGTAGTCACAACAGGCTGCAAAGTCTCGGAGAGTATTGAGGCAGTCGACAGGGGATGGGGTACTCTGGTAACGGGCTGATGGCGGCTTTGATGGGGGAATCACGCCTGGTCGATCCCTGGTCCGGTGCCCTTGACCCTCAATGGCGGAGAACGGTGGGGGATAAGGAGATTATTAACGTGATGCCACCAATGGTACCTGGTATACCAGCACTGCAGCCGGCCGCTGAGGTGATGGTGGGTCCAGCAGTGTGTGGTACAGCTCCCCACAGGTGGAGCTCTACCTCAGGGCAGCAGGGATGGATGAGGGGAGTAGTCGTTGCATCTTTGCAGACAAGGCGGTAAATTGCGGCGGTTAGATAGGCACCCACACACACACAGGAATTGTTGTTTCGGTACCTTTTACTGATGACAAGGTAACAGGTACAGTCCAGAGTAATAACCAGGTCCCCAGTGCAACTTGGGACTTCCACCTTAGAAAGTTATGAGGCCTCCTCTGTGTCTGTGCTTTGTGGTTTGGGATGAGTCCTGCCTGAGCCTGAACCCACTGCTTCTTCTCCCTCTCTGGGCTTTGTCCTAAACTGGCAATAAAGTCCTGGGTCCCTGTTTCTCCTATGGCCCCTGGTCCTATACTTGGTCAATTTAGTGTATCTTACTTTGTTCTCCTCAGGGCTGAACTCCTCCTGAGTCTTCCGGTCTTTTGCTGTAGCTCTGAATGCTGGCAGCGTCGGACTCCGGTGTTCAGGTGTACTAAAGGGCTTTAGTAACAGGTTCCCTTTCTTAGTTCCCTGCTTTCTCCACTTGCCTCCGACCCTTTCCCTAGGGTGCACACAGCGGTCAGTGGTCCCTGGTCCCGGGCCTGGATCTCTCCCAGTGACCAGTTCCTCTGTCTCCTCTCTCTTCCCTCTCCTCACAGGAACTAACTTCAGACTAAAACTACAGGGACTAACTCCTCCCTTCATGCCTGGACGTTCTTAAAGGGGAACTGACTTAAGGCAGCCAGTAGAGCTCCCCCTTCAGGTCTGGGGTGGAAGGTGGTGTGTGCTGTGTTAACCAAAGTGTAATTCCCTCCTTGCACTGGTGGATCCTGTGGCAGTCTCCCGCAGGGGTGCCACATTCCCCCCTAGTTAAATACAGTCCTCCGGGACTGAAACATTTTTTTCATAACACAAAATAACTATTTACATTTGATTATTGAACAGAGTCTTAAAATGAAAATTTACAAAAACCAGGTAAAAATAAGAAAATGGGTAACCAGTCCATACAGCGCTAGTCCATCCGCTGCAGGCTGTTTAAAGGGTGTTTAAAATGGTGTTTGAACAGGGGTTTGCCACTACCAGTCCTGTGGCTATGGTCCATTTTTGAAAGTAAGAAAAAGGGGAAATTCAAAAGTCCAACAGGTCAAGTCTGTAGGCTTAAAGTTCAAAAACACAACAAACAATACGAGTGCTTTGACGCTGGAGTCCTAGGTACTGAAGGGGTCTCTAATGAGTCATTAGCGCTGTAGGCCTCCTGACCCTGGGGTCACCTATTGGCCAAGATCTCGCTCTCCCTAGACAGCTCCTAACCCCAACTCCACTCACCCCTCTTACTGGTGTTGTGTACCCGGGCTGATTGTTTTAGCCTACTCTTCACCCTTTTCTGTACATTAGCATTAATAACATATTTACATTTTAAACATATTTACATTTTCCCGACATTTTGCAGTTTATTCTCTAAACCTGAGTAGTGGGTGTCCTAGATTGACACGTGTTGACCTACGTATTTCTGGTGTAGGATCTGTGAGAGTGGGTCTATGTGTAACTGGTAAACTGGGTAGCAGTCTGTGACTACCTGATCTCACAGTAGGAATGGCAGGTACACCGATTGCAGGATTCTCTGGTTCCAGTACAACGGGTGGTTATTGTACTCTTGGCACTTCTACTGCTGGTGGAAACATTAAAGTTGGGATTAGATATGTACCTTCTATTTGAGGCCAATCCGCTGCTAACTCTCCAAAGAGTGTCTGAACTGTCTTTGGCTTCTCTTGCTCTTCTGAATTTGGACAAGGTACATTTTCTTCTGGTTGAAGCTGTTGAGGGCACTTCTTCAAATGATCTCTGGACACTGTTGCAGTTATTTCACCATGATTTTTGCTGATTAAACAGGTCTTCTGGTTATCAAACTGAGATGGTAACACAGTGTATGGTTCTTTTACCCATTGATCACCTAGTCTGTGCAGTCTTCTTTTTCTCTTCAAAACCAATTCACCTGGTGTTAAGGGCGTTCCTTGTGCACTCTTGTTGAAGTTGGTTTCTTGTCTTCCTCTAGATTTTTCTAGACTTCTCTCAACGCATTCTTGGATTTTCTGGTATTGTTCTTTCCTACGAGTATCCCAATCTGCATCTGTAGTATCTTCTTCAGGAACTACTATGCCTATCTCAAAGTCTACTGGCAATTTTCCTGGTCTTGCTCTCATGAGGTATGCAGGGGTACAATTTGTCGAGCTAACTGGGATGTTATTATAGATGTCAACTAGATCTGGTAATTTCTCTGGCCACTGGTTTCGTTCTTCTAAAGGCAGAGTTTTCAGCATTTCAATTACCACGTGATTCATCTTTTCGCACATCCCATTAGTTTGAGGTCGGTAAGACGTGGTGCGAATCTTCTTGCATCCGTATAAGCGACTGAATTCTTGAAATATTTCAGCTTCAAAGGCAGGTCCTTGGTCTGTCAATACCTGGTCTGGATAACCATGAGGTCTGCAGAAATAAGCTTGAAATGTTCTTGCTGCTGTCTCAGCTGTTAAGTCTGTTACTGGAGCTACCACAAGGAATCTGGAATAGTGGTCTACCATGGTAAGAGCATAGGTGTAGCCTGATTTGCTGGGTGTGAGTTTGACATGATCTAAGGCTACCAGTTCTAATGGTTGTTTGATGATAATAGGCTTGAGTGGTGCTTTCTGGCTGTTATGGTCTCTTCTTCTTCAATTCCTTGTAGAGGTACTTGAGGGTTTCTGGAGAGGGCATCAGCATTTGCGTTGTTGCGGCCTGCTCGATATTTGATAGTAAAGTCATAGTTCGATAGTCGAGCCATCCAACGTTGCTCCAGTGCTCCAAGCTTCGCGGTATCCAGATGTGTCAACGGGTTATTATCTGTGAAGACGGTGAACTTCAAAGCTGCGAGATAGTGCTTGAACCTCTCTGTTATAGCCCAGACCAAGGCCAAGAACTCCAACTTAAAGGAACTGTACTTTTCTGGGTTCCTCTCGGTGGATCGAAGTTTTCTGCTGGCGTAGGCAATTACTCGCTCTCTACCATCTTGAACCTGGGAAAGGACTGTTCCCAGGCCTACATTGCTTGCGTCGGTGTAAAGGATGAATGGTAGGTTGTAATCAGGGTAAGGCTGCTTTCACATAACGATTTTATCATTTCCGATGCTGTCCGATAAAAATCGTACAGCATCGGACCGATTTTGGGACCCATGCAGCTCTATGGGCATCGGACCGAATCGGATGTGCACTAAATGCCATCCAATTTGGTCCGATCCGATTCTGTCCGATTTTATTATCGGTGCAAAAATCGGAGCTTGCTCCGATTTTTGCACCGAAAATAAAATCTGACAGATTCGGATCGGACCAAATCGGATGGCATTTAGTGCACATCCGATTAGGTCCGATCCCTATAACATGGGGCCCTATGGAGAAGGGTCCGAGGAAACGTGATATCTCCTCGGACCCCGTTTTACTGTACTGAGCATGCTCAGTACAGTAAAACTGCTCCTAACTAGGAGCACAAGGGTTAAAAAAAAAAAAATAAAGGTTATTCTCACCTCCCCCGAGCCCCCGCCGTCTTCCGACATCTTCTTGGAGCTCCCGGTGGCTTCCGCATGCTGCCGGTGTCAGCAGAGGGCTTCCTCTGCCTTATAGGACCTGCGGTGATGTCACAGTCATGTGACCGCGGGTTACCATGGTGAACCCGCGGTCACGTGACTGTGACATCACCGCAGGTCCTATAAGGCAGAGGAAGCCCTCTGCTGACACCGGCAGCCTGCGGGAGCCACCGGGAGCTCCAAGAAGATGGCGGAAGACGGCGGGGGCTCGTGGAGAGGTGAGAATAACATTTTTTTTTTTTTTTTTTCACCCCGCAGGCAGCGATTTTATGCCGGAATCGGGTGCCTATTTGGCACCCGATTCCAGGCATCAGAAGGGAGCCGATGCTGTCCGATTTAGATTGGACAGCATCGGCTCCCTTGAAATCGTTATGTGAAAGTAGCCTAAGCCAGAATTTCCTCACCAGTTAGAGCCTGCTTTACCTGTTGGAAGGAATTTTCTTGTTCCTCTCCCCAGTCCAATGGTGGCTCTGAAGATCTTCTCTTTCTTAGATTGGCCTACCAGAAGATCTTGTAGGGGCACTGCCATCTTTGTGTAGCCCTTAATGAATCTTCTGTAGTACCCAACCAAACCTAAGAACTGACGTACCTTGGTGACGGTGGTTGGTCTCTCCCATTCCTGGATTGCTGTTACCTTTTCCGGATCTGGTGCTACTCCATCTGAGCTGACCACGTGTCCCAGATATTGGACTTTAGGTTTCAGCAGGTGACATTTAGATGGTTTGAGATTCATTCCGTACTTTGCTAAAGCCTCGAATACCTCTGCCAGGTGTTCCAGGTGTTCTTCGTAGGTTTTAGAAAACATGATGACGTCATCCAGGTATAAGAGTACTGTCTCGAAGTTCCAGTGTCCCTGACAACTTTCCATGATTCTTTGAAATGTTCCTGGTGCATTGCATAACCCGAATGGCATGCTGTTGAATTCACATAGTCCCATTGGCGTTATGAATGCAGTCTTCTCTCGGTCTTCTTCTGCAACGGAGACCTGCCAATACCCACTAGTGAGATCTAATGTGGAGAAATAATTAGCAGTCTTTAATGCAGCAAGAGACTCCTCTATTCGGGGTAACAGGTAAGCATCTTTGTGAGTGATTTTATTGACCTCCCTATAATCCACACACATCCTCATCGTGCCATCCTTCTTTCTGACTAGGACTAAAGGGGCTGCCCAGGGACTACTGCTATCTCTTATAACCCCAGCCTCCTTCATGTCCCGCAGCATCTCTTTATCATGTTGGTAATGACCTGGCGGAATAGGTCTGTGTCTCAACTCAATTGGGGGATGATCTCCTGTGGCTATGCGATGGTCTACCCCTTTAATCCTCCCAAAATCTAATGGATGCTTACTAAATATTTGTTCGAACTCCTGCGCTACCCGGTAAACTTTGTGCTTCTGGTGAGAAGGGGTGGCATCAGTTCCTACGTGCAACTGCTGACACTACTCCTCCATCTGTCCTTTGGAGTTGTTATCCTCCGCCTGGCTAGACGAGGAAACAGGTCCCACTGCCTGTATGTTGTTGTTACAAACAGTATACAGCTTTGCTACAGTAGCATACCGGGTTCGCTTTTCTTCCTCTTCCCCACAATTTAATACAAGGATTGGTACCCGTCCCTTGCGTACATCCACCACCCCTCTGGCTGTCAGTAGTGTAGGTCTGTGCTCTGAAAATACTGGCTCTACAACTGTCTGGTATTCCTGTCCTCTGCAACCTATCGCTGCTCGACACCATATCATCATTTCGCTTTTTGGTGGTAACACAATGGGAACCGGGTCTGTTACCCGCACACTGCCAATTTCTCCACCAGACAGATTTACTTGTTGCTTGTGGATGAGGGCTCGGATCTCTCTTTGGATGACTCTTGTCCGCCCATAACCAGCAGTCTGAGAAATCTGTCGGAGTAAAAACAACACTTCTCCAAAGCAGTTTTCAGTAACATTTGTACCAATTACCATGTGGGCGCATTTTTCATTAGGATTGTCTTCAACCACTAATAACCCTTGGCCTTTTAATTCCTCTCTCTCCAACTTTATTGTAGCTGCTCTGTACCCCACCTGTTTTTGTGGTTGGCCATTAGCTGCAATAATATAAAAATTGGGGTTTGGGGGTTCAAGATCGTCATCAGACCAATATTGTTTATAAAGGATCGTAGTGACCTGTGACCCGGTGTCCAGTAGAGCCGACATGGGGATTCCATCTAGTGTAACGTTGAGGTACGGACGGTCCCCCACGTACTGGTTACACCAGTCCTTTGGGCCCAGCTGCTCTACTTCTGGGGGCTGGCCCTCGGGCCTAGGAATCTCATTTTTAAAGGACATCCTCTTGCAAAGTGGCCCGTTTTGTGCATCGCAGGCAGATTGGCTGTCCTGAAGAATCCGTGTAGTCCCTGGCTCTGCGTTGGAATGGTGCGTCGGTCCCCTGAACGGGCGACTTGTTGGTCTCCTCCACGGGCGACATGGGTCTACGTTGGAATGGTGCGTTGGTCCCCTGCACGGGCGACTTGGCCTTCCTCCGCATCCATGGGACATCCTCAGGGCTATCAGCTAGTTGGATTTTGCTTGGTGGTGGTGCTCCAGGCACATTTTACCAGAGATTTAATACATAGTCCATGTTTTTGGTTAACTGCAGCACCTGGTTACGCATGTCATCATCTGCTACAGCTTGACTTTCTGCTTTTGCAGGTTCTGTAGAAACAGGTTTCAAGTCTATGGGAGAGGTATTAGCCTGCCAGGATTGGATTGCAGGTTCTGCAGGCGCTGGATCTCTTAACACGGTTATAACACGATCTTTTAAGTCATTAAAGCTCACAGTTGGGTGATCCAATACCCACATATGGACCTGTTGGCGGTGGTAGTCTGACCTCAATTCCTCTGTAAACTGTTCTGCAAGCATTTTATTCTCTTCCAATACACTTACCGGGTCTACCTGTTTTAAGGACCGGAGTGTAAACGGAGAGCATAGTCTCTGATGGTATCCTGCGGTCTCTGTTTACACTGGTAGAACAGCATCCTCAATTCAGACTGTGTGCGTTTTTTCAAAGGCAGTTTTTAGCTTATCAAGCACTTTAGCAGCAGAGTCCCTGTCAGCATGACTCCAGGACTCAGCCTCCAGCTCCGCTGAGCCTGTTAATTGTCCCAGCACAACGTTGGCTCGCTGCTTCTGTGTCATCGTATACATGTCCAACATTGCACACATCTTTTGCTTAAAGGTTGCTAAGGTACCGGGTTTGCCTTCATATGTTGGTAACCATTTGGCACCCGGTGTATACGTCAAGATTAGAGGCATTATATGGGCCGCTGCTCTGGGTGCTGCGTTCCCGGCATCTTCCCCGTTAGGGACCTGTACATCATCCGAGTCACTCATGATGGGGCCCCCATAGTTAATCGCTGCCAACCGGTGAGATGAAAACAAACTTTTCCGGTCGGCGGCGGCTCTGCAGAGCAGAGCACCTCGGGTATTTCCGGAGCAGGGAGCTGCGTTCTCGAATCTACGGCAGAGTGAAGGGGCGGGGTTTATCTTCCCGCTCTTTTCTACCAGCGCTGTGGCGCAGCTTAATTTCCGTAATGGCGACCGGCTATACAGTTCAGAAACAGTTAATAAAGTTCAGTTCTGGGCACACAGTACCCGGTTTTACCGGGTACGGGATCCTATTTGTGATGCCAGAATTGAGGAGGTCGACAGGGTATGGGGTACTCGGGTACCGGAGCTGATGGCGGCTTCGATGGGGGGATCACGGCTGGTCGATCCCCGGTCCCGTGCCCTGGACCCTCAATGGCGGGGAACGGTGGGGGATAAGGGGATGGTTAACATGACGCCACCTATGGTACCTGGTAACGGGTATACCAGTGCTGCAGCCAGCCACTGAGGTGATGGTGGGTGCAGCAGAGTGTGGTACAGCTCCTCACAGGTGGAGATTTACCTCTGGGCAGCAGGGATGGATGAGGGGAGTAGTAGTTGCGTCTTTGCAGACAAGGCGGTGAATTGCGGTGGTTAGACAGGCACACACACACACAGGAATTGTTGTTTCAGTACTTTTTACTGGTGACAAGGAAACAGGTAAAGTCCAGAGTAATAACCAGGTCCCCGATGCAACTTGGGACTTCCACCTTAGAAAGTTATGAGGCCTCCTCTGTGTCTGTGCTTTGTGGTTTAGGATGAGTCCTACCTGATCCTGAACCCACTACTTCTTCTCCCTCTCTGGGTTTTGTCCTATACTGGCAATAAAGTACTTCTGCGGGGTCCCTGTTTCTCCTATGGCCCCTGGTCCTATACTTGGTCAATTTAGTGTCTCTTACTTTGTTCTCTTCAGGGCTGAACCCCTCCTGAGCCTTCCGGGCTTTTGCTGTAGCTCTGAGTGCTGGCAGCGTCGGACTCCGGTGTCCGGGTGTACTAAAGTGCTTTAGTAACAGGTTCCCTTTCTTAGTTCACTGCTTTCTCCACTTGCCTCCAACCCTTTCTCTAGGGTGCACACAGCGGTCATTGGTGCCTGGTCCTGGGCTGGATCTCTCCCAGCGACCAGTTCCTCCGTCTCCTCTCTCTTCCCTCTCCTCACAGGAACTAACTTCAGACTGAAACTACAGGGTCTAACTGACTCCTCCCCTCAGGCCTGGATGTTCTTAAAGGGGAACTGACTTAAGGCAGCCAGCAGAGCTCCCCCTTCAGGTCTGGGGTGGAAGGTGGTGTGTGCTGTGTTAACCAAGGTGTAATTCCCTCCTTGCACCGGTGGGTCCCGTGGCAGTCTCCCGCAGGGGTGCCACAGTATCCCGTGGAATGCCTGCTTGGATCTGCCCTGTGTCCTGCTCTCAATGCCTGTCTTGAGGTGCCCACTTCGTAGTAGGCCAGTTGGAGATGGGAATTCTGGTGTGACAATTCAACTGGACAGGGTGACGGGGCCGGTAAATGGTCTGCGACCTCCAGTGTTCTCAGTAAGGGGATAAAGTCCCTCGCCTTCTTCAGAACTGGTGCTCCGGTAAAACAGACCAGGGTTCCCTCCTGAGTATGGGTGTTCGGGGGGTTCCCTCCTGCCGTCCGGGCTGCCCACTTCTCTCTCTATGGACCCCATCCCTGGGATTCCTCCTTCACTCTCTCAGAGGATCCCTGTTCTCTGTCTTCCCTCAGTGCCAACTAAAAACTCACTGTGTTCTCCCTCCTCCCCTAACCCCCCCTGGGGGACCTCTGCCATCTGCCTAAGTTGGTGTGTGTGGGAGTGCTAGGATGGGAGCCTCCTGAAGAACATTTGCATTCCTTTGTGACAGGGGTAACCGCACACTCATTTATGGGTGCAGTACCCCCAACTGTGACGCCTGACCAGGTGGGGCGTCACACAAGTCTAACCTTGAGCTGTCAATGCCTGTGGGTTGCAGGTTTGCCCAGCAGCCCCGACCTCGTCCAAAAGGCGCAGTCCCACCAGGAGCATTAAACCTGGTTGAGCCCCTTAGAGAAGAAGGGTAATCTCATAGCACCCACAAGGCCTGGTAGACAAGTGGGTTGTGCAGGACAGCGCAAGGATAGTGAGGAGGCGCAAGGGAGACAGCAAAGGACAGCGAAAGTAACTGAAGGAACACTCTGGGAGCCTCAAAGAAACTTTATCCTCCCCAGTGACTACCTGGCCAGCTACCTGCTTAAGAAAACTGTGTAACTGTAACCTCAGTACCATCTTAACCAGTGACATGTAAAGTACCCATACAGAATCAGCAAGCCTCCGGTGTCTTATTCTGTTAAGTTAAGAAGGAGCTGCTGCCACATCATCCAGCTCAGCAGCACTGCCCCGGGGACCCTGCTCCACCTGCAGGGAGCGTTATCAACTGGCTGCAAAACCACCATCCCTGGCGGTCTGATAGCGGCACTGGTGAGATCACCAGAAACTGCAGGTGGCGTCACGAGACATTATTTCTTGACTTTTATCATTTAACTCATTATTAAGTTGACCCCCAGGGCTACGGACCTGGGCACCAGCCTCCAAGACAAAAACCCCGTATCAATGCCCGGGTACCGAGTTCCCATAGACCCCTGGGCATCAATCTGGCGATCACGAATAGGATTTCATGCCCGATGTAACCGGGTACTGTGTGCCTTATGAACTTTTAAAATTGGCCTAAAAAGAACTTACAACAGTCACTATATGGCACAAAGAACTGTTTCCCGCCATTTCAACGGAACCCCAAAATGGCGGCTTAGAAATGTAAAAAGACAATGTGTTGGCCCAGGGGTGTGCCTCAGCCCCTCACCATGCGAGGGCCATACCATAGGCGCAAAACTGTTTGCCTGCCCCAAGTGTCATCAATCAACCAAGGGGGCGGGCCAAAGACAAAGACTCTCGAGATAACTCCCTTAAAGATCAGGAAGGATGCGTCCAGAACTCAGAATAAAGCAGGTGCAGTCCAGGTACCAGCAACCATGGCAGCAACCAGACTGCGAGACCTGTTGCGAGAAATAGAGGAAGAGGCCTGGGCTGCAACTGGCGATCCAAGGGCGATCTCCCTCCTCCCCCACGAGGGAGATGCGGTCTTCTGGAGAGCCGCCTTCCAGACGCTGAGGGAGAATCTCCGCGAGACAGTGGAGTGGGCTGTCTGAAGATGGAGCACGGACATGGCCCTGGAGTTAACCCTCAAGGCTTTGGAGAGGCAAGCGCTGGAAGCAGAGGTGACAAACCAGGCCTTGGTCGAGCACCTGACAACCAGTAGAAACCCACCCGGTGGACAGCAGCCTGCAACCATGGTAGAAGTCGGGGTGCAGACCGATGACCCTAAGGGCCTGCTTGGAGACAGAGTCAGCACCACCGCAACGGAGTCTATTGACCCTGAGGGAGTGTCTGCAGAGCCAGATATCCCTGGGACATCCGAACCTGAGCCTGAGGCGATGGTCAACTTAATCGTAGAGGAACCAGTCAGCCAACCGAGCTCCGAGGAGGAGTACCCTGAGGACGGCAGCTCATGGCTAGGGAGCCGGGGCACTTGTGCCTTGAACGGTATGGTGGAACAGCCTTGAATACCAGCTTGGAACTGTTCAGAGCCAATCTGTCTATACCGGAGGTCCAGGGAGGGCCCCCGGTCCCTTTTCCCTGCCTCCGGACGACAAGGTGCATACCCTAACCAGAACGCCCCGGCGGAGACCCAACAACTCTGGAAAGAGAGAGGCAAGTTGTTCCTGTATCAAGGGAAGCTCTGCAGAAGGCATAACAACCCCAAAACACATGAACTGGTCTGGCAGATAATCGTACCCAAGAGAGTAGTCAAAATGGTTTTAGAAGCCTACCACGACGGTGCAGGTCATTTCGGATGGAAGAAGTTGGAAGTGCTCCTGAGAGAGAGATTCTACTGGGTTGGCATGAGAAAATCAATTAAAGATTGGTGTAGAAAATGTGGCCCGTGCAACCTCAGAAGGAGAGATCAACAGAGAGCTCCACTCCAGTCCATAGTAACTAAGCAACCACTTGAGTTAGACCACGTCAAGTTGTCACCAAGCCGGTCAGGCTAAGTCTTAACCATCGTGGACCATTACTCACGCTTCTTAGTGGTGGTACCTGTCAAGGACCTGACAGCGAAGACGGCTGCAAGAGCATTTCAGACACATTTCTGTAGACCGCATGGTTACCCAGAACAAGTCCTTGCAGATCAAGGTCCAGCTTTTGAATTAGAGATTTTCCAGGAATTCTGCAATATGTACGGCTGTAAGAAGATCCGCACGACAGCGTACCATCCCCAAACAAATGGTTTATGCGAGAAGATGAACCATATTGTAATTGACCTGTTGAAAACATTACCAGAGTCTGAGAGAAATCAATTCCCAGATAAATTACCTGATTTGGTAGACCTATACAACCATGTTCCAGTGAGTTCTACAAACTGTACCCCAGTCTACCTTATGCGTGCAAGACCCGGTAAGCTACCGATGGATTTAGATATAGGAATCGGAAAACCAGACACAGAAGTGGAAGAATGCGATTGGGATACCCTATGTCAGCAACAGTACGACAAGTACAAGAGTGCGTAGAGAAAAATCTTCAGCAAGCTAGAGCAAGACAAGAGAGAACCTTTAACCAATGTGCTCAAGTAACTTCATTACAACCTGGTGAGCAAGTTCTCAACAGAAAGAGACGCACCAACAAATTGGATAATCAGTGGGAAACCACCCCATACACTGTGTTTCCATCTAACTTAGACAATTCTAAAACATGTCTAATAAGTAAAGACGAAGGAAGAACTTCAGTAGTTGTATCCAGAGACCAGCTCAAACCGTGTCCTGAAACCCTGAAGAAACCTGAAGTAACAGAACCCGTACAGGTCCAACCTATCCAAGAGAAAGGAGAAGAAGTATTCCGTACAGTTCTAGGAGATTTCCCCAAAACATGGCCAAATTACTACGGAGCAGTTTGTAGTACCAATGATTGCTTTCCCTCCGATGATTGAACCAACACCAGAACCCGTATTACCAGAAGAAGTCCCAAGACCTAAAGAACTGGAAGTAGAACCTGTAGAGGAAGAACCAATTCCTGGTCCCAGTGAACTTGCCAGTCCTATAGTCAGACCTCCATCTGCCATAGTACCAGACACCCCAAGTAGGTACAAGTCCACCCACACCATCATGCTAAGTACACCAGCAGTATGCAGATCAGAGTGTAGTACCCAGGGTCAGTTACCGGCTAGGTACAAAGATTGAAATGTCAAATTAACTGTAAAATGTAAATATGTTTATGTAAATGTAAATTGAACCCGGTAGACTGTGTCCAAGAGGGTGGAGGAACTGGATTGACCCCCATGCACATTAAGTTAGGGAAAGCAAGTCCCTGGGGGTAGTGTAGCGAATCCAGGCCTCGTAAGCAGATACACCCGTGGACAAATGTACATAGTTATTGCAACGTTAAAAAAAGCCCAGTACCTACAGAGATTATCCTGTACGAACTTATGATAAATTCTTGAACTTTGATCTTTCCTTGTTTACTAATGGACCATACATACCACAGACTGGTTGTGGTAAGAACTCTCTTGTATACATTCATCAGCTCGGAGGCAATAGACTAAACCCCCGGAAAGACTGATTATTTTGAATTTTTGGACTCTTTTTGAACTTTAGTGATTTTTGTACTTTTTACTTTTAAGTCTCTGTAAATATTAATTGTATTAACTGTTTGTTTACTTGTTTTCCACAGTCCCAGAGTACTGTCTTTAACTAAGGGGAATGTGGCACCCAATGGGTTAACGTGCCACAGTAACATCACACAGGTTCCCTCCCCACACAACACTGACACTACACTAGCACCTCTGGGCCAGGAGGGGGAGCTAAACCAGCTTCCTTATATACTCCGGGTCAAGAGGAAGTAGTTAGTTTAGTACGTAGCAGTACTGTGAAGAGTCCAGTTCCTGGGAGAACTGAGAGAGACTGTAGTGTAAAGGAGCTGTGTCAGGCTTCTCTACAGTCTGCTCATCGATTCCAGGCCTAGCCAGGGTCTGAGGGAAGGAGTACAGAAGACAAAGGAACACATCTGGGAGACTGAGTGACATCACCACTCGCCCCAAAGGAGCGCACAGATCGGATACCGGATCTGAAACTGTGACTGACACACACAGCACAGTAAATACCGGGATAGTGGAAGTTGTAGATCGACACTGTACCTGAGCGATGCAACACGGCAGGGTCAGAAGCACACGGAAGACTCAAGTTACCCAGCAAAGGGGGTACCTGTGAGGAGAGACAGTGCCAGCAGCTCAGCTCAAAGCAGCAGGGCCACACACACAGCGCAGCAGGAGGAAGCTGAGGACCCGGACAGGGTGGGAGCAACCCGGCCCCGGTAGACTCCGTGGACAATTCTCTGTAAAGAACATCTACAGTAAAACTTTGGAAAACTACAAAACCGTGAGTCTGTGTGTTAGTTGCACCCTTTGCCCCATATTCAACAGCAGAGATCCCCATCTGCAGAGCTGAACACTGCTTTCACCACAAGCTGAGGAACAAGGCTGCAGCAGCAGGAAAGTACCGTATATACTCGTGTATAAGCCGACTTTTTCAGCCCAAAAATTGGGCTGAAAAGTCCCCCCCTCGGCTTATACACGAGTCATATACTTTTGTGCGAGGTGGGGGCTGTGTCCGGGAGCAGGAGGAGGCTGGAGGAGGTGGGGGAAGGCTATAATATGAGCGGCTCGTGACGTGGAGCCGCTCATAACTTATTCAGGATATGCACTGCATCCCCCGCCCATCCGCGGGGGGAGCAGTGCATATCCCATTACAGGCTCCCCATAACAGTATGGCGCCCCCACCACAGTAAAGCCTCCCCATGCTGCCGCTGGTCAGAGTACAATAAATAGTGTTATTAGCTCTTACACTCTCTCAGGGCTCAGTGCATTCTCCCTCCTCCCTCCTCCCTGCGTGTCATGTGACCGGCCGGTGACATCATCACGGTGAGCCCCGGTCACAGGACAAGCAGGAAGTAGGGAAGATGCACAGCCAGGACCGAGGGTGAGAGCTAATAACACTATTTATTTTACAGTGAGCAGCGGCAGCATGGGGAGGCCTTACTGTGAGGGGGGGGGGCGGCAGCCTGTGTAACCCCTGTGCTGCTGGGGGCAGCCTGTGTAACCCCTGTGCTGCTGGGGGCAGCCTGTGTAACCCCTGTGCTGCTGGGGGCAGACTGTGTAACTCCTGTGCTGCTGGGGGCAGCCTGTGTAACCCCTGTGCTGCTGGGGCAGCCTGTGTAACGCCTGTACTGCTGGGGGCAGCCTGTGTAACCCCTGTACTGCTGGGGGCAGCCTGTGTAACCCCTGTGCTGCTGGGGGCAGCCTGTGTAACCCCTGTGCTGCTGGGGGCAGCCTGTGTAACCCCTGTGCTGCTGGGGGCAGACTGTGTAACCCCTGTGCTGCTGGGGGCAGCCTGTGTAACCCCTGTGCTGCTGGGGGCAGCCTGTGTAACGCCTGTACTGCTGGGGGCAGCCTGTGTAACCCCTGTACTGCTGGGGGCAGCCTGTGTAACCCCTGTGCTGCTGGGGGCAGCCTGTGTAACCCCTGCGCTGCTGGGGGCAGCCTGTGTAACCCCTGCGCTGCTGGGGGCAGCCTGTGTAACCCCTGCGCTGCTGGGGGCAGCCTGTGTAACCCCTGCGCTGCTGGGGGCAGCCTGTGTAACCCCTGCGCTGCTGGGGCAGCCTGTGTAACCCCTGTGCTGCTGGGGGCAGCCTGTGTAACCCCTGTACTGCTGGGGGCAGCCTGTGTAACCCCTGCGCTGCTGGGGGCAGCCTGTGTAACCCCTGCGCTGCTGGGGGCAGCCTGTGTAACCCCTGCGCTGCTGGGGGCAGCCTGTGTAACCCCTGCGGCGCAGGGGGGAGCCTGTATACACTGTGCTGGAGTCCACCCTCGGCATATACGCTAGTCAATAAGTTTTCCCAGGTTTTGGGGCAAAAGTAGGGGGGTCGGCTTATACACGGGTCGGCTTATACACGAGTATATACGGTAAGTGAATTGCACCTATTACCATACCTCATCCAGCACCAAGACAACCACTGCTGCAACTGCAAAGTAAGTGCCTGTGTCAACTACAACCCCCATTAAAATCCTTGCAAACCCTGCTCTCCCTCACAACTCCCTCACAAGCAGCCACTGTCTCCACTATCATCCCTATCCTGCAGCATCTATAGCATCCATCATAGACTCTAATTACCACTGCCCCCCGGGGAACCAGGCTCTACCTGCGGGGAGCTGTTCCATCTAAAGCTGCCAAACATCATCCCCGGAGGTTCTGCAGCAGCGGTGGTCTCATTACTGACCACAACCCGTGGGTGGTGTCACGACAAACATTTATCCCTTGTAAATATCCCCTTTTACTTGCGGAACCTGGGACATGGCCCGGACCAGGCCCTCCGTGACATCCCCAGTAGCAACCCGGTTCGGTACCGAGTACCCCGTCCCAGTGGGTTCCACATTAGCATAGTCTTTCTCTGCCATTGGTACCTGCCAATAGCCATTAGCCAAGTCTAACGTCGAGAAGTATTTTGCTCAACCCAATGACGATAGGGATTCTTCTATCCGAGGTAATGGGTATGCACCACGCACCGTGTGAGCATTCAGCTTTCAGTAGTCCACACAGAATCAAAGAGTCCCATCCTTTTTCCGCATCAGAACCACAGGTGCCGCCCACGGGCTTTGACTTTCCCGTATCACTTGATTATCAAACATGCTGGCTATCATGCCTTTCACCTCTTGATAAAGTTTGGGGGTAATTTGGTGGTATTGTTCCCTGATGGGAGGGGTGTCCCCTGTAGGAACCTCATGCTCAATCATCTGGGAACAGCCAAAGTCTTCTCCATGCCGAGAAAAGGTTTCCTGGTACTCCCATAGGGGTTAGCTTCTCCCAATCCACAGCCATCTGGTTCATGATCAAGCAACCATTCCAGTCTTCAGTAGGGTGCTCTGTCTTGGCCAACTCTACCGCATAAGTCCATGCCGACCGTTGGTTGGGGCACAGTTCAAATCATATCCCCTCAGGCATCTTTTCTGCCGGTTCAGATAGCTTAGCAAGAAAATCGTGACAGCCTCATCCAGCACATTAATGCATCTGACTGATGCCCGTCCATTCTTCACAACCACCAAGTCACGGCCCACGTGTACCTTAGCAAATGATAAACTCTCCGGAGTGGGTTCAAGTAGCACCTCCAGACCATTTAATCTCTGGCCTGCTCCCACCGGCAGCATCAAGAGTTGTTCCTGCCGTGGTGCCAGCGAGACCGTTGTCCACAACGGCACTCTAACAAGACCCACCCGGCCCTCCGGGACCGAACGCTTCAAAAGATCACAGCTCAACACCAGACGTGTAACATTCTCTGCGTGGGTCGGTGACAGGTAGCATGGCTCCAGTATCGGGGTCCTTCACTAGCATACATCTGATGTTTCAAATCTCTCAGTACGCTCATCCCGAGTGTCACTTCCATCCCTCTTCTGGGGGATGATCAACCAACACGACTACTTTCTGACCTAGCTTCTGGCCGAACAGTTTCAGCTGCATTCACACGATCCCCTTCACCATCAGCTGGCCATTATTGGTGGTGGTAAGACGTAATACTCGGCCATCCTCAGGGACCATCAATTGACTGAAGTGTCTCTCATACACGTCCAGAGGCATGATTGAACACTCTGATCCTGTATCGACTAAACACCTCATCTTCTGCCCCTCAAACTCTGCTTCCATCACTGGGCTTCTTGCGTACAAGTCATGTTCCTCTCGTCGAGGGCCCAGTGGGGGATAGGCAGTGGCTGGTCGCCTTTCTACAGCAGCAGCCAGCACATTTGCCACTGGCAGTGGATTCTCTGGTATGATATTGGTCTGACGGAAGCAGGCGGTATGGCTCCTCTGGCGATGGCTCCGGGGGACATGTCCAGCTTGGCTGCAGGCACCCAGTGTAGATACCCATGCCTCTCTTGCATACGGACTATACTGGAGTTGACAGGCGTGGCAGGTGGTCGCTCTGCCGGGAGAGGGGACAACTCCTTCCGTACTTTGGCCACTTCTAGCTGCAGTTCCTTCAGCTCTGATCTTAGGGCTTGAATCACTTCTGTCAAAACCACAGGATCAGTCCCAGTCTCTCGGTTTCTCACCATTTCAATGCTGTTTACAGTTTTTTCTACCACAGGCACAGACTCCTCTTCCCTTTCAAGGGCAGCCAGATATATATGCCAGAAGGTCAGATCAGGAGTTGTCCAAACCTGCTCCTGCAACTTATCACGAAGAAACCTATTGGCCAGCCCAGTGATAAACTGATCCCAAAGAAGCCGGTCCACCTCCTAGAACGTTCCCATGGCCTTAGGGTCTAGGCGGCGCATCTCATTTAATGTCTCCTGCAGGGCAATGGAGTACTGCATCAGGGACTCGTGCTTCCCTTGAGGGCAATTAAAGAAGAGGGCCCGGAGCTGCGTCACTCTAACGCGGCTTCCATAACTCACTCTCAGCAACTCAAGAACCTTCTCTAGCGTATCCCTCTCTGATTCTGGTTACACCATCACTGTCCGCCTGGCGTCTCCCTCTAATACATTCAATGCCAGCCCTGCCCGTAACTTGGGGATTAATTTAGACATCCGCAAAATACACTGTACCCACTCAACCCAGTCTTGCCACGTCATGCTACGCCCGTCGTATTTGGGTATATGCTGGAGTAAGGCTCCTACCGCCACGTACCCTTGCAAAGCCGTCACGGCTGCCGAGGGACCTGCAACCAGCGGAAGAACCGCCAGTGCGGATGGGCCACTTCTTCCCTCATCTCCATCCATGACAAACGCTGGATCCTGCTGACAAAACCAAAATGTAATGACCAGAGGACCGTACTAGATCCAGCGAGTCACAGAAACAGAGACGGAGGCAGAAGCAACATAAAATATTTCCTTTTACTTGGGGAAACAGATGGAAAGTTTAGAGCAAGATGCACAGATATGTTATTTCCCCAGAAATAGATAAATTATTTACATACACCCAGCATCAAGCTAGGGGTCGGTGTGTTACCTTAATGTTCCTCCTCAGTGTGAGGAGACAATGCCAAAAGTAAATTTACCTAAAATCTATACAGAAAAATAAGTGATAATTAACTACACACAGCAGCAGGACAGGTGTAAATCAGATGGGTGCAGTTTAGTGGGGATCACTGAAATAACACACCGATTTACAATCCTATCAACTCTATACATACAATACATATAAACCCAGTGTACATATATGCAGGGCCGGCGTTAGGGGGGGGCAGACTGGGCAGTTGCCTAGGGCCCCCACTCTCTTAGGGGCCCCCAAAGGAGCTGAACTGAAAATAGCAATAGAACAGTAAAAAAAAATTTAAAAATACACATATTTGGTATCGCTGCGTTCGTAAGAATCTAAGCTATCCCTATACGAAGTAAATTAATCCAATTGGTAAATGGCGTAACGGAAAAAAAATTAAAACGCCAGAATTGTGTTTTTTGGGCCACCACGTTGTTACAATATAATGTAATAAAAGGCGATCAAAAATGTTGTATCTAACTCAAAATGGGATCACTAAAAATGTCAGCTCAGGGCACATAAAGTAAGCCCTCACATAGCCCTGTATCTTCAAAAATTAAAACATCATAGGTCTTGGAAAATGGCGAATAAAGCAAATGTATTTTAAATATTATTATTTTTTTTTTTTTTACAGATTTCTGGGGTTTTTTATGATTGAAATAAAAATGTTCAGTATCTTCTTATTCTGACCTAGATAATTAACTTATGAAGTCACTTTTACCATTTGCAATTTCAAAGCACTTGGAATTTTTTTCTCATTCTCCAGTACATTTTGTGGTAGAATGAATGATGTCATTCAAAAGTACAACCCATCCCGCAAAAAACAAGCCCTCGTACGACGATGTGGAAGGAAGTATAAAAAAGTTCTGGCTCTTGGAAGATGCGGAGGGAAAAATAAAAACGAAAAATCGTTCAGTGATAAAAGTTATAAAATCCTTGTAATTGCCGTATAATAGCAGCATGAGCGCCCCCCGCAGGCTTCAATCTTCACATGTTCATGATGGGAGTAATTAGAGTTTGGGGACCTCCTTAATTCCTACATTTGTAGCCAGTTATCAAGCAGAACTTACAAGACATTAAAGGGGATGTCCAGGATTAATAAAACTTTACTACATTCTTTCAAAAACAGCGCCACCCCTGTGTACAGGTGGCATGTGGTATTACAGCATAGGTCCATTCCCTTCAATTAAGATGAGGTGCAATATCACATACAACCTGTAGACAGGGGTGGCGCTGTTTTTGAAAGAAATCAGTCATGTTTATTGAATTCTGGACAACTCCTTTTAAGATCAATATTTCCACTAGTGACCCCAGAACAACACAAGACACCAGGATGGGGCTTAATTCAAATGTATTTTTTTATAATGTGAAGAATATAGCAGATCTTGTTAAAGATGACATTTAAGTAGATGATCCTATGGAAACATTCCTCTTACTGACTCTCCAGTTTGTAAATCCTATTTTGTTAAACACTTGTAGGTAATTTTTAATCAATATAAGGAGTCCTGTGTTCACAGTCCCCATCTCTGTCAGAGGATGAGAGGTTAGAAAGAGCGACCGTCCCTGGAGGAGCCGTCCTGTGTGACACAGACAATGATGGGAATGGATGTGTGTGTCTATGTGTGTGCTCGGTGTATACATGTAATATATAGTGTTTGTGTCACATACTGTGTGTGTCTGTGTGTGTACGCGGTGTATACGTGTAATATATAGTGTTTGTGTCACATACTGTGTGTGTCTGTGTGTGTATGCGGTGTATACGTGTAATATATAGTGTTTGTGTCACATACTGTGTGTGTCTATGTGTGTGCTCGGTGTATACGTGTAATATATAGTGTTTGTGTCACATACTGTGTGTGTCTGTGTGTGTACGCGGTGTATACGTGTAATATATAGTGTTTGTGTCACATACTGTGTGTGTCTGTGTGTGTACGCGGTGTATACGTGTAATATATAGTGTTTGTGTCACATACCGTGTGTGTCTGTGTGTGTGCTCGGTGTATACATGTAATATATAGTGTTTGTGTCACATACTGTGTGTGTCTGTGTGTGTACGCGGTGTATACGTGTAATATATAGTGTTTGTGTCACATACTGTGTGTTGTGTGTATGTAACATCCTAATTTATAAATCCCAGCAGCACAGATTGGAGTTCCTAGGTGTAAACAGGTCGGCAATCACCCAACAAACGAGCAAAATGCGGCTCATCATCGGGTGATTGGATGTTTACGGAGGAACAAAATCCTTGCTCTCGACAACACTGCAGAAGTGCTGCCGATAGCATGAATCTGTAGAGGACAGATTGCTCTACCGGTGATTGTTCTGTGCCATCATTCTTCATCATCCTGTGTAAAAAGTCTGTAAACAAGCGCTGAATTACTTGAATATTATAAATCGCACTCATTTACCAGTCTGAATGCGGCGCTTGTACATGTAACCTAAATGTCTGAGTGTGACGGTGCAATATGTGAGCATTTAGGGCCCCACTTTAACCTTTTGCCTAGGGCCCCACTTTGCCTAAAACCGGCCCTGCATATATGTGCATACATATTTATAATAACAAACGACTGCAGCACTCCTCTTGTTTTAGTAACCTCTTGCCTTTATTGGGCCTTCAGGTGTACAGGGCAACGTTTCGGGACAAATCTCCCTTCTTCCAGCAACTTACCACAACTAAAGCGAGGTTCTTATACTACCCCCCACCAATCACCTAATTGAATTTGCATATTATCACCTGTTAATCAATTGTATACATGTGCATGCATTACTCTCAGTCATATGTCTAATAGTGCACCACCTCCAGTGTACATTTTACTTCCAGTGTTACAGCTCTGAATGTTTATATGCTAACATTGCATCCTTATTGTCATTACTGTACCACTACTGCACCTTCAGCTGCCAGATATCATGACTTTCGGCGGGTATCGCTATTCCTAATGTGCGCAGCGTCATCCGACATGCTTTAGACGCCGGCCCATGCGCATTGCAGAGGGTTTACGGCCGTCGTTATGGATATACCGGATATCCTCCCGACCCCATCTTTAGACTCGCCCACATGCGCGGTACGCATTATGAAGCCTACACTCGCTCTAATCGCTCGATTTCTCATAAATGTTACATTACATCTTTTGGACTTAATAACCAATCAATTTTCTTTGCAAGTTAGTCCTGCTGCTTATTCATATTATATATTATTAAATCTATCATATTTTTACTAAGTAGGCTTCATAATGCGTACCGCGCATGCGGGCGAGTCTAAAGATGGCGTCGGGAGGATATCCGGTATATCCATAACGACGGCCGTAAACCCTCTGCAATGCGCATGCGCCGGCGTCTAAAGCATGTCGGATGACGCTGCGCACATTAGGAATAGCGATACCCGCCGAAAGTCATGATATCTGGCAGCTGAAGGTGCAGTAGTGGTACAGTAATGACAATAAGGATGCAATGTTAGCATATAAACATTCAGAGCTGTAACACTGGAAGTAAAATGTACACTGGAGGTGGTGCACTATTAGACATATGACTGAGAGTAATGCATGCACATGTATACAATTGATTAATAGGTGATAATATGCAAATTCAATTAGGTGATTGGTGGGGGGTAGTATAAGAACCTCGCTTTAGTTGTGGTAAGTTGCTGGAAGAAGGGAGATTTGTCCCGAAACGTTGCCCTGTACACCTGAAGGCCCAATAAAGGCAAGAGGTTACTAAAACAAGAGGAGTGCTGCAGTCGTTTGTTATTATACTGGAGGCAGTAAGTGGATGAGGCTGGACTGAATTGCACCCTAAAGAAACTGTGCTGCTTTCTTTCATTTCATATATATATATATATATATATATATATATATATATATATATATATAAATATGTGTGTAAAGTACCGTAATATATGTGATGCGCCCCCAGACTATGGGGTACTCGGGAACCGGGCCGGTGGTGGTCTCTTGGGGATATCATGGTAGTCGTGACCCGATCCCTTGGCCTTGGATCAGTCCAAAAGGGGAGTATCTACAGGGGATTTGTCGTGACGTCACCCTGGCTATGTGGGTAATAGAACCACCGCTGCTGTATTCCAGCTGAGAACGGTGACATGGGGCAGTGTGGATGGCAAGCCCTCCTCAGGTAGGGCTGGAGGGTCCCCAGAGCAGGAGGGATGGTGTTGGATGGGCCTTAGGAGGGATTGTGGTTTACACAGTCACTTACTTCAAAGCTGCTGCTCCTCCAGGCTGTAACTCCTCAGGTGGGACTTTTCTGCGACACTGCAAGTAAACAGTCTCAGGCAAATGTGAGCTTACTGGGTACTTTACTTTAGGTCTTTCCAGAACAACAGTTCACAGTTTACAGTTACAATTCTTTCAGCTCTTTCCAGTTCACACAATTTACACTTCAGCACTGCTCCGGGTTATTCAAACTGTGCAGCTCAGGTAGCTTTTCTGTGTTGCTCCCTCAAACTCCATTCAGGCCCTTCTCTCAGTATTAACGTAGTACCTCACCCACGGGTTCGGTCTGGTCGTCGTGGACTCACGGGTGAATATATTTCCCTTGCAGTCAGGGTCACCAGTCCTAGTATGACAGCTGTGTTCCTAGTCCGTGGTGGAATGTTAGGCTGCACCACATAAAGTTTCTGCCCCACACCGGTGTGTCTTGTGATTAGGGTCTGGAATCCCCGATCACCTCTTCAGAGCCGGTTCTCTGGTGTCGACCTAGCCCTCCAGTGTCCCAGGTTCAGATATTTGGGCACACCAGGCTCCTTCTGTCTGTCACAGTGCTAAGGGTTCCTCCGCACAGAACGGGTCTATCAGGCTGCTGGGCTCTTGTCCTCCCACCTTCCTCAGCTGTGGGCTCTCTTTCAGTCTTTCCCCTACCCGTCGCTTCAAGGCTGTGAAGTAGGCTTTCTCTCCTAGGGTGTGTGCCTCTCAGGATTGTGCATCTCCAGGGAGCCCAAAACTGTCTGGGAAGACTCTCTCTATTCACTCTCCAACTCCGTCTCTTCTCTAACTAACTAACAAACTTCTGTCTCCTTCTGCTCCTAGGTTTTGTTTAGGTCACTCCACCCACTTTGTCAGTGTCCTCCTACGTTTCACCCACTATGCTACACCTGCCACCCCTTTCCCAACCTAGAGTCCTAGGCATAGGGTCGGTGTTTGTGCGGTGTGCGTATGTTTTCAACCACCTTGCTTACCTGGCTGCACTTCCCTCTTGTGGCCACCTGGTCACACGGTGCCACATATGGACATCTATGGATTGATTTATTTGCCTGATTAGATTGTTACCAACATCTGGTGTGAAATTCAGGTCTTTAACACCTTCAGAAATATATCTAATTGGAAAGGTAGAAAAAAAAATTAAACTTAGTTTTCACTTGCTGCATATTTCATATTCACTATGTAATGAAATTGTTCTGTTTTGCAGGGTGACAATATAGATGTTGTCTATTTGAAGCCGATCTTCAAGAGGGCAAATACAAGAGAAGCCAAAATTGATGAGACGCAGACTGAATATTCTGCCCTGAGACTAATGATAATGACAAATAATTGAGAGCATTATATGTTATGTCGAATATCTAGTAATCCATATGTACTATTTCTAAATTGTATCTAATAAAAGCCACCACTAACCAGCGATAAAGGATCTATCAGATATAACAATAAATTTTGTCAATTGTCAATGACTTACCTAAACTGTTAAAAAGTGAATAAAATTGCAAACTCTATTTTTAATGAGACAAATGTACATAGACATAACTAAAAATAGGTTACCCTCTATTGACAGAGAACTTTAAGCATATGCTAAAAGACCTCAGTCCATAGAGTTAGCCAACCATATAGCATAGAAGAACTCTATTTCGAGGAGCTCTCCCAGATGATAGATAGATGATATAGACAGATGATATAGTTGGAAAAGAACAAATGACTTAATTTTTCACAATCATGGTGTGATCTTCTTGGCAATGTTTAAAGCATTTTGCCACTTGCAAAAAATTATGTTTCAATATATTTAGGATATATTTACATAGAAAAATAAATATTTGGCACCAATGATGTACATACAATTCATGGCTCCCCATAGCAAAACTTCTAACTGCCCTCCCCTCCAAAAAAAAAATAAAAATAAATAATATTCAACTTGGTCACATAAAACTATATCTCACAAATTTGCTTCCCTTGCAAAGATGTTTTCCTCCTATTTAGCTCCTGGATATTGCAGCCATAAAATATGATGCCAACATAAGGGCCCCATAAACACTGTATGATATCTAAATTCCTCCACAGTAGCCTCCATGAGCACAGTATGATGATCCTACTGTGCCCTCTTCAACTACCCTGGCATTGAATGGTGATCCCAACATAGTATGATTCTCAGCTGTGTCTCCTTCATAGCCCTCCATGCAGTATAATAAGCCTATATACAGTATAATAGCCCCCACACCTCTTCAAACTGTATAGTGGGGCCTGCTATCCATCTAAACAGTATAATGGCCACTGAGCAGCCTTCAAACAGTTTGACCCTGACACAAATGTTCACACTGTATAATTTTTTGCTACAGTATAATGGCTCTCAAATAGCCATCCATAAAGTAGAAAGGCTCCTTCATAGCCCTTCAAATATTATAATGGACCTCCACTTAGCTATCCAAATACCACAACGGTCTCCACAGAGCCCTTCAAAGCCCCACATAGCCTTACTGTCATTTGGTTATAGCTCTGGATTCTGTGGTGTTTATTAAAAAGGTTAATTTCCTTCGGACCTGCGAGGGTTAAAGGGAACCAACCACCCCAAATGACCCCCCGGACTATTAATATCGTTCCCTACACCCAGCACATACATGTGCTGCAAGGTTTTTAACTAAAAAAACAGTTTTTTAAAAGTGAAGATAATGCTTTATAAAGATTATAAAGAAGGGACGGGTGGGCGTTACTTAGCTGTGGCTAAAGCCGAGTTCCAGCTGCCAGTCATCCTCCTCTCTCCCCTCGCAGCAGTGAAGTCCAGCCCTTTCTTGTCGTCACAGCCTGGTGCACGGGATCGCATGCCCGTGCACACGTCATCAGCTACAGCCGGGTAGCGAGCGCGCGCTCTGACTTCCTGCGCTCGGCTGTGGAAGTCAGAGCGCGCGCTCGCTACCCGGCTGTAGCTGATGACGTGTGCACGGGCATGCGAGCCCGTGCACCAGGCTGTGACGACAAGAAAGGGCTGGCCGTTACTGCTGCGAGGGGAGAGAGGATGATGACTGGCAGCTGGAACTCAGCTTTAGCCACAGCTAAGTAACGCCCACCGTCCCTTCTTTATAATCTTTATAAAGCATTATCTTCACTTTTAAAAAACAGTTATTTTAGCTAAAAACCTTGCAGCACATGTATGTGCTGGGTGTAGGGAACAATATTAATAGTCCGGGGGGGTCATTTGGGGTGGTTGGTTCCCTTTAATGTCTTTCTCTGCTGCTGGTCAGGTGATGGGATTTTGAGGACCACTCCCTCCACCCTTTAAATACTCACATGACCCATCACCTGACGTCGTTTATAGAGTTCATTCTATTTAAGACCATCTTGGTGTATGGAGCTCTCCTGTTGCTTCTGGAGATCTGCTACTAGGAGCCGAGCAATTTGTTCCCTTGAAGTTGGGCTACAGCTTTCAAGTTTGTTTTGTATCCTTTTTGTTCTGTTTGTGTGTGGTTTTACCACTCTCTGTCCCGGCACCCCTTGGGTGGGGAAAGGGGGTATTAGACCAGGGCTGGCCAGGAGAAGGGCAAGGGTCACGGCTCCAACATCCTCACCTTCTCAATCTCTCCCTTCTCAAGTGGGATCCCCAGTCATGGGACTTCTCCATGCCGACCAATTCTTAATCTTTGAAGTCGGTAGAAAAGTTTTTCATGCCCTTGGCCAAGGTGCATGGTGAACCTGATGGGGTCTCCGTTGCTAAGTCGAAGCTCCATAAACTCAAGCAGGGAATGTGACTGGCTGAGAAGTATCAGAGACAGGCCACTGACACTCAGTGGAATGACCCTGCTCTTAGGAATCAGTATAGTCAGGGCCTGTCTGCCAGGCCTCAGGACTTGGTGGTCCAACATACTGCTCCATAGACATTGGAGGCTGCGATGTCCCTTACTATTAGGGTGGATAGATGTCTCAAAGAGAGACCAAAACCAACATTACATCTTGTGGTTCTTCCTTGGAAGGAGGTCCCACGGGCGTTATTAGATGAACCCATGCAGTTGGGGGTTGTTTCCTCTCATACTAGTTCACCAGCAGTTCATTGTGAGACAGGGGCATATTTCTATTGTGGTCATACTGATTATTATATCAAGGTCTATCCAGTTTGCCACAAACAAGTTACACCATCTCATAAGCCGTGTTCCTCTGGTTATTTGGAGGGAGATGATCAGGGTGTGTATGTTTCTTCTATTTTTATGTCTGTTTACCATTTCTGTAAAAATAATTGGTGAAAAAACTGACACTATTCCAATTGTGTTTGATAGTGGAGCAGGAGTCAATTTGATAGATGCTCACTTCGCTCAGACCCACGGTGTAAATTGTAGTGCACTAGCGAGATCGATTTCGGTGCTTGCCATTGATTTTGCTCTTCTCAGCCAGAAGAGTTTTATCCACGTCCTACACAATGTGAACCTGCACATAAGGACTCTTCACAAAGAGTTCCTGTCGTACAAAGTCTTGCCTACTCCAACCGTCTTGGGCCTTCCCTGGCTGAAAAAGCACAATCCAGTCATGGATTGGTGGTCCAGAGAAGTAGTCTGTTGGAGAAAGTTTTGTGAAGAGAATTGCCTGCGTACTACTGTTTCTGCCATCTTTGTTATACCTACACTTACCTCTCCTGCTGAGGTGGCTAAGGTGCTACCAGAGAATAGAGGTGAGTCAATTCCCAAATGCCAGGTTAATACTAGGCTTGTTAATAATATGACTTTGTATAGGTGTTTTCTAAACATATCAGGTGAAAGTGTGCATCTGGGGCTCCTGGCTCTAAGGTTATTGGTCCTTTTTGGGTGACAGATGTAATGAGGTGTACAATTCAGACTGTATCATAGAAATGGATATGGAAATGAACTGTGCACAGTCCGCACTTGTCCACCAGGGGGCATCAGTGGACTGTACAATCACAGAGGGTGGAAAGCCCCCACCATCTCTGTTGTTTACCCAGGAAGTGAAAGCAGAAAAACAGTGCAGTAAAAATCCAGAGCTGAGAAGATCTGCCTCTGGATGTCTGTTTAAAGTGGACTACTTTGCAACACCTTGCCGGAAAAATCACCCCGCAGAAGCCCCTGTGACTGATCCTGGGCCACTGGACTTTGGTGCTGTGACTCTGGCCGCTCTGCAAAACCTTGCCCGCCGAGCACCCAGAGTGCATGTGCAGGGGCCGTGACCGACATAAGGGAGCCATTTGGCTGCAGTGATCTCTCTTCTGCTGCTGCTCTGTGTGCCCTGAGACTGAGAGAGACATTAAAAGAAAAGTTCTGTTACCTGCGGAAGGAGACTGAGGAGACCCCCAGGCCTGCTACGTGGGAGCGACATCTTCTTCTGTGATAAGACTGGTACGTGATTTTAGGGAAAGTTAGGGAAAGATACCTTCATTGTTGTGTTTTTTTCTTTTCTTGCTGCGTACCCAGCAGAAGTGAAGATTCAGAGACTCTAATATATACAAGTGCGCATATAGTTCGGTTGACTGTGATATAAACATGTTTGCCAGTAAAGAAACGTTATTATCGGTTAAACCTGAGTATGGGGATTCTGTTGAGAAAGATCATACACACACACCCGCGGCCTTACCACCGGTCGCTACATCTGGCGTAGTCGGCAGGATGTGTGATCAACAGAATCTCCTCCCGGTAGTAGCTTATAACCAGACTTATACTACGGCCTGCAGGTCCATATCCGGTGCCAGCACTCCGAACAGTGACACGGAGGAATTGAAGCAGATAGTAGCAGAGTTGCAGAAACAGATACTACAGCTACAGCTCATGCTAGACCAACAGGCGGACAGGCAAGCGAGACAGCAACCCAGTCGGCCTATGGGAAGGTGCTGGACATGCGGCGACCCCCGCCATAGGGCAAACCGTTGTCCGCATCCTCCACCCGTGGTCCGATATACCCGAACCAGCAAGCCATGCCCCACAACAGCAGCCACCTTTAAACTAGACGCCCCAGCCAAAGCGGCTCGCTCGGCAGGGGAGATCAGGGAAAAGGGTGTGAAGAGACAGAGCCAGACCGATAAGCAAGTACTGGCCACTCGGGTCCAGGGGACGGTGAAGTGGTTTAATGTCCGCGATGGGTATGGCTTCATCAACAGGAATGACACAAAGGATGACGTGTTTGTACATCAGACTGCCATAAAGCGTAACAATCCTCGTAAGTGCCTCCGCAGCGTTGGTGATGGGGAGCTGGTACAGTTTGATGTCGTGAAGGGAGAGAGGGGTACAGAGGCCGCCGACGTCACCGGTCCTGGGGGTGTTCCCGTTAAAGGAAGCAGATTTGCCCCCAACCGGCGCCGCTACCGCCGGCGATCCTACTCTCCCCGGGTAGAAAACGTGACTGAGTTTATTGGAGATATTGTGAACCCTGAACAAGGGAGCGAAGGTGAACGGGGGGATGACGGTTTCCCCCAACAGAGGTCCCTACTCCGCCGGAGATCAATCCCTGTGATATCAACGGCCATCACTGCCTTGGAGCCGATGGTTGTTGACAGGGACTGCCAACCTTTAAGTGGGGGGGTATGTAATGAGGTGTACAATTCAGACTGTATCATAGAAATGGATATGGAAATGAACTGTGCACAGTCCGCACTTGTCCACCAGGGGGCATCAGTGGACTGTACAATCACAGAGGGTGGAAAGCCCCCACCATCTCTGTTGTTTACCCAGGAAGTGAAAGCAGAAAAACAGTGCAGTAAAAATCCAGAGCTGAGAAGATCTGCCTGTGGATGTCTGTTTAAAGTGGACTACTTTGCAACACCTTGCTGGAAAAATCACCCCGCAGAAGCCCCTGTGACTGATCCTGGGCCACTGGACTTTGGTGCTGTGACTCTGGCCGCTCTGCAAAACCTTGCCCGCCGAGCACCCAGAGTGCATGTGCAGGGGCCGTGACCGACATAAGGGAGCCATTTGGCTGCAGTGATCTCTCTTCTGCTGCTGCTCTGTGTGCCCTGAGACTGAGAGAGACATTAAAAGAAAAGTTCTGTTACCTGCGGAAGGAGACTGAGGAGACCCCCAGGCCTGCTACGTGGGAGCGACATCTTCTTCTGTGATAAGACTGGTACGTGATTTTAGGGAAAGTTAGGGAAAGATACCTTCATTGTTGTGTTTTTTTCTTTTCTTGCTGCGTACCCGGCAGAAGTGAAGATTCAGAGACTCTAATATATACAAGTGCGCATATAGTTCGGTTGACTGTGATATAAACATGTTTGCCAGTAAAGAAACGTTATTATCGGTTAAACCTGAGTATGGGGATTCTGTTGAGAAAGATCATACACACACACCCGCGGCCTTACCACCGGACGCTACACAGACATTCTCAACCTTATGATCTTTCAAGTTGAGCTACCCAGTACTAAATATTCACAATATGCTCAGGAAATGTGTCGTGTTTTGGGAGCCCACTTTATTACCATCACCCCCATCTACAATTTTTGTAATGAGGGGTAAATTGATATCATTTTGGCTTTGAGGGTCCTGAGACACCTCGTAGAGGGGGAGGTACTGTCAGGTGTTACAGCTCAAGAGTCTGTGGTGATTATTAAACGGGTCAGTTTCTTTTGGACCTGCGAGGGTTAATGTCCTTCTCTGCTGCTGCTGCTGCTGCTGGTCAAGTAATGTTGTTTTGCTTACCACTTCTACCGCTCTTTAAATACTCACATGACCCATCATCTGACATCTTATAGAGTTCATTCTATTCAAGACTGTCCTGGTGTGTGGAGCTCTTCTGTTGCTTCTGGAGATCAGCTTCTAGTAGCCAATCATTTTGTAGACTTGGAGTTGGGCTACAGCTTTCAAGTTTGTTTTATAGATTTTTTATTTTGTTTGTGTGGGGTTTTACCACTCCTGTCCTGGCCCCCCAGGTGAGAGGGGGTATAAAACTGGGGCTGGATAGGAGCATGACAAGGGTGGCAGCTCAGACATCCTTACCTTCAGAGGTATCTCTGGGTTAGGGGACAACTAGGGCCTCCCTAGCCTGAGGGTCAGTCTAGGAGAACTGATCATCCAGTTATTCCTAACTACCTCGTAACATTATTACTGGCCATTGTTAGGGGGTGTTCCTTTTCCCAACCCCCTACTTTTAAGGCCTTCCTTCCCTTTACTATCCCACTGTCCTTTTGTGTTTCGCCATGCAATAGACATCTTTATTGTCTACCCGCAACAATTACATATAGTATAATGGGCCCCACATAATCCTCTATATAGTATAATGCGCCCCCACAATCCTGTATATAGTGTAATGCACATCCCATAGTTCTCCATAGAGTATAATGGGCCCCACATTGCCTTCCATATGGCATAATGCACCTTCTTTACTCCTCAATATAGTATATTGCAAACCATAGTCCTCTGTATAGTATTATGCATCTCCCATAGTCCTCTATTTAGTGTAATGGGCCCCACATTCCCTTCCATAAAGTATAATGCACCCCCATAGTCTTCCATGTAGTATAATAATAGGCCCCCATAGTCTTGCATATACCGTAGTAAAATGTACCCACAATAGTCCTCCATTTCATATAGTGCCCCCCAATAGTCCTCCAGATAGTATAACACACACCTAATAGTCATCCATATTGTATAATGCATGCCATAGTCATCCATACATTATAATGCACCCTCCATAGTCCTTCATATCATATAATGCACACCCCATGATCCTCAATATGGTATAATGCATATCATAGTCCTCAATACTTTATAATACACCCTCCATAGTCCTCCATATTGTATAATGCACTCCCTATAGTCCTCCATATATTATAATGCACCCCAATAGTCCTCCATATAGCAGTATGCACCCCACAGTCCTCCATATAGTATAATGCAGCCCAAATAGTCCTCCATATCATATAATGCACTCCCCATACTCCTCCATATAATATCATGCACTCCCCATAAGCCTCCATGTGTTATAATGCACAGTTTTGTATATTACACTTTATTTTGGTTTGTTTTCAATGCCAATTTTGGACTTGATAAGTGAACCTTTTAAAGTTAAGGTTCGGGCGATGCAGTCAAACTTTGCTGCACTGTTCGCGATCCCGAATTTAACCCGAACCTCAATGGAAGTCAGTGATTGTCAGTTCAGCTCTCCACCCACATACAACCAGCCATGGGTAAAACACTTCTGAAGGTGGGAGCGTGGGTTTTTTTTAAGAAAAAAAAATTTCAAATTAATTTTTGACACACTTAACGCTCAAAAAATGTGCTTTTAAGCCCAGTTTGAGCCAATCAAACACTGCACGTGACTCGCACTGGGCCAAACACTAACTGTACCAAACCACAGCGATGCTCTCTCGAGTGCTTTGCAAATGTAAAGCACCCAAACTCCGAACCGCAACAGGTTTGCTCACCACCGGGAAGTTCGGCGACCCAAACCAAACCAAACCTTGAACGGCTTGCTCATCTCTAGACTTGATTGCAACCAAAGCATTATTACCTGGCTGTCATAATTATGCTGAGCATTATGAGCTAAACAATATTTATTCATAGCAGCCATTGCAAGGCTTCAGCTGCCATGGTAGTCAAAAGTGACCCAGCAATCATGTTGTGGGAGTGCGGGTAGCATGACACTGATGCCCCCTCACCTCCTCCCTCGGTCAAACTCCTTAGGTTTTTTGGTTATTACTATACATAGCATCTAATTGGGTTAAACATTGAGGATCAGGGTTACCCATTATTTCTGCCTTAAAGGGATCCTGTCATCTCCAGAATGCCTCCTAAACTACCAAAACATATCCCTGCAGCATATTATCACTAATCTCACACTCCTTTTGTCTCTTAAAAGCATCCTGTGAAAGTGCATAAAACATTTTAATACTCATTAGGGATTATAATTGGCAGGGGCTATATTCTTTAGCCCTTAGGGCGTGTTGTTTTGCAGCCTCGAGGATCCAGCCCTTTCTGTCTTTGTTGCTCTGCTTGTGCAGGCTTTGCCCTCCCCCTCTCTGTCACTCACAGAATGCAAATCAGTAGTCCTGCCTTCAGTTCCACATCACAGCAGCACAGACAGAGAGAGGGTGGATCATTCAGGCTGCAAAACAACACGCCCTAAGGGCTAAAGAATATAGCACCTGCTAATTATAATTATATTAGGCGTTTTGGAGGTGACAGGATCCCTTTAAGGAAAGTTGTCACCTGTATAAATGTGTAGTGTATCAATGTGTATATCAATATGATTACATATGTGATTACTTATAATTATAATAAATCATATGCAGATTTAGAACATAATATATAATCGCCATGTTACACTGTTACATTACAGCTAATGATATGGAATGTCAACGCTTTATAATTCACAAATCGCCATGATCACTGATCCGAAAGTCGGCAGAAATCCAACTCTGATAGATTCTTGTATAATCACATTCACTATTACTACTTCTAACAACCACCAGAATGTAAGAGGCAAAATCACCATAAATCTTCACTTATAGGCAAAATATGTTGTAATAGATGATCTATTATCTGTTGTAATTATTAAAGCACCACTGCAGCATTTTTTTTAAGCCCTGGATTGGCACTTTAACCCCTTCACCACCCGGCGATTTTTCAAGTTCGGTGAAATTGCAAAAAAAGTGCAATTAGATGTTTGTTTTTTGTTTTTTTTATTCGCCATGATCACTATATGGTAAAACCGATGTGACGGTGTGATGCCTGGGGTCGATACGAGTTTGTAGATACGAACATGTATACTTTTACTGTTATCTAAGTGGCGAAAAAAGTGGTTAGCACTGCAGCCTTTGCAGCACTGAGGTCACGAGGTCTTGGGTTCAATTCCCGCCAAGGACACTAAAGACAACATCTGCAAGGAGTTTGTATGTTCTCCCCATGTTTGCGTGGGTTTCCTCCGGGCACTCCAGTTTCCTCCCACATAGCAAAGGCATACTGATAGGATGTTTAAATTGTGAGCCTCAATAGGGACAGCATTACTGATGTATGTAAAGTGCTATGGAATTACTAGCGCTATAGAAATGAATAAATATATTATTAATTGATTTTATATATTGATAGATCGGGCATTTCTGAACATGGCGATACCCAATATGTGTATTTTTTTAATACTTTTATTTTGAATGGGGGAAAAGGGGGGTGATTTGAAATGTTTTTTTTTTTCATATTTTTAAAAACTTTATTTTTTCATTGATTCCTCATTATACATGGCCTCATAGGGCGCCACACTGTTGCAGCATCCGATCCCTTGTGACAGGTCCCATAGCTGCAGCACATCGGGACATGGTACTTGGTTTCACTTTTAGTGATTGGCAGTGCCTGCCAACCATTGACAGGAAGCGATCCCTGATAGCTTGCAGGTTCATTCCAGGACCTGGGGCTCTCATGTGAGCACTGGAGATCCCACGGGATCTTATTGCGGGATCTCCGATCTCGGCAGGGAATGGCGCAATCCCTGCCGCGGCAGTTTTGGATCCCACTGTCAGTGAATAACAGAGGGATTCAAAGGGTTAACAGCACCGATCAGATCGCGGGTCCGATTGGTGCTGGAAGCCCGACATCTCAGCCAATGAGATTAGCTGAGATGTTGGGTGAATGATGTGAGCACCACACCAGAGCTTACATCAAACACCGGGACCCAACTCATGACATACCATTATGTCAAGGGGCAGGAAAGAGTTAAATGTAATTTCCCTGCCCTCTGTTATATACTCACCTTCTAGCGGCTTCGTTGTTTTTCGGCGCTGCTCCAGTCCCACAGCACCATCTTGTGCCCTTGATTGGCCGAAAGTCAGAAGCTACATCACAAGCTGCCAATGCAACTCAGAGCTAGGACGAGGCTCTCATAGAAATATGACCTCCAGCGCACTCCATGGAGCTGCCGGCAGGTATCAAATTACCAGAGACTGATAGAAGCTGCTGGGAGGTGACTATAATACAAAGGGCAGGGGACTTAGATTTAACACACCACTCCAGCGAATTAAAAAAAAAATAACAAAAAACGTTGGAGTGGTGCTTTGATTAAAGTTTTCCATCTATGAAGAATACTTTCTTGTTTTTTCATTGCATATGATAAAGGAAACAGTAAAATAATTATTACTTATAATGTTTAGGTGGCAGTATATCATTGCATCATCAAATGAATGTTAATTCAAACAAATATACTGACCATATCTATTATTACTGAGCCACTAATTCCCTGAGATATGTGACCATCTGCATACTTTTAAGTCACTTTTGTGTTCCTTTCTCGTTAGTATATCAGGCAGGTTTTATAAACTATTCTTTGTCCCGTAGAAGCCTATCAGACGTTTGTTTCCTGCGGAGCAGAGCGGCGGACCATTGTCTTCTTTTCTGAATTGGAAACACAGACTGGGCTGTGACTGGATTTTAAATGATCTTCTATTAAAAGGGTCTCACCACTTGTAGTTTTCATGAGTCTTTGCAAACAATTAAGGACAACTTCCCTTTTACAAAACAAACCTAGTTTATTATCACGCTACATATTATACACTTGGGGCAGGAATCTTTAAGCTAATACAAATACTCGTCAGTGAGTACTGACCACTGTGAACGCTTTAGAGAGGAATTTCGTTGTAGATGAAAAATTAATAGCAATTACAGATCTTTGAATCAGGATAACTTACAGTAGGTAGCTATGATGCACAGTTTTTATGGATAAAATGCTTAAAATTCAATCTATGCATATAAAATATACTAGGCAGGGGCGCAATATTATCACATTGTGCGATTCTAGAACGTGTGCGATTGAATTATTATGTTAATCTGTTTTCCCGTAGTCCAACATTAGCACAATATGGGGATTACCAGGCCCCTGTGTGCCATCAGAACAAAGCAGAACTTTTAATAAATTTTTCAGGTCCCTCCCCCTGTGCCGTACCCCAGCATAAAGGGGGGGAGCTTTCATGAGATCATCAGTTTAATAACAGACCACATAGCCTTTTAGGGTGAGAGCCTTGTGCTGCTTTTGGACTTGGGGAAAACAGATTAATATAATAATCCAATCTTCCCCTTCGTCCACAGCAGGACAATGTGAGATCTAGCACGTACTTATTTGGGAGGGTTCTAGACAGAGTCCAGAAAGATCTGGCAAAAGTAGTAGAGGAAGCAGAGGATGCTTCGACTGTAGTATGTGAATGAAGTTATCATGGTGGACTATGTAGCTGAGCGACATCTATGGTCCATAGACACATAATCTCCTTCTGCCCAGGTTGTTGAAACTGCCCTAGCAGAAAGAGCAGAAGTGAACTGAAATGATGGAATGTTGGCATTCTCATAGCTTAATCCAATCACAAATTCACCTTGACAAAGAGTGTTTTGATGTTTTTGTCGAGCCCACTGGGACGGGGTACTCGGTACTGGTTTGCTGCTGGGGATGTCACGGAGGTCCTGGTCCAGACCGTGTCCCGGGCCCTGGCAAATAAAAGGGGTGATATTTACAGGGGATAATAGTTTGTCGTGATGCCACCCACAGTGTGTGGTCAGTAAAGGGGACCACCGCTGCTGTAGAACCTCCGGGGATGATGTTAGCCAGCTTAGATGGTACTGCTCTCCGTAGGTAGAGGTGAGGTCCCCGGGGCAGTGGTTGTTATAGTCTATGGTGGGTATGGTAATCAGGGATGATAGTGGAGAAGAGTTGAAGGAACACACACTCACATTTCTGTAGTTTCCAAAGCTTTCCTGCAGATGTTGTAGCAGATTGTCCATGGAGTCTGTACTGGGGCCGGGTTTCTCCCACCCTGTCCGGGTCCTCAGCTTCCTCGTGCTGCGCTGTGTGTGTGTGTGTGTGTGGCCCTGCGGCTGCTTCTAGCTGAGTTGCTGGCATTGTCTCACTCTCTCTCCTTTCTGGTACCCCTTGGCTAGGCAACTTGAGTCTTCTGTGTACTGCTGACCCCGCCGTGTTGCTTTGCACTGGTACAGTGTTGATCTAGAAACTCAGTGTTGATCTAGTAACTCCGGGTTACACACAGCAACATCGCTACCGATATCGCTGCAACGTCACAGGTTTTGTGACGTTGCAGCGACGTTGCCAGCGATGCCGCTGTGTGTGACATGCCACAACGACCAGCGATTAGCTCGCTGATTGTTGCAGAATGGCTGTGACCATTTTTCTATCATTGGTGTGCCACTCTCAGACATGCATCAGCATGTGTGGCAGGGGCAACAATCAGCGACACTCAGTGTACGCCCGACACCCTATCGTCGGGTGTCAGTGCATCGCTGTGTGATCGCTGGTGAGATCTGCCTGTCTGGCATCTCACCAGCGATCAAATAGCGAAGTTCCAGCGATCCAGATCATTGGTTGGGTCGCTGGAACATCGCTACTTGTAACCCGGCCTTTACAAAGTTATTCTTTCCCATAATTGTGTAGGGGCAAGGACGTAGTTGTTGTAGGGTGTGGGCCCTGAGGGAAGGGGGTCTAATGTTGGCCAGCATTATTTTTTTCAGTGCATTTTTATCCTTATCATGCAAATTCATTTGAAAACTCCTTTAACAAAGCAGAGAGCCATTAGCTTCCTTCTCCACCACGAAGAACTTTGGTGTCCAAATGTGATGGCACAACAATATCACTGCATTGTGCCACCTGCTGCTGGAAGGAAGAAGATTCAGCAGCTGACCGTGGGAGTGGGAGACAGATGAGGCTCACGCTTTTTTTAACAACACAAATGGGGCACTAGTGTAAGGGTTTCCTGTCCTAGTGTGGCATGTATGGTATTCAGACTTTCTAGTTCCTCTTGTGCTACCTGTTCACGGTCTTCTAGGACCTCTTCTACAATTCTGCCTGCAGCTTCCAAGATATTGCCTGTCCGCCTGTTGCTTTTATGGTATTAAGACTTTCAGTTCTCCGCAGTTTCTGTTCTACCTGTCTGCAGTCTCCAGAATGTTCTTACCTGCCTGCGGTTTCTGGTATGAAAACTACTTGCCTGTGTCCAGGATATCTCCTGTCTGTCTATGGTTTCCAGATCTCCACTGTCTGCCTGTATTCTCCAATCCATGTGCTGTCTGTACCCTGAGCACTTCACTGACCCCGTGGTACATGCACCCACCCGGACCTTGTGCTTTGAGGATCCACCTCACACATAGGTTGGACCACTTGGTTAAAATCAAATTGGTCACAAAGTAAATTTTTATTACCAATTTTATGAACACAGGCAACAGAAGAAAAAGAGACTCAGACACCTCATGGAGAGTTTAAAAAATTAAAATTTTATTATATGTTTTATATTTGCTGATTACCTTCCATCAATCACGAAGAACGTACAGCAACACTCAGGACAGGAAACTTGTAGGGAAACCATGGCCGCTGTACTGCCCTTCCTCTGGGAATGCTAAGGGAGGTCGCCTCTATAATAAGTTTGTGTACAGTATATAGTGTGTGTAGTAGTGTGTGTGCAGTGGTACATATGGGAATGTGTGTTTTTCTGTATGTGACTATCTGTATACTTCTCTTCTTCATCTGGTTCTTCATACGATGTTCCTTCTAGACGATCTTCTTCTTGCAGGTCTAACAGCAATGTTTACCGTCCAGCAGATGTGCTCATGAAAATTAATAGAAGAAAACAAGAGTTGGAATACCTTATATGTTGCACAGCGTGATGATAGTTTATTCACATTCTAAGGTCAAAATAAATTTTGCTTACGCTCATACAAAATAAATAGCTGAACTACACATTTATCATTCAAAACTAATCACACATATGTTGTACTTACTAGAATGGTTATGAATCCTCAGTTTGGGGTTCCTCCTGGGCGTCTGTACGGTATTAGGTGTTCTCCTCTTACCTGTTGGGTGGATTGATGTTACAGAGAGAGCACGGCTGGGCATAATTCCTCCTAAAACAACGCACTGCCCAGCTGTGTTGGAAGTTCCTCTCGCTCTTCCACGCCCAATTGCTGGGGTCTTGCGCCATGGTCTATAATTAAATGTGGCACCCCTACAGGATGGTTGCCACAGGAACACCTGGTGCGGGGAGGGATTTCCACATTGGGTAAACTTACATGCAACACCTAAGGAACCCAAGAGTGAGGGTCGGAAGCAAGGCATACGAGAGATGGAGCTGGGGGCAGAGGAACCACACTGGTTCACCCCAGGAAAGCAACCCGGACACCGGAGTCCGAGTCTGCAAGGGTCCAGTTAGCCCAGCAGAGAATACCGGAGGACCAGGGAGACTTCAGTCTCCTGGTGACACTTGTAGCACAGCCAACAACAGAGCCAGGGACTGCAGAGGGGAAGCGGTGCCCAAAAGAAGGTTCTCGCAGCCTGCTATACAAGTGAGGGACACAGGAGAGGTCAGGGCCAGGATTCAGTTGGGCCACGACTTAAACACACACACAGAAAAAGGAGGCCTCAGAACTCATCAGGTGTGGAAATCCTGAACTGCCACCCGACCACCTGGACAGTACCTTGCTTCAACATCAACTGTAAAAGGTACGGAAACAACTTCCAGCGTGTGTGTGCTTATTATTGTGACCCCTGATCCTGGCCTTAACAATGACTGTCTGTCAGCATCTCCAACTGACGAGCCGCCTCCCTGTGTAAATCCCTATTCATCCATCACTGCCCCAGGGATCCCAATCCACCTACGAGGAGCGTTACCAACCCAGCTGCCTCATCATCACCCCGAAGGTCTGCAAGCAGCGCCGGTATTGTTACCTAATACCGTAGGTGGCATCACAAACTCTTTTATTTTTATTTTTAACCCCTTTTTCAGCGACCGCCAGGGCCATGGGTCCGGGCACATGCCGCTGTCCATGACATTCCCCAGTAAATCAATGCCTGGAAATAGGTACCCCATGGCCCTGGGGTGAGTCAGCTTTTGGCATCACGAACAGGATCCCGAGCCCGGTAACACCGGGTACTGTGTGCTGTGTATTGACTGTGTTTTGAACTGTTAAAATCGGGCCGCCAAAGAGCGACAAAAAAGGGGGCATAGTAGCCGAAAGGGCGCGAAGACAAGTCTCGCCCCGCGCTCTGCCGAGAGCTGACGGAGCGCAGCAGCCTGATCCAGAAATACCCAAAGCGCTCAACTCCCCGCCTGAGAAGCCGCTGACTGCTTTTTCTGCTGTAAGAGACTGGCTAAAGTTAACTAGGGGGGAGTGAGGATGGATGCACAGAGGGGCGGCTATGCAATGGTCCCTAACCCGAATCTACCCCGCAATGTAACACAAGCCGCACCTGGAGCTGTTGCACCGATAATGCCAAACTCCCTGCCGTATGTCCCGGGAGCAGCGTGGTTACTGCAGTACGATGGCAAACCAGATACCCTGGCTGGGTTCAAGAAAATGATTTGCAATGTACTTGATATGTATGCAATGACTGGCAAGCAGAGAGCGTCTTTGTAATAGGACAATATACAGGTGCAGCAGAGCTAGTGGTTGAATCCTGGATAGAACCAGATTGTGAGTCAGTAACTAAAATCTTTGATAATCTGAAAATAGCTTTTGAAACACGCACTGAGGATGAATTGAGGATGAGATTCTATAACTGCAGACAAAGGCTGCAGGACAGTATTAGACACTATGCTTACGCCTCCAGGAGGCACTGTGGAGCCTGAAGCAGATAGACCCTGCTAGTGCGTGGGATGAAAACAAAATGCTGGTTGAACAGTTCATCCAAGGGTTGCAATCATCCAATGACTGTAACCAACTGCGCTGGTAGGCCCTAAAACACCCGGATGCACTTTGTTGTCTTAAAATAACGGGCCATAAAAGCACTGCAACCTCCTATACCTGCAGACTCTACATCTCAGCCATGGCAGGTCAGTGCCTCACCCTTGAAGGTGGCAACCTTTTCCTCACCTTCCACAAAGACTGATGTACAGACTGTGACACATGGTGCTTCTGATGATCTACACTCAGAGGTGCAACAGCTACACAAAGATATGGCCATGATCCTAAAGGCCTTACATCAAAAACCAGAGCCCAAGTCTTCAGGACGTTCTGTGGATGAGAGGAGAGAAGACCACGTCTCTCCTGGGAAGGACCAATGACCACTACAACTCTTCAGGACAACTCATCTGCCACCGCTGCAAAGAGGTGGGCCACTTTGCCAGATCTTGCCCTTTAAACCAGCAGTCCTTGGGGCCGAGGGGCAAACCCCAGGAATAAGATGACCAGACCCGTCAAACTGGTGTGATAGATATGTGGGAGGACGGCCAACTTGTCTATCACGCTGGATGGTATTCCCACATCTGCACTTTTGGACACTGGGTCACAGGTGACCACCATACCACATATCCTTTACAAAAGGTTTTGGGCCAATGTTGAACTTGCTCCTCCAGATTCTAACCTCACTATTTATGCTGTAAATGGGTTACCAGTAAGCCAAGTAGGATTTAGAGAAGCAACAATAAAATTGGTGCGGGTGGAGCTAAAGGGCCAAGGACTTATTGTGGTAGAAAGAGATCCTAATGAAAGGAATTCACAGATGATACTTAGTACAAATGTAATTGAAAATCTGGGAGAAGTATTGTTTTTACGCCAACACATTGCGTAAACTCCCTGCATCGAACATAAGAGGGCCCTACAGAAGGAGATTAGAGCCCTCCTGCGAAGACAACAGGTAACCCTGTCCGGTGCTGAAATTAGTAGTGTACGAGTAACAGACCCGATCCCATTGTGTTACCCCCAAGAAGTGAAATGATGATATGATGTAGGGCAGCAATAGGCCTCAGAGGGCAGGATTACCAAGCAGTGGTAGAGCCCATGTACTCGGAGAGTAGGTCCACAATCCTGACAGCCAGGGAGGTGGTTAATGCACCCATGGGAGTATAAGGTACGTGTATTAACCCCTAGACGACAGCCTAACGTCTACAGACGTCGGAAAAAAAGGGTACTAAAGCCCAGCCGTACGTCTGTAGACGTAAGGCTAGAAAATGCCCTGTAGCACAGCCCCTGTAGCAAAAATCTCTAGGGTGTCAGCGTACCGATTGTAGCTGAGACCCTAGAGATTAGTAATTAGCTAGTTTTTTACACCGTTTACCGATCATCACATTACAAAAGTGAAAGTGCTTTGTAAAAAATGCTTTCACTCTGATCCGACATGAAAACACATGTCGGATCAGGGTGAAGTATTAACCCCTGACTGTCTGAAGACCCCTGTAACGGGGATCTTCCTCTTACATCCCCCCCCGATCTACCTCAAAATGGCGGCAGCGGCCGGTAAAAGCCGCCGCTGCCGCTGCATCTCCATGCGATCTGACATGTCATACATGTCAGATCGCATGGAAATGACACTGCTAGTGCCCCTTGCCTTCACTGTGCCCATCAGCCCCCTCCGAGAGTCCCCCCACCACCTGTCCTTTGGCCCGGCTCCTCCGTTCTCCCTCCTCCCTGCAGCGGCGCCTGCTGTGCTGTGAATAGACCTAATCAATCTGACGTGTCAAACGTCAGATTGATTAGATCTATATTACAGGTGGCCCCCTGCAGTATACACCCAAAGTCCCCCCCAGCCATGATCAAAGTCCTCCCCCCCCGCCCCTGCGGCACCGGTACCGGTACGGCGGTGGCGGTACCGGCACCGCTGATCGTCACCTCTCTCCCTGAGAGAGAGGATCCTGTGCCCTCCGGTGCTCCCCCTGGCCCCCCAGACCCTCAGCACCTGAATAAAACGAAGGGATCCCCCGCGGCCCCCCTTCTTCTTGTCTTCACAAAATGGCCCTGCACATGCGCAGTGTGCCACTGAAATTCTGCCCTCTGCACCTAGCAACTAAAAATAAAAAAAGCTGATTGGCTGCAGTGATTTGAATTATGTGATAGACCCTATCACACAGTTCAAATCCCCATTTATTTGTAAATATGGCAGCACTTGGGTCTGCCTCTCTCCTCTCTCCTGTGTAGTTGTTTTTGGAGAGAAGAGAGAGACAGACTACTTGCTGCCATCTGTGAAGAGAGAATCAATTTTGAGACTTATTCATCAATTTATTTAGCTAGGGTTAGGGTTAGCGTTAGGGTTAGGGTTAGGGTTCAAAGCCAAGGTTAGGGAAAAAAATCATTCCCTCCGTCATTCCCCCTCCATCACTCCCCTAACCAATTCATTTTTTTAACTTTATTCTTCATCAATCCTTTATCTAGCTAGGGTTAGGATTAGGGTTAGGGTTCAAAGCCAGGGTTAGGGAAAAAAATCATCCGCTCCGTCATTCCCCCTCCATCACTCCCCTAACCAATTCATTTTTTTTACTTTAGGGTTAGGGTTCAAAACAAGGGTTAGGGTAAAAAAAATCATCCCCTCCTCCGTCATTCCCCCTCCATCACTCCCCTAATCAATTCATTTTTTTTACTTTAGGGTTAGGGTTCAAAACAAGGATTAGGGTAAAAAAAAATCATCCCCTCCTCCGTCATTCCCCCTCCATCACTCCCCTAATCAAATATTTTTGTTCCAAAAATAAAAAAAATGGCCCGCAGTATGTTTACTGCTGAGCAAGCGTACGCGTTGCTCACCTCCGCTACCTCCGGGTCGGAGACTGAAACGGCCTCTGAAGCCGAGATGTCCTCAGAGGACAGTGACGGCTTGGCTTCCTCTAGGGGGTCCCCCACCCCGCCAGTCGTCCCTTCTGATGCGGCAGAGGCAGGACCCAGCTCTGCAACTCCCCGTCCTCTGTGGCAGCCCGACCCATCCTATTCCCCACAAATTCCCCCTTTCACAGCAGCCCCTGGTATACAAGTTAACGTCACCAATTTTGCCCCCTTGGATTTCTTTTCCGTTTTTGTAAACCCCGATGTCCTTGAGTTAATCACCCACCAGACTAACATATATGCCCGCCAGTATATTGCCCAAAAACCTCAGTCTGTCCATTCCCGTTCCTGGGTCCCCACTAATGTCACAGAAATTAAAACATTTTTTGGCATCACCTTCAACATGGGCATTGTAAAAAAACCCAGCCTGCTCTCTTACTGGGCAAAAAATTCGGTCCACAGCACCCCTGTGTTTGCAGCAGTAGTGCCCCGCCACCGTTATAAAGCCATAGTGAGATTTCTGCATTTCTCCGATAATTCCCAAGTCCCCCCAAGAACTGACCCAAATTACGACCGGCTAAATAAACTAAGACCCCTAATTTTCCTCCTGCAACAATCGTTCCTGAATTCATATACCCCAGAACAAAATGTATCGGTGGACGAGTCCCTAATGAGCTACAAGGGCCGTCTCTCCTTTAGGCAATTCATCCCCTCCAAACGAGCCAAGTACAGCGTAAAAATGTACAAAATGTGCGAAAGCAGCAGTGGGTACACCAGTACATTCATGATATATGAGGGTAAGGACAGACAGATAAGCCCACCTAACTGTCCCCAGACAATTAGCATCCCAGGGAAAATTGTCTGGGAGCTAATGACCCCATTTTTGGAAAAGGGTACCATGTGTACACGGACAATTACTACACAAGCATCCCCCTATACCAAGCCCTACAAGTTGCAATCACAGGGGCCTGTGGGACGATACGAGAAAACTGTGTGGGCTTACCGTCACAGTTGGTGTCCAGACGTCTTGAGAGGGGGGCGTCATTTTCACTGGCAAGTGATACAATGCTTGCCGTAAAGTGGAATGACCGCAAAGACGTCTATATGCTTACCACCCTGCATGCGGACACAACTGTGACGGTCAGAGACAGGGCACCACCAGGGACAGAGAAAAACCCCTTTGTGTGACTGAGTACAACAAATACATGGGTGGCGTGGACCTGTCTGACCAGGTGCTCCAACCATACCTGGTGAATCGGAGGACGAGGGCCTGGTATAAAAAGGTGGCTATCTATCTTCTACAGATAGCTACCTACAATAGCTTCGTCCTTTATAAAAAATCCCAAGGGGCCCTCACCTTCTTCCAATATCAGGAGAAGGTTATCGAGTGTCTCCTGTTTGACTCCACGGCACCGGAGGCAGCCTTTGAAACGGAGAACGCCCGCAGACTAACAGAGCGTCATTTCATGAACATTATCCCTCTCACTCCCACCGTAATGCGTCCCAAAAAAAGATGTAAAGTGTGTAACAAGCGGGGTTTGAGGAGTGAATCCCGCTACTACTGCCCCATGTGCCCATCCCAACCTGGACTTTGTATCGCCCCCTGTTTTGAGATCTACCATACAATTAACAATTATTAGGTTGGCATCCTAATGTGGTAGGCTTTTTTTTCCCCACATAATTTATATTTTCAGACTGTTGGCCCCTTTACAGATTGGACTTGTCAAATAAAATTTACAACTGTCATCAATAAAACACTTAGGCCCCTTTCACATCTGTGCGTTTGCTGCGTTTTGCTTCATTTGCATTTTTTATGCGTTTTTACCGCAAAAAAAAACGCATGTCAAAATGCATGTGCGTTTGCAAAAACGCAAAACGCATGCGTTGCTTGCCACGTTTTGAGCTGCGTTTGCAAATACGCATGCGTTTTGTGTTTTTGCAAACGCACATGCATTTTGACATGCGTTTTTGCATGCGTTTTTCATGCGTTCCCATTAAAATCAATGGGGACAAAAATGCATGCGTTTTGATGCGTTTTTGCTGTAAAAACGCATAAAAAACGCAAATGAAGCAAAACGCAGAAAACGCATAGATGTGAAAGGAGCCTTATTACCCAGTTTCCCAAATAATTCCAAAACTTGATCACTCACATCCCAAACTATTATTCAGACACATTCTCATCCACATGTCCACGTCTGTATACCCCAGAATGTGGACCCCACAAATGTTCTTGAGAAGTCTGATCCCATGTGACAAATAATTCCAGGACTTGATCACTCACATAAATTTTTTTTGCCAGTTATCTTAGTGTGACTGGCATTACAACTATGTCTTGCTACACAAAACTATTTTTGGCATCTACATTACATATATATTCATAATGGTGATTACGGGCATGATCATTTTATTGGAGGATCTCCAACAATGAGGCTATTCCGTATTCATACACCAGGGCTTTACTGTGTTCTTGCCGAACTTCCTATACCGGACTATAAGTTTGTAATCCTGTAGGGGACTGGTTGTTTTGTGCATATAGCAGTTCCGACCTTGGTGGGTTGGAGCCTGTTATGGTGCACCACGTCGACTGGCACATTGGTCTCGCAAGGGACTGATGTTGCTAAACAGACGTTGTATGACCAGTCCTTACTGCATGGTTCTTGCCGAATGTCCTGTACCTGGACATTGAGTTTGTAATCCTGTAGGGGGCTGGTTGTTTTGTGCATATAGCAGTTCCGACCTTGGCGGGTTGGAGCCTGTAATGGTGCGCCACGTCGACTGGCACATTCGTCTCTCATACAGGGATTGATGGCGCTAAACAGACGTTGTACGACCAGTCTCTGAAAGATGAACTCCTAGCCCTGCTGGTGTTTTCCTTCATATCTACAACAAGCACAAATTTGCCACATAGCTGGCTACATTTTCCTCCACATTTTGCCCTTCACGCCAGTAGAGATTTGCGTTCCTGCTACAATATAGTCAATTGCAGGACAACTATTTTGTGAGCAAGGCTATGTTTTATAATCAGCAATTGTGTTTTTCGGGGCATGCCGCCCTTTGTGAGTAAATAATTCCTGGAAGGATCTTCATGTTTGGTAGCGCAAAGTCTTGGAACGTTTTGAATGGGTCCTGGAATTCATTCAATTTTACCCTGAAGATAAAATGATACATAATAAAAAGTGGGAACAAACTACTCAGTACGTCCCTTGACAAATACATTACAGGGTAAAGCTTACAAAAAATCCATTTATGTGGGTTTTCAGTTGTTCTTGTACTACATAGGTTCTGCAAATATGACAATCTATTCCAAATATAGTCAAATTTGCTTTCCAAAATTCAAATAGCACTCCGTCCGTTCGGAGTCCTGCCGTTTGTCCAAATAGAACTTTTTGACTACATGTGGGGTATCAACGCGCTCACAAGAATGTGGGCAACAAATTGTGGGGTCCATTTTATGGTGTTACCTCTTGTAAAAGGGAAAAATTTGGTGCTAAAGCATCACTTTTGTGAAAAAAAAAAAATTTTCATTATGATGACCTATTGCTATCAAATTCTGTGAAGTACCTGAGGGTTCAAAATGCTCACTATACCCCTAGATATAATCCTTGAAGGGTCTAGTTTCCAAAATGGGGTCACTTGTGGGGGGTGTCTGCTGTTTAGGTACCCCAGGTGTCCAAGAGGTGAAAGATGGTATCTGTCATCTATTTCAGCCAAATTTGCTTTCCAAAATTCAAATAGCGATCCGTCCGTTCAGAGTCCTGCCGTTTGTCCAAATAGAACTTTTTGACTACATGTGGGGTATCGACGCGCTCACAAGAATGTGGGCAACAAATTGTGGGGTCCATTTTATGGTGTTACCTCTTGTAAAAGTGAAAAATATGGTGCTAAAGCATCACTTTTGTGAAAAAAAAGAAAATTTTCATTATGATGACCTATTGCTATCAAATTCTGTGAAGTACCTGAGGGTTCAAAATGCTCACTATACCCCTAGATATAATCCTTGAAGGGTCTAGTTTCCAAAATGGGGTCACTTGTGGGGGATTTCTGCTGTTTAGGTACCCCAGGTGTCCAAGAGGTGAAAGATGGTATCTGTCATCTATTTCAGCCAAATTTGCTTTCCAAAATTCAAATAGCGCTCCGTCCGTTCGGAGTCCTGCCGTTTGTCCAAATAGAACTTTTTGACTACATGTGGGGTATCAACGCGCTCACAAGAATGTGGGCAACAAATTGTGGGGTCCATTTTATGGTGTTACCTCTTGTAAAAGTGAAAAATATGGTGCTAAAGCATCACTTTTGTGAAAAAAAAGAAAATTTTCATTATGATGACCTATTGCTATCAAATTCTGTGAAGTACCTGAGGGTTCAAAATGCTCACTATACCCCTAGATATAATCCTTGAAGGGTCTAGTTTCCAAAATGGGGTCACTTGTGGGGGATTTCTGCTGTTTAGGTACCCCAGGTGTCCAAGAGGTGAAAGATGGTATCTGTCATCTATTTCAGCCAAATTTGCTTTCCAAAATTCAAATAGCGCTCCGTCCGTTCGGAGTCCTGCCGTTTGTCCAAATAGAACTTTTTGACTACATGTGGGGTATCAACGCGCTCACAAGAATGTGGGCAACAAATTGTGGGGTCCATTTTATGGTGTTACCTCTTGTAAAAGTGAAAAATATGGTGCTAAAGCATCACTTTTGTGAAAAAAAAGAAAATTTTCATTATGATGACCTATTGCTATCAAATTCTGTGAAGTACCTGAGGGTTCAAAATGCTCACTATACCCCTAGATATAATCCTTGAAGGGTCTAGTTTCCAAAATGGGGTCACTTGTGGGGGGTTTCTGCTGTTTAGGTACCCCAGGGGTCCAAGAGGTGAAAGATGGTATCTGTCATCTATTTCAGCCAAATTTGCTTACCAAAATTCAAATAGCGCTCCATTCGGTCTGAGTCCTGCCGTTTGGGCAAATAGCAGTTTATGACCACATGTGGGGTATCGTTGCGTTCAGGAGAAACATGGTAACAAATTTCGGCATCCAATTTGTCCTGCTGTTCCTTGTAAAAGTGAATAAATTGAGGCTAAAGAAACATTTTTAGGTAAAATATATAGGTATTTATTTTTTCATTCCACTTTGCATTCATTCCTGTGAAGCACCTGAAGGGTTAATAATCTTCTTGAATGTAGTTTTGAGTAGCTTGAGGGGTGCAGTTTTTGGAATGGTGTCACTTTTGGGTGTTTTCCGTCATGTACGCCCCTCAAAGGGACTTCAAATATCATGTGGTCACTAAAAAAATGGTTTTGTAAATTTTGCTTGAAAATTGAGAAATCGCTGATGAACTTTGAACCCTTATAACGTCCTAAACTTTTTTTTTTTTTTTCCAAAATTGTGCTGATGTAAAGTAGACATGTGTGAAATGTTATTTATTAACTATTTTGTGTCACATAATTCTCTGGTTTAACAGAATAAAAATTCAAAATTTGAAAATTGCTAAATTTTCAAAATTTTCGCCAAATTTTTTATTTTTTCACAAATAAACGCAAAAATGATTGACCTAAATTTACTACTAACATGAAGCCCAATATGTCATGAAAAAACAATCTCAGAATCGCTCGGATCCAATGAAGCGTTCCAGAGATATAACCTCATAAAGGGACACTGGTCAGAATTAGAAAAAACGGTCTGGTCATTAAGGTGGAAATTGGCTCCGTCACTAAGGGGTTAAACTGTGGAGAGGAGGAACGAAACACAAAAAACATAGTCAAACAAACGTGAAAAAATACTCTGTTGTAAAGAAAAACATTAAAAAGCAAGTGCTGGTAAAAAAGTAGTAAAAACAAGGTATTTAGTTGATATGTTTTTTGCAAAAAATGTCAGCTAAGCTGCTCTACCTCTTCACGGTAACCCTTGTCAGAGCAGTCCCTATCTGATGTATTCAAAAAACCTGACCATGTGTATTAGTACCTACATGAGCAGGGTCCAGACAGGTCCAAGGTCTGACATGGACTGAATGCAGAAAACAGCTTTTTATGTGCAGGGCTCATGGGGGAAGGGCAGAGGCTTCCCCAATCTTGCAGAGGCAAGAAACACAATAGGCAAAAATCTAGACCCTGTTTTTTACCAGTACTTGCTTTTTAATGTTTTTCTTTACAACAGAGTATTTTTTCATGTTTGTTTGACTATGTTTTTTGTGCTTCAGTCTTTTGGTAGTGTGAACGCTGTCCTACAGACACGTTCACTGTATGCATGGCTCATTAGTTAGTTTTTTGCCTATTGTATTTCTTGCCTCTGCAATATTGGGGAAGCCTCCGCCCTTCCCCCATGAGCCCTGCACATAAAAAGCTGTTTTCTGCATTCAGTCCATGTCAGACCTTGGACCTGTCTGGACCCTGCTCATGTAGGTACTAATACACATGGTCAGGTTTTTGAATACATCAGATAGGGACTGCTCTGACAATTTTTACCATGGAGAGGTAGAGCAGCTTAGCATACATTTTTTGCAAAAAAAACGTATCAACTAAATACCCTGTTTTTACTACTTTTTTACCAGCACTTGCTTTTTAATGTTTTTCTTTAAAACAGAGTATTTTTTCACGTTTGACTATGTTTTTTGTGCTTCAGTATTTTGGTGGTGTGAACGCTGTCCTACAGACACGTTCACTGTGTGCATGGCTCATTAGTTTTTTGCCCTTGTGGAGAAGAGGAAGTCAAACTGCCCAGACATTCTACCCTCGCCAAACTGTTCACTGTTGACAACAACTCCATCCAGGCAGTGGAACCCTTGACCCCGCCAAACAAGGTGGAGTAAAACAATTCCAGGGGACAGCTGGAGGACTGGTATCAGGACCTGCATGTAGGCACTGATTCCACTCCTTCTCACCAGAAGCACGGAGTCTATTGGGTAGTGCAGGAGTATGAACGGGTCTTTAGTAAGCATCCACTTGATTTTGGGAAGATTAAAGGGATACCCACTAGGAACCATCCACCCATTAAAGAGCGATATAGACCTGTACCCCCAGCTCACTATCAGTGTGCCAAGGAAATGTTACAGGACATGAAGGACGCAAGGGTCATCAGAGTTAGTTGTAGCCCCTGGGCAGCTCCATTAGTCCTAGTTAGTAAGAAAGATGGCACTATGAGAATGTGTGTTGATTACAGACAAATAAATGCATAACTCATGAAGATGCTTATCCTTACCCCGCATAGAAGAGTCGCTTGCTGCATTAAAGGCTGCTAATTACTTTTCAACCCTAGATCTTACTAGAGGGTATTGGCAGGTCGCCGTTGCAGAAGAACACTGGGAGGAGACCGTGTCCACAACACCAATGGGCCTGTGTGAATTTAACAGCATGCCATTCAGACTCTGCAATGCATCCGGAATGTTCCAACGGTTTATGGAGTGTTGCCTGGGGCACCGAAACTTTGAGACTGTGCTACTCTACCTGGATGACATCATAGTGTACTCCAAAACCTATGAAGAACATCTAGAGAACCTGGCGGAGGTATTTCAAGCATTGTCAAAGTTCGGGATGAAGCTGAAGCCATCTAAATACCATTTGCTGAAGCCAAAAGGTCAATATCTCGGGCATGTGGTCAGCGCAGAAGGAGTGGCACCAGACCCTGTTAAGATCACCGTCATTAAGGATGAAGTGGGCCTTGACGGGTGAAGAGATCCTGGCCTATCCCGACTACAACTTACCATTCGTGCTGTACACTGATGCCAGCAACGTGGGATTGGGAGCTGTCTTGTCACAGAAGCAGAATGGCAAAGAACGTGTAATCGCTTACGCCTGCAGGAAACTCTGTCCTACTGAGAGGAATCCAGAGAACTGTAGCTCTTTCAAGCTGGAGTTCCTGGCCTTGGTCTGGGCTATCACCGAATTGTTCAAGCACTACCTGGTGGCTGAAAAGTTCACTGTCTTCATGGACAACAATCCTCTAACCCACCTGGATTCGGCACAGTTAGATGCACTAGAGCAACGCTCTAGCAATGCCCGGTTGTCAAACTATGACTTTACCATCAAATACCAGGCAGACCATAAGAAAGCCAATGCAGACGCCCTGTCACAAAGCTTGTAGAGTGCTTACTGGAGCAGCAGAGTGATGGGATAGATATACCTGATGAAGGCTGAGATGTCATACAATGAGGAGGTGGGGCTATCTGGTAAAGACTGATGATTTCATTGTCCTATTTTTTTCTTTTTTCATCACAGATGTCTGTCGTAGTATTCAAAATAATTGATGTTAATTGTGGGATCAAAATCAGGGGAGATGATGTCGCTGTTGGCCTTCAGGTTAACCAAGCGATACCAAAACAGCTCGGGAATGTTAGTGTTTGGCAATACCTTAAAAGCCGGAACATGAGTAAGTAATGTGGATTACTGGATGTTTGTTTTGTGCTCATATGGGAAGTGGGGTTTCCCCTAAAAACTCCCCCCTGTATATTTAGGTCCCCTTAAAACTGCCCCTAGTAGAGACTCCTCTAAAAATTATAATCTCAGACCAGCACACCACTTCTATATACAGACCCCTCAAAGGGAATCTGTCAGCAGGTTTTTGCTATGTAAGCAGAATACAGCATGATGCAGGGGTTAAAAGCAAAAAAACAACTGCACTTCTCTTATCAGTGTGTGTGCTATTGTTTATGTAGTGCCCCACTAAGAGTGCATCACAAAAGGGTACTGCACCTCTAAATGAAGATGCCATATCCTTTGCTCTGGTAATAAGTAGAAGAAGCCTGAAGCTCCAACACTACACACACACACCTAGTGATCAGTGGACCAATCAGACACCCGTTCCTAGGGTAACAGGTCCCGGTGGGAGGAGAGCTAGGTTATATAGTGAGTGGGAGAGTAGTAAGGAGTTAGACCAGGAAGTGAGAACAGAACAGTGCAGAAGTCAAGTCGTGACAGGAGAGAAGCTGCAGAAAGGGGATGTACAGGGCCGTGCAACACAGAGAGAGCAAAGTGAAAGCAACAGATGTAGCAGAGTTGGAGGAGTTGCAGAAGAGCACTGAGAAAGCTAACTGGGAGGGCACCTCAACCTGGTGACCCAGAAGAGACAGAGAGAGGCCAAAGACTAGAAAGGATAACTGATTATCCTGGCCCAGTCCACAGAACCCAGAGTACTGGCTCCGACGTGGTCCAGTTGATTCACCCCTGCACCACAGAACCCGGAGTGGTTGAATGCTTCCTAGGAGCCCGACACACAGCCTAACAACAACCGCAGCTATACCAGGGGGTACCCACCATTGAAGGCCAGGGACCGTAAGTTCAGGGTCCAGACGGAAACCCAATCGAGGGCCCTCAGTACCCTGGCGAGGTATACCAAAGCAGCAAAGAGAAGGGACAGTAAGAGATAGAGAAAGGCACCTGTGGAGCTTCAGAGGGACGCTGCTCATTGCCAGAGCCACCCCGGTCCACTACCTTAGCCGACACCATCGCATACCTTGTAAAGCTGCCATCTACCAGAGTAAAGAACCCGTACAGAGTGAGCAACGTGTCCGAGCCTTATTTCAGAACTGCCATTGATGGGCATTGCGTTCCAGAAACGACCGAGCGGCCCTATTACTCTGTTACAACTTACAGCCCCTGGGACCCCGCTCGTCCTGTAGGGAGCGATACCATCTTGCTGCCGCCCATCACCCCGGAGGCCCAAGCAGTGCCGTTGCCATCACCGGAACCTACAGGTGGCGTCACGAACTAAAACTTTATCCCCTTTTTATTATTTTATTTTTTCCCTTTTTTCCTGACTACCGGGTCTGGAGTTCCCCGGCCCACGGTGAGTCAACTTGGTGTCTGTGAACAGGATTCGAACCGACCCGTATCTAACGGGTACTGTGCACCTTACAGAACTTTGTAAGCCATACTAAAGAACCTTTCCACTTGGCCAAGATGGCGGGTCCCGCCATGTAAGAGACAACGTGCTGGCCCAGGGGCGTGCCTCGGCCCCTTACCATGGGAGGGCCATACCAGAGGTGCGAAACAGTTTGCCCACCCCGATTGCCAACAAACAACCAAGGGGGCGGGCCAAAGACTAAACCACCCCTGCCGGAAGGTAAAAATGGTGGCAGGGAAGGAGCAACGCAACGGAGGTCCGGTAACCAGGAGTTGGAACCGGGAGCAAGAGACCGATCCACGGTTGAGCACACAGTAACCAGTGAAGACCCACCAGCCGAGATGCATCCCATCATCACTAATGCAGAAGTCGGGGCAGAGCGAAATGATCCTGAGACCCTACCTGATGACAGTGGCAGCCAGACCAGAGAGGAGTCCGAGGAAGCTAAGGAGCCGTCCAGCCAGCCAAGCTCCGAGGAGGATGATAACTGGAAAGGCGACGTCGATGAACTCGGGGCATCCTGGCCCCGCATGGTGCAGAAGGAGCTCCAGTCGCACGGACCACCTAGACGGGTCGGTGTAGCTACAATCACAGGTGAGCGGATCCGTGCACCAGCTCCGGAGCACCTAGACCGGGACTTGTATCATAATGACTGTACTAGCTGTGAGAGACACGTGGGGTCCCCTGGGTGGTGTGCCCTGCGTGTATGCAAATTTGATAAGTAAATTGCAGCACCTTAGTCCTGTATATAGTCGTAAAATGTGAAGTGCTTTTTCCTTTTGCAAAACCCATAGACTTTCATGAGGACTTTTTGCTAAAAACTGTTTTGCAACGTTTAAAGTCATAGAGCCTCCCGGACGGGAAGAACCCAAGAATACTGTCGTTATTAAAAATGTTATATTGTTGTTATGCATATATAAAAATATTACTCTGTATCGGGTAGGGTAGACTGGACACTTGGGGACAAGTGTAATTTCCCAAGGGGGAGTGTGGCGCCCCACTAAGAGTGCGTCACAAAAGGGTACTGCACACCTGAATGAAGGTGCCATATCCTTTGCTCTGGTAATGAGTAGAAGAATCCTGAAGCTCCAACACTACACATACACACCAAGTGATCAGGGGACCAATCAGACACCCGTTCCTAGGGTAACAGGTTCCGGTGGGAGGAGAGCTAGGTTATATAGTGAGTGGGAGAGTAGTAAGGAGTTAGACCAGGAAGTGAGAACAGAACAGTGCAGAAGTCAAGTCGTGACAGGAGAGAAGCTGCAGAAAGGGGATGTACAGGGCCGTGCAGCACAGAGAGAGAGCCTTTTTTGCCCAACACGCTTTTTGTGACCCTGTTGGTTATTTGCCATGAAACTCTTGATTGTTCGGTAATCACGCTTCAAAAGTTTGGCAATTTCATGACTGCTGCATGCCTCTGCAAGACAGCTCACAATTTAGGACTTTTCAGAGCCCGTCAAATCTCTCTTCTGACCCATTTTGCCTAAGGAAAGGCATTTGCCTAACAATTAAGCACACCTTATATAGGGTGTTGATGTCATTACACCACACCCCTCCTCATTACAGAGATGCACATCACCTGATTTACTTAATTGGTAGTTGGCTCTCAAGCCTATACAGCTTGGAGTAGGACAACAGGTATAAAAAGTATCATGTGATCAAAAAACTCATTTGCCTAATAATTCTGCACACGGTGTAAACATTACATGTAGAGCATTTTATATCTCCCTGTTTAGTTTCATGTAATAATTCACCAAGGCAAAAAAAAAAAAACACTGCAGTTTTTACCAGCAGTGACATCATCCTAATAATGTTATTCCATCTTTACCTGATCTCGTATTAAAAAGGTATGGTAAATCTGTACCAGCTATAATAGTTCTTGGTGAAAATTATAATTAATTTAATGAACAAGGGGAGCTCTGCTTTCTGTTATCCCACTCAAATTCTTAAAAATGATGGTTAAATGGTGATGCTTTCTCAACATACCACAAAAACAAGTTGATTAATAAATATTTAAATTATGGGAAATCACCCTTGGGATACCTTCACACAATATAAATACCCTAACATTGTGCGCGAAAATAAAAAAAATAGCAAAATAACTTTATTTTTCAACATTACATGGGAAGCTACTTCATTTACATGTTTCAGATCAAGCCATGGGTCCTGCATGTGTTTTACCACTATAGCCATCAGTTTGCAGAGAAATGAAATAGATATAACCTGGAAACTGCTAGGAAACATTAAAGGGAACCTGACAGCTCATTCTACCCTCCTCTGCTACCACTACCTGTCCTTGCACCTTCCTAGCTGATCCCTAGCCATCCCTGTCTCACCTAAAACTGCACTATAAAGTTTAAGAAAATGACTTACATACTTCCATGTAGTATATACATGTAGTTCAATGACCACATCTTATTTTCGGCTCATACAGTTATAGTGCACCTCCAAGCCATTTATTATTAACAGGAGAACAACAGGAGTTTATATGCAAAAATATCAAAGTTTATTTCAATTTTATAAAAGATTTTTTCATTATATGACATTAAAATCAGTGACGATACATTTAGTGCACACATTGATACAAAAAAGCGAGCCCAGTATATAGCAGAGTTCTAAACAAAGATTTAAGGCACACAATGGTTTTTAGTAGAGTGACTAAAACAGAGGGGGACAGCAGTCGTCTGAAACCAGTTCTAATTAGTTTATATTGTTTTATCATGTGTATACAATCCATAGACATATAAGTTAGCCTATGGTTTCAGAACTCCATATGTATATCCCCTCATAGAAAAATAGTTACAACTCCATTGTGAGCATGAGTTTTTGGTTCAGTACTCATCCTTATACATTCCCCCTAAAAACATCAAGAGTAACTACCTGGGTATCTAGGGTATAAGAAACAGTCATCTAAGAGATTCCTTAGTTAGGTTTGTATAAAGGTAGATTATTACCCATGTCTCTCAATATTGCAGGAGGAACCAGGCTCAGGACAAACAAGGACAATGGACAGTCATTCCAACACGTGTTTCGCTAACACCAGTCTTATTGCTTCCTCAGGGAAAGGATACAGCTAAACCCGGTGGTCACGGCCCTTTATAGCCACTAATTACCCCTAACCGGCTATCACCTGTGTACCTCTCCTCTGGTATTGTGGCGTCCACGCGCCGGGAGGCCGCTGCGCCGGAAGCCGTCCCCGCGTACCGGAAGTGCGTGGTGTAATGATGCGCGCGGCGTCAGGTGGTTACCATAGCACCGCGCGCATGCGCACTCATGGTCGCGAGTCAGGCCGCCCGCACAAGCGACTCGCGGCGCGCAGGCGCACACCAGAGAAGAGGAGGAAGCTATAGATCAAATTGAATTACCAGAGAGGAAACCGGTCACGGACACTTTGATAGTGTCTCCATTGTCCTTGTTTGTCCTGAGCCTGGTTCCTCCTGCAATATTGAGAGACATGGGTAATAATCTACCTTTATACAAACCTAACTAAGGAATCTCTTAGATGACTGTTTCTTATACCCTAGATACCCAGGTAGTTACTCTTGATGTTTTTAGGGGGAATGTATAAGGATGAGTACTGAACCAAAAACTCATGCTCACAATGGAGTTGTAACTATTTTTCTATGAGGGGATATACATATGGAGTTCTGAAACCATAGGCTAACTTATATGTCTATGGATTGTATACACATGATAAAACAATATAAACTAATTAGCACTGGTTTCAGACGACTGCTGTCCCCCTCTGTTTTAGTCACTGTACTAAAAACCATTGTGTGCCTTAAATCTTTGTTTAGAACTCTGCTATATACTGGGCTCGCTTTTTTGTATCAATGTGTGCACTAAATGTATCGTCACTGATTTTAATGTCATATAATGAAAAAATCTTTTATAAAATTGAAATAAACTTTGATATTTTTGCATATAAACTCCTGTTGTTCTCCTGTTAATAATAAATGGCTTGGAGGTGCACTATAACTGTATGAGCCGAAAATAAGATGTGGTCATTGAACTACATGTATATACTAATTGTATTTTCTGTGTTATCCACAGCATGTTCAATAAACGGCATGGATTATAAAGCCAGAGACCAGACCTGGCTTGATGAACTAGATCTTTTGTTCAAGGACGATGGTGACACTGGTACTGGTGATGATACTGGACAATCCACCCAAATACTAATTCCTAAATACAAGGAATTGGTAAAAAAGAGGACTAAAATTTGGTGGAATAGAGCGTTTTTAAATAGATATATTGATAAGGACCTTGTCCCAAGGGGCCTGCGCATTCAGGTCTTTCCCTCTTTCCCAGTGGAAGACGAGGAGTTCAAGATAAGTTGGGAGGAAGCAGCAAAGGAATGTTCCAAAACATTCTTAGAGCTGCTCTGTGACCACAACACTAAAACTCTGGCGAGTCTTGAGACAGAGATAGAGGGGATAGGATCAGTCCTTAAAGAGAAATTACATGAACAGGCTCTAAGTAAACTCAAGGAAGAATTGGAGGAGGAAAGTTTGAAGTGGGAGAAAGACCTCAAAGAGTATAAGTTGAAAAAACTGCATAGAGATTCACAGGACTATGCCAATAATAAGGTGTTCAAATGGAACGCCCGCCCTAGACCAGTAAAACCGGGAGGTCGAGGTGGGCGTGGGGGACGTGGAGGCCGTGGCGGCCAGGGTGGAAGTGGCGGCCCTGGAGGACAGGGCAACCACGGAGACCCGTCAGAAGGAGATGCAAGATCCACTTCATTAACATCTTTAGGGTCAATTCAAAGTATTTCTTCTTTGAGTTCGGTGGGAACAACTGAGGGTGATCACCAAAAAGGCGTGAGTACAAGATCTGGAGTAGGACGAAATAACAACAAACAAGTTCCAAATAATAAACCACAAAATAAAAAAGGTCAAGGACGCCTGCAGGTGATTAATTTATCCTCTCATGTTCTCACGAGTCCTCAAATCGAATTACTTTCTAGGGGTTTAAACTATGCACCCACTAATTCTTTTCATTATTTCACAGCCCTAAAGGATCTGAATATTTTTGCTCGGAAGCTACTCCTACGGAAACTATATCAGAAACGACCCACTGGAGATCCTGTGAATCGGGCAGAAAGAGAGGCAGTTTTAGCTCTGGAGGAACTTCTGGATAACGAGACCACTTCAGAAACATGTGAGTTTCCAAAATCCCTCTTGCCTAGATCTAAACGTTTCCCACCCTTGTCCGTCTGTCCAGCAGTGGACATTTTCACGAGACTGGTCTCGGAAGATCTTAAATATATATCAACACGGAGACATCATGATAACCTAACTCACAAACATCGTTTAGCTCTGCAGGAATTGCGAGAGATGGACGATGTGGTTATCAAACAGGCGGACAAGGGTGGGAACATAGTAATTTGGCCAAAAACTAAATATGAACGCGAAGTCTATAGGCAATTGAGGGATAAGGACACTTATCAAAAACTTGCTTACAACCCTCTATCTAACTTTTCCGTAGAGCTAGTTCAAATTTTGAACAGAGCCTATGATCAAGGTATCATTGACAAAAAAATGAGAGACGGACTGATTGTAAAAAGTGCACGTATATCCACCTTCTATATCCTCCCTAAAATCCACAAGGATGCCGTCAACCCTCCGGGACGTCCGATCGTGTCTGGCATCGGTAATCTATGTGAGCCAATCTGCCGATTTATAGATCACTATCTAAAACCTCTAGTGGAAATTCTTCCATCATACGTAAAAGACACGACGGACGTCCTGCGACGTGTTGACGGCATCTTTGTGGATCAGGACACGCTCTTCGCGACACTCGATGTCGAAAGCCTTTATACCTCGATAGGCCATGAAGATGGTTTAAGGGCGGTTCGTTTTTTCCTGGATGCTGGTGGCCGGGGTGGTAGGATGGGAGACCTGGTTTTAGAGCTGCTCCGCTTTGCCCTGTCACGTAATTTTTTCGTCTTTAAAGACCAATTTTACTTGCAGGTACGTGGCACTGCGATGGGCGCGGCCTGCGCGCCTTCGTACGCCAACCTCTTCCTGGGATTCTGGGAGAGGTTGATATTTGGCGGCGGAGGCGTGCGGGCCGACGCCCATCTGCAGTGCTGGTACAGATATATCGATGACATTCTGATTTTGTGGCAGGGCACAGCGGGGCAGCTCGACACCTTTGTGGGTGAATTAAACAACAACAATATGAACATTAAATTAACGTTGAAGTATAGCCCCGTGGAGATCGAATTCTTAGACATTAAGATCAGTTTAGACTCATGCAGGATGACGCAGACAGATGTGTTTCGTAAACAGACGTCTACGAATGCACTCCTGCATGCTTCTTCAGCGCATACCAGGTCAACCATCCATGCCATCCCGACCGGCCAGTATCTTAGGATGCGACGCATTTGCTCATCAGATGAGAGTTTTGAGAAACAAGCTGGTGACTTGCGGAATCGCTTTTTAGAAAGAGGATACAGCAGGCGCTGTCTGAAAAAAAGCTATCATAAAGCCAAAAACATCAAACGACAAAACTTACTACAGTATCGAGGCAGGTCAACTAATGAGGCTGGTGAACAGATACGCTTCATTGGCACATTCAATCAAGAATGGGGTCTAATGAAGGATATCTTCATCAAACATTGGTCCATCTTAAAGACCGACCCTGTTCTTGCTGAAACACTTCCAGAGGTGCCTTTGATGACTGCACGGCGGGCAAGAAATCTTAAGGATCTTCTTGTCGATAGCCACTACATCCCGCAGAGACAACTGCCATTCGGACAGCGAACCCAACGCCTTGGCTGTTATCCATGTGGCGATTGCTCTGCCTGCCCTAATATTCTTCGCACGGGGGTCTTTCACTCAAGTGACAATAGGAAAACATACAAAATAAGACATTACATCTCTTGTAGTACTACTTATGTAGTTTATTTTGCAACATGCAGCTGCCCACGTATTTACGTGGGATTAACATCACGCGAATTGCGCGTAAGAGTGAGAGAGCACGTGCGAGGGATTGAGGCAGCCGGAAATTCCGAAGATATCACTCTACTCAAAACTCTGCCGAGGCACTTTAAAATCCATCATAACTGTGATGCAAGTAGCCTACAGGTTAGGGGCATTGACGCGATACATGCAGGGATTAGAGGGGGAGACCTGAAGGGTATGTTGGCCAGGTGTGAATCAAAGTGGATTTCCACTTTGGACACCCTAGTGCCCAAGGGCCTAAATGAAATTATTAGCTACGCTCCATTCTTATAATTATGTCCAGTTTTTATCTCCATTATCTAGTTTTACCTGACCTTTAGTGTTTTGTCTGTGTTCTGTGTATTAAGAAAATATTTTTCTGCCCCTTTTTAGATCTGTGGAATATAATGGCCCTTTTTGACCCATTTGCCTGTCCTGGCTTCATCAAAAAAAAGAACTTTTTATAGGAGGCTACCGGAAGATTCAAGTGGACTCCTATGGATTCTCGTATTAAGATATTGTCTTTCACACTAATTATAATGTTGTTTTATATGATATCCATGGGAGACACTATCAAAGTGTCCGTGACCGGTTTCCTCTCTGGTAATTCAATTTGATCTATAGCTTCCTCCTCTTCTCTGGTGTGCGCCTGCGCGCCGCGAGTCGCTTGTGCGGGCGGCCTGACTCGCGACCATGAGTGCGCATGCGCGCGGTGCTATGGTAACCACCTGACGCCGCGCGCATCATTACACCACGCACTTCCGGTACGCGGGGACGGCTTCCGGCGCAGCGGCCTCCCGGCGCGTGGACGCCACAATACCAGAGGAGAGGTACACAGGTGATAGCCGGTTAGGGGTAATTAGTGGCTATAAAGGGCCGTGACCACCGGGTTTAGCTGTATCCTTTCCCTGAGGAAGCAATAAGACTGGTGTTAGCGAAACACGTGTTGGAATGACTGTCCATTGTCCTTGTTTGTCCTGAGCCTGGTTCCTCCTGCAATATTGAGAGACATGGGTAATAATCTACCTTTATACAAACCTAACTAAGGAATCTCTTAGATGACTGTTTCTTATACCCTAGATACCCAGGTAGTTACTCTTGATGTTTTTAGGGGGAATGTATAAGGATGAGTACTGAACCAAAAACTCATGCTCACAATGGAGTTGTAACTATTTTTCTATGAGGGGATATACATATGGAGTTCTGAAACCATAGGCTAACTTATATGTCTATGGATTGTATACACATGATAAAACAATATAAACTAATTAGAACTGGTTTCAGACGACTGCTGTCCCCCTCTGTTTTAGTCACTGTACTAAAAACCATTGTGTGCCTTAAATCTTTGTTTAGAACTCTGCTATATACTGGGCTCGCTTTTTTGTATCAATGTGTGCACTAAATGTATCGTCACTGATTTTAATGTCATATAATGAAAAAATCTTTTATAAAATTGAAATAAACTTTGATATTTTTGCATATAAACTCCTGTTGTTCTCCTGTTAATAATACTTCCATGTAGTCCGCATCCGTAGACTGCGATGGGCAGGCTTCGGGGCTCCATTCTCCACTACTCGCTTGCTTTCAGCATGTTCAGCTGGGTGTCATCATTCGTTCTTCTGTTCATCCTCTATTTGAAATTTCCCGCCTCCTCTTCTAGTGTAAAGTGGCGGCCGGAACTTCATATCTGGCCCGGTGCATCGTGGGGCTGAGCACGTGGTACGGCTCGGCTCCGGTGTATGTGCAGCGCGCGTATTGAAGCCGAGCCGGTGACATCATAAGCCCCCACAAGGCACCAGGCCAGATATGAAGTGCTGGCTGGCACTTTACACTAGAAGAGGAGGCGGGAAATTTCAAGTAGAGGAGGAACAGAAGAACGAATGATGATGCCCAGCGGAACATGCGGAAAGCAAGCGAAGAGGGAGAATGGAGCCCTGGAGCCCGCCCATCCCAGTCTATGGATGCAGACTACATGGAAGTATATAAGTCATTTTCTTAACCTTTATAGTGCAGTTTTAGGTGAGACAGGGATGGTTAGGGATCAGCTAGGGAGGTGAAGGGACAGTGGTAGGCTAGGGGGGTAGAACGAGCTGTCAGGTTCCCTAGAACAACCTGATAAAAGTTGAGTATTTGGTGAGTTTTTTGCCTCAGTATTTGTAAAACAAAACCATGAGTGGGTGATAAATACAGAAGTGGTGACGTGTTACTGTTATGCTTTTCCTCTAATTGTTATACTTATGCTCATGTTTTTAGGTTTTTTGTGTTTTCTTTTGTACTTTTGACGCTTTAATTTCCCCGCCTTGCTCCGTGTTGTGCTATAGAGCAGGGCGGGGAAATGAGAGGACGTCATAGCGGTAGGCGGGGCATGCACCAAGACCTCAACCTCGCTCTGTCAACACCACAAGGACGCGCAGAGCGAGAATTTCAGAATGGCACGAGCGGAGGCGGCGAGGACATGGGCGGCACAGAGGGAGGGGGCGTGAAATGCCCCTGTGGACGAGCTTCCTCAAGCACAAGGTCCCGCCTCCATGGAAAATAACGGTAAGTTTTTATAAGCCTATATATCGGGGTAGTAGCCCCACAGAGCCATGGGGGACGCTTTGCCTGAATGCAGCAGACATGCTGCATTTAGTGCTTGACTTAGATTCTAAATCATGGGGGGAAGTGTGACAGGTCCTCTTTAAGGGAGTTTTTTTGTAGGTTTATATTTCATTTATGTAGCTTCTCATGGCGGGGTTTCATACAGATGAGCCCTAGTCCTTCTTTACCCTCATCCACGTTAATGTTGTTTGATCAAAGGTGAGGTTTTATTAGATTACAGAGCATCCCAAATGGGGTACACCTTGTGGGATAGCTTTACGCTTTTTAATCAAAAATAGTGTATGCTAAGTACCCTATGTGATTTATATGTACTATCACTTTTTACTTATTTCTCACAGCAGGTATGTGGTTATTTTGATTCTATCTAAGGTTTTGTGTTTTGTTTTACCAAATACTAAGGTAGAAAACTCAACATGTGAACATTGGCCTTAGTTCTTATGATTGCTTTCTTTGTTTATATGAAAAATGTGTGGCCATAAAAACACTATTGTAACAGTGGTTGCTTTTTAAAGTAAATAACCCATAGCTATATAATATTTCCTGCATAATCCCTTCATGTGAAATTCTTAAAATGCCTAAGTGACATTAATTCCAATTGCAGCAGGGCGAGGCATACAGAAAAGACACCTGCCTTCTAGTCTGCTACCTTTTTTTTTTTTATACAAATACCGACAGTCTGTCATCCATGAAAAATTTCCCAGACTAAGTTTTAGTTCTCATCTCACAATTTAAAGTTGGAAATCTCAGGCAGCAAAAGAGACGAAACAATGAAAACAGTAATGTGAATAGACACAGGGGAAAAATTATTGATAAGAAAAATGCAATAAAGAGCTGGTGAAATCACACCAACTATGCTACAGTCATCAAAATAGCCTGTTTGGTGTCCCTATTTATTTTAAAAACATTTCCTAACACATCAAAGGTTGATTTTTGTAAAATGAAAATGTAAGCAATTTTCCAAGATGTTTCCTATAGCCACTCTTTATCACTTTAAGGTTATTGTTTACAGTCATTTAAAGGGAATCTGTCAGCAGGTCCTTACTATGTAATCTGAGAGCAGCTTGATGTATGGGCTCAGAGCCTGATTCCAGCAATATGTTACCTACTAGGCTGTATTTTCCTATTTCAGTAAAATCAGTGATTTATCAGCTGCCGATTATTACTTCAGGACTAGTTGGCTTGTGTCTCCTAGTCAACTGCTGTATAACCCTGCCCCCACCACTGATTAGCAGCTTTCTGTCACTATATAGTGTACATAGAAAACTGATGATCAGTGGTGTGGGTGAGGTTATAAAAAGCTCAGCATTCTGAGTACTACTACATCTACAGCAGAGAAAACAGTAATTATATGCAAGGCATGGCAGCATGCAGAGCAGTAAATCACACATTGCTGGTCTCAGGGTCACTGTCCCTACATTGGGCTGATATTAGATTACATAGCAAACAGCTGGTGACAGATTCCTTTTAATAGGAATCTTTATTGTTTACTACCATGAATTAAAACCTATCCTGGTCATGTGATGAACATACAAATTCTCAACCGATTACCAGATATTGTTCTAACAACTATAAAATAACTCCAAATAGTAGATAAAGCAGCACAAAATAGGTAAGTATAACCAACTAAGAAATACCCATCCGTGATCTTCAACAACCACATTAATAAATTAGAAAAGCATCAAGGTACAAGATGCCATGACATGACCAGAATTAATTTTATCCACAGGCATAAACTAATAGAGGTTCCTATTGAAAGCACCACTCCAGCGTGTTTTTTTTAGTGCTGGAGTGGCGTTTCTAATTTAAGGTCCCAGCACTTAATCTAAATGCCCGGTTACACGCTGCATTGTGGCAGCAATCCGACCAATGATGTGGATCGTTGCCACGTCGTGAGCTGATCGCTGGTGAGCTATTGTGGCACCCCACTGGTCAGTGCACCACAGTAGGGGTACTGCACCCACAATAGAGTGTGCAGTATTCCTGGTGCAGGAGAGTGTGAAGTCAACATGAGGTTCCCACCCTAGCACTCACGCACACTAGCCAGGGATGATGGGGTTAAATCTTAGGACAGAGACCCAGTCCCAGAGGGGCGGAGTTAGGTGAGGCGGGAAGTCACACAGACAGTTGTAGTTTGGTCTGAGGAAAGAAGCAAGGTGGGAGCCCGAGAGAGAGAAGGGTCTCCCAGGGAGGGGGCCTGAAAGGAAAAGGCAGCCCAGGAAAAGAAAGAGGAAACCTCGTATCGGACCGTCAATAGTCCGGGGGAATCCTAGTCCACCAACGGAGTGCCGGTCCGAGGAACGGTACAGGCGAGTTCACCCCCTGAACCGTCGACAGTGCAGTCCCTACTTACTTGCTGTGTACCTTGGATACCAGCCTGTAAGCGGAGAAGGCTGGTAACCAGGGTATACATCAGCTAACTAGGCACTGGGCGCTGCCTAGATACCCACTGTTTGCCATAGTTACCAGCTCCCAGCGCTTGGAGCTTGTCCATCGTTGGTCTCCCGCTGTCACACACACCGATGCTGGGCGGCCATAGGGAGACCAACGATAGACTTATGGACAGGACCATAAATCTATGATCAAAGATCAACAACTTATCGTTGATCGTTGATACGTGTCACACACAACGATGTCTTTTCGACATCGCCGCAAAGTCACCAAACCAGCTATGTCACCCGGGGAGGTGAGATGGAGCAGGAAGGAGCGGCGCAGGGACCGGAGGTAAAGCGTGGGAAGCGCATAATGGCGGCAGAGGAAAAACTGATCCAGGCTGCCCCAGCAGTAATGGGGAGTGGGAGAGACGGGGAGGGAAGAGAGAGGCCAGAAGACCCGGCTAATGAAATCCCTGCAGAGAAGAATAAAGATGGCACGCTGCACGATCAGTGCCAGAGGGATGGATGGACACAGAGAGATCCAAATATAAATGCCCCTGTTCAACAGCAGATAGACTATAAGCTGCTGGCAAAAGAATTGGCGTCTCACTTAGCAGAGGAATTTAAGCAGGCAGTTTCAGACCTAGTGGCAGCTGCTACAAAAGACTTACAAACTAAAATCAAGCACCATGACCAACGACTACAGGAGGCAGAGGATAGGATTGCAGCTGCAGAGGAGAGAGAGTGATGGTGGGTTTACACGCCGCGATATTGGCGTCCAACTCCAACAAAAAGTCACGTGGTTCGGGAGTTGGAGTCGATATCGTTCCTGCATCGTACTGTTTGAAGGTACAATACGATGCAGGAACGATGGTAATCCGATATCGGGGGTCGAATGAGCGGGCTATTCAACCGCCCGATATCGGATGCCTGTTGGAGCCGGATCGCTGCGTGTACACATCCAACTCCGATGTGTACGCCGACGCTACCCATTAACTCCCATGTTAAATGGTCGTTACTGGGTTGGTGGGCGTACACATCGTAGGGACGTTGTTTCCCCATATCGCAGCGTGTAAACCGCCGATGCGATATCGGGAAAAGCGCACAAAAATGCGCGCTCCCGCGCCGTTGTATAGCGATATCGCCCCGATATTGCGGCGTGTAAACCCACCATTAGACTTAGGCTGGCTTCACTCTGCAGTTTTTCACTGATCAGTGTCCATCAGTGTTTGGGTGCCAAAACCAGGAGTGTCTCCAAAACTCAGATCAGGTGTCAATCTTTCAATTATAGTTTTTTTCCTGCAAGTTCCTCTCCTGGTTTTGGCACCCAAACACTGATGGACACTGATCAGTGAAAAACTGCAGTGTGAAGGCAGCCTTAGAGCAGCAGGTGCAGGATCTGCAGAAACAGTCAGCTTATACCTTGAATAAACTTGAGGATCTTAAAAACAGAACTCGCCGCAGTAATCTTAAAATTGTGGGCCTCCCTGAGACCATTCTATTGAGCCAACTTGTTGAAGTGTTTGAAGTGGAGCTGCCTAAAGAGCTGGGTCTCTCCCACAAATCTAGAACTGAGCGCACCCACAGAATAGGACCCCCAAGAGAAGCTTCTGGTGGCAATACACAGGGCCGGCCCTTGGCATGTGCGAGTCGTGCGGCCGCACAGGGCGCCACGCTCCAGGGGGCGCCGCAGGGAGACAGCTGTCATTGTTATTTGCTGCCCTGCTCCCGCTCCCAGGGGCTTTGCTAGATCTGTGCGGCTGCTAGTAGACAGAGGACGGCATCCGCAGGGGCGCCCGGTGGTAGCGCGGGCTCCCTGCTGATGCCACTCTCTCTACTATAGTCCTGGCCGCTGCCGCCGCGTTATCCCCCCCCACCCTGCAGTGTGAGCCCACCTGTAGAGCTGCACAGGCCTGTGCTTACAGGACCTGTGATGATGTCAATGAAGGGGGAGGAGTCAGGGATCACATGATCAGCATCTCCGACTATGCAGGGCAGCTTCCACCAAGCAAAAAGTGAAGAGGTAAAGAAATGAGTTTGTGAAAAGAGGTGAGTTTGTGTGGGATCAAGAGGGATGTATAGTGTGAATGTAGCAGAGCTGCGTGTGTATGAGGTGTAAGGAGTGGAGCCGAGTGTGTACAAGGTGTATGGAGCTGAGTGTGTATGAGGTGTTCGGAGCGGAGCCGAGTGTGTATGAGGTGTATGAAGCGGAGTCGCGTGTGCACGAGGTGTATGAAGCGGAGTCGCGTGTGCACGAGGTGTACGGAGCGGAGCCGAGTGTGTACGAGGTGTACGGAGCGGAGCCGAGTGTGTACGAGGTGTACGGAGCGGAGCCGAGTGTGTACGAGGTGTACGGAGCGGAGCCGAGTGTGTACGAGGTGTACGGAGCGGAGCCGCGTGTGTACGGAGCGGAGCTGCGTGTGTACGGAGCGGAGCCGCGTGTGTACGAGGTGTACGGAGCGGAGCCGAGTGTGTACGAGGTGTACGGAGCGGAGCCGAGTGTGTACGAGGTGTACGGAGCGGAGCCGAGTGTGTACGAGGTGTACGGAGCGGAGCCGAGTGTGTACGAGGTGTACGGAGCGGAGCCGCGTGTGTACGAGGTGTACGGAGCGGAGCCGCGTGTGTACGAGGTGTACGGAGCGGAGCATTATACTATATGGAGGAATGTGGGGGTGTATTGTACTATATGTCATGCTTTAAGTGTGCAATATACTATACGGAGGACTGTGGCGTGCATTCTAGATAGAGAACTGTGTGGGTGCATTATTCTATATGGAGGTCTGTGGGTGTGCAATCTTGTATATAAAAGCCGGAAGGATTTGTGACCTCACATTCGTCACTTTGTCCCAACATCCGGCAGAGCTATACCCGCTCAGGGTGAGCCAAGATGGCGGCCGTAAGCGGGAGCCGGGACTCATAGAGCCCGCTACGCTTATGGCAGCCCCTAACACATACACACACCACACACACACCACACAATCAACACACGCACACACAGTCGCCTATACTTACCACCTCTCCTCCATCTTCTCCACCGCCGACATGTCGCCGCCCCTGGAGAACTGGATCCAATACGGCGTCCGGGAAGTCTCGCAAGACTTCCCGGACGCCATATTGGCTCCAGGGGTGGCGACATACTTTCTCCAAGATGGCATCCGGGAAGTCTCGCGAGAGTTCCTGGACGCCATATTGGATCCAGTCCTGGGTGCAGCGACATGTCGGGACTCAGGAAGACGCAGGCGCCAGGGAAGAAGCAGGGACGGTGGTAAGTATATCGGAGTGTGTGTCCGTCCGCCCCACCGCTGACCACTCTGCCCACCGCTGACCACTCTGCCCTGCGCTGACCACTCTGCCCACACAGCGCCGCTGCGCTGACCACTCTGCCCACACAGCACCGCTGCGCTGACCACCCTGCCCACACAGCGCCGCTGCGCTCACCACCCTGCCCACACAGCCCCGCTGCACTGACCACCCTGCCCACACAGCGCCGCTGTGCTGACCACCCTGCCCATACAGCGCCGCTGCGCTGACCACCCTGCCCACACAGCGCCGCTGCACTGACCACCCTGCCCACACAGCGCCGCTGCACTGACCACCCTGCCCACACAGCGCCGCTGCGCTGACCACTCTGCCCACCGCACTCGCTGCTAACCACTGAGCCACCGCGCAGTGCTAACCACTGAGCCACAGCCCAGTGCTAACCACTGAGCCACCGCGCAGTGCTAACCACTGAGCCACCGCGCAGTGCTAACCACTGAGCCACCGCGCAGTGCTAACCACTGAGCCACCGCGCAGTGCTAACCACTGAGCCACCGCGCACTGCTAACCACTAAGCTGCCTTACAGTGCTCCATCCACCCTCACCCCGCCGCTTTGTCCTCCATCATCCTCCTCCCACCGCTCTGTGCTCCGTCCTCCCCCTGCCTGTACCATTCCATCATCCTCCATCGCTTCCTCCTCCTTCCTTTGTCCGCCTCCTCTCCACCACTCCATCCTCCCCCTGCCTGGGCTGCTCCATCCTCCTCCACCCCACCGCTTTGTCCTCTGTCCTCCTCCTGCCGCTCTGTCCTCCCCCTGCCGCTCTGTCCTCCCCCTGTCGTTCTGTCCTCCCCCTGCCTGTGCCGCTCCATCCTCCCCCACCGCTTCCTCCTCCTTCCTTTGTCCTCTTCACCTCCGCCACTCCATCCCCCGTCCTCCCCCTGCCCGTGCTGCTTCGTCCTCCCCCACCTCGCTGCTTCATCCTACACCCTCCTCCCTCCCGCCACTCTGTGCTTAGTCCTCCCCATGCCGCTTAGTCCTCCCCCTGCCTGTGCCACTCCATCCTCAACCACCCCACCGCTTCCTCCTCCTTCCTTTTCCTTCCTCACCTCCGCCACTTTATCCTCCGTCCTCCCCCTGCCTATGCTGCTCCGTTCTCTCCCACCCCGCCGCTTCATCCTGTCCTCCACCCCCCCCACCGCTCTGTGCTTCATCCTCCCCATGCCGCTCCATCCTCCCCCTGCCTGTGCCGCTCCATCCTCCCCCACCGCAACGCTTCCTCCTCCTTCCTTTGTCCTCCTCCCCTCTGCCACTCCATCCTCTGTCCTCCCCCTGCCTGTGCTGCTCCATCTTCCCCCACCCCGCCGCTTCATCCTCCGTCCTCCTCCCCCTGCCGCTCTGTGCTCCATCCTCCCCCTGCCGTTCCTTCCTCCCCCTGCCTGTGCTGCTACATCCTCCCACACCCCGCCGCTACCTCCTCTGTCCTCCATCCTCCTCCCCCTGCTGTTCTGTCCTCCCTCCTCCCCCCTGCCACGCCGTTCTTCACCGGCCGCTCCTTCTTCAAAGTTCCTCCCAATTCAGCCCTCACCGCCTTCCCCATGCAATCTCTATTTCTATATTCTAAAATACCCGATGCGTTAGAATCGGGCCACCGAGAGTTCCCGGACGCAATATTGGATCCAGTCCTGGGTGTGGCGACATGTCGGCAGATCAGAGGACTCAGGAAGACGCAGGTGGCAGGGAAGAAGCGGGGACGGTGGTAAATATATCGGAGTGTGTGTCTGTGTGTGTGTGTCCGTCCCCCCCACCGCTGACCACCCTGCCCACGGCGCTGCGCTGACCACCCTGCCCACGGCACTGCGCTGACCACTCTGCCCACGGCGCTGTGCTGACCACTCTGCCCACGGCGCTGTGCTGACCACTCTGCCCACGGCGCTGCGCTGACCACTCTGCCCACGCACTCACTGCTAACCACTGAGCCACCGCACTCACTGCTAACCACTCAGCCACCGCGCAGTGCTAACCACTGAGCCACCACCCAGTGCTAACCACTGAGCCACCGCGCAGTGCTAACCACTGAGCCACCGCGCAGTGCTAACCACTGAGCCACCGCGCAGTGCTAACCACTGAGCCACCGCACAGTGCTAACCACTGAGCAACCGTATACTCTGCTACCCACTGAGCCACCTGTATACACACAATTCATTTCATCGCACTCCCCTAACTATTAGTAAATAAACTATATATGGATTCTAGACTACCCGATTCTTTAGAATCGGGCCGCCATCTAGTATACTATATGTAGGACTGTGGTGGTGCATTATTCTATATTGAGGACTATGGGGGTGCATTATATTATATGGAGGTCTATTGGGGTGCATAATATATGGAGGAATTTGGGGGTGCAATATACTATGTGGAATACTATGGGGGGGGTTCTGTCAGGGATCAAATCTTGCTGGAGACTAGTCAGAAAGTCTGTTCCCTGAAGGCTTCTCCCTGCTGACTGCCTTGAGTGACCGGTCTCTCCGTATACACGCAAATGGGGTGAATTCACCAGGGACTAGCCTTTCTTGCTACTCTCCTATCTGTCTCAGTCCCCAGAAGCTTTTGGAGTATGTTCTTATTTGAAATGCTGCATTATTTAAGAGTCAACACCTCTATATACAGCAGATAAAACAGGATCCACCATTCACAATAGATGATGTCACAGCTCACCTCCTCCTCCTGTACAATGACTGATAACTCCTCTATATACAGTAGATAACACAGGATCCACCATTCACAATAGATGATATCACAGCTCACCTCCTCCTGTACAATGACTGATAACTCCTCTATATACAGTAGATAACACAGGATCCACCATTCACAATAGGTGATATCACAGCTCACCTCCTCCTGTACAATGACTGATAACACCTCTATATACAGTAGATAACACAGGATCCACGATTCACAATAGGTGATATCACAGCTCACCTCCTCCTGTACAATGACTGATAACACCTCTATATACATTAGATAACACAGGATCCACCATTCACAATAGGTGATATCACAGCTCACCTCCTCCTGTACAATGACTGATAACACCTCTGTATACAGTAGATAACAATCCACCATTCACAATAGGTGATATCACTGCTGACCTCCTCCTGTACAATGACTGATAACACCTCTATATACAGTAGATAACACAGGATCCACCATTCACAATAGGTGATATCACAGCTCACCTCCTCCTGTACAATGACTGATAACACCTCTGTATACAGTAGATAACACAGGATCCACCATTCACAATAGGTGATATCACAGCTCACCTCCTCCTGTACAATGACTGATAACACCTCTATATACAGTAGATAACACAGGATCCACCATTCACAATAGGTGATATCACAGCTTACCTCCTCCTGTACAATGACTGATAACACCTCTGTATACAGTAGATAACACAGGATCCACCATTCACAATAGGTGATATCACAGCTCACCTCCTCCTGTACAATGACTGAGAACACCTCTATATACAGTAGATAACACAGGATCCACCATTCACAATAGGTGATATCACAGCTCACCTCCTCCTGTACAATGACTGATAACACCTCTATATACAGTAGATAACACAGGATCCACCATTCACAATAGATGATATCACAGCTCACCTCCTCCTGTACAATGACTGATAACTCCTCTATATACAGTAGATAACACAGGATCCACCATTCACAATAGGTGATATCACAGCTCACCTCCTCCTCCTGTAAGATGACAGGTAACACCTCTATATATGGGAGGGTTGGTAATGACAGGTGGGAGAGGATATAGGTCTTGGGTCCCTGATTTTTTCTGACTCTAGCATAGCAACGCCCCTCCCTGCTCTCCTTGAAGACCATGAATAGATCATGTACAAACATGTATGCTCATGTGTTCTGAGTAAGTAATGGCGTGGGGGCGCCATAAGGCAAATTCGCACAGGGCACCATTCAACATAAGGCCGGCCCTGGCAATACAAATAACGGCTCTGCATGTGATAAGGACTCTGATAAGCCGAGGCATGCCATTGCCAAATATCTCAATCATAGAGACAAAGAGGAGATCCTCCGTGCCTACAAAGCTAAAAAACACCCACTCATGATCTTGGGACACAGAGTCTTACTATTCGCTGACTATTCAGTAGAGGTCACCAGGAGAAGGAGAGCATTTAGTGACGCCTGTACCACACTGTTTAAGAAAAATGTCAGATTCCAGCTTAACTACCCGGCCACTCTGCGATTCAGAAACCCAGCGGGAGAGATGGTCTCCTTCACGGATCCTGTGGAAGCTATGAAGACAATCACCAAAAGGCGCACTACGCTGGAAGGGCAAGGGCCAAATCTGAGCAGCTCGAGCTTGGGTGAGGTGGGAGAGACCCCGATACATGAAGGAGGACTGGAATCCGGTACTGGCACATCAAGAGCATATAGGCTACGTTCGGAGTCTCTGTCACAGCGCCCTCAAGAACATTTGCAGTCTCCTAGACAACAACACCCGCTAACGTCCAGATGGAACAGACAAGATTGAACAACCCACTTGTCTGGAAAGGAAAGGAGCCATGATAATTCTTCTTAAAGGGGGAATTTTTCTTCCCCCCCCCCCCCCCCTTTTTTTTTCTCCTCTTCTTTCTCCCTAGATTCGGCTTTCCAGTGTCCGAGACAACGCAGAGAAGAAGACTGAGAGACTCAATACTTGGTTAGACTTTTGGATCCGGAACAGGGGGAGGGTGGGATAACTGCACTATTGACTTTATAATTTTATGGATATGGAAGGGGGGGGGTGAGGGGGACGTAGAGTGTAAAAACTTTAAGGGGGTTGCTCTTCACTGTCTGACATGAGCTCCATGGAGGCCTTATAATTGGCCAACGTAGTGATGATATTTGCACTCTTATGACAATACTGACTGTATTTAAATTTATGTTCAAGTTCCTGGGGTCTGGGATCAACCTGGATATTTTATTGATAGAATGGATAGATATTTAGAACAAAGAGGAGGACAGAGCTTTTTGCTTCAGCCAGGGGGAAAAAAGCAAAATCGTCAAATCTTAAGGTTGGAGAAGGAGAGAATGGAGGGGGGGAATACGTTAGGGTTGGGATGTAGAAAAGGGGAAAACTATGCCTTGTTATTACTATCTTATTTGATGCCTTCTCATACCTCCACATGTCTAGCGACCACTATTAACTACATTAGTTACTCACATCCAAGATGCATGACCCTCATCTGGTGCCTAAAATCATTTGCCCATAGTAGAAATGGTGAGATGGATTACATGGAACGTTAAGGGTCTCCGATCACCGTCTAAACGTATGATGGTGCTCCGGCACCTTAAGAGGCTGGGAGCTGATGTAGCTCTATTGCAGGAGACTCACCTCATGCCAAGTGACTACTTCAGACTTAAAAAATTGTGGGTGGGGGAAGTGTTTGGCTCGGGGGCTGATGACAGAAAATCTGCGGTGATTGTCCTTATCAACAAAACCCTTTCCCACAAGATATTGTCCTCGTCATCAGATGATGAGGGACGATTACTCCATATGAACATTCAGATTCAAAATACAATTTATGGTCTGTATAACATATTTGCCCCAAACACACTGCAGAAATCTTTTTTTCAAAAATTGGTTGACCAAATTATGATGGATCAAGAAAATAACAAAATTATTGGTGGCGATTTCAACTGGTGCTCAATGAACTAGAGGACAGAAAGAGAGATGATTTGTTGTGCTCTATAGGGAGTGGAGAGAGACTCCCTCCCAGGCCTAACCTATTAGAGACCCTAATCAATAGCTGCAGTCTGGTTGATTCATGGCGCACGCTACATCCCCTGGAAAGGGAGTTTACCCACTTTTCTCATGCTCATAAAACGTGGTCGAGGCTCGATATGTTTTTGGTCTCGTCCTGTTTGTTTCAGAGAGTGGTGGAGGCGGAATTAGGGGACATGGTTATATCTGACCATAGTCCAATGATTTTAGAGACTAAAGATACATTCTCTAAGGGAACAGACTACCTGTGGAGGTTCCCGGATACGCTAACAAGAGATGAGAACTTTGGTAAACTCCTAAAGGAATGGTGGTCTGACTACTATACAAATAATGCAGAACATGCTTCTAATCCGGGATTGTTTTGGGAGGCGGCGAAGACGGTCTTACGAGGACACATTATGGCCCACAGTATCAGACTCAAAAAGAAAGTAAAAGAAAAATATATTCTATCCAGTCTTAGAGTGAGGGAGACATACCTCACATATAAAAGGACTATGGATGCCTCAGATAGAGACAATTGGATGGCGGCAAAGGAGGCATTTGACGTGTGGGCAGCTAGGAGAGAAGACCTATACAGAAATTATATGGAAGTAGAACTAAATAGGTATGGAGATAAAGCGGGACGTTTACTGGCGAGATTGGCGAGGGGCAGACGACCACCTTCCTCCATACTAACAATCAGAGACAAACAGGGCAAACTCTGGTCCGATCCTAAAAAAATATCACAGTTAATAGGTAAATATTATGCAACGTTATATAGCGAAAGAAAGGGAGATATAGAGCCAGACAAAACATGGCTGAATTCCATTAATATGCCTGGGTTGACAGAAGATGAAAAACAATTTTTAAATAGTCCTGTTTCAACAAATGAAATAGAAACGGCAATTAATTTATTGAAACCAGGAAAAGCACCGGGACCTGATGGCTTCAATGGGGCCTTCTTTAAATCCCTGAAAGAACAGATTTCCCCTGTTCTGATGGAATTATATAATTCTATATTGAGGGGCTCTCCGATCCCAGAGAGAATGAATATGGCCCATATTAAACTGATTCTCAAACCAGGCAAACCTCCGTCGGACCCATCTAGCTATAGACCTATCTCCTTGATAAACCAAGATTTAAAGCTTCTGTCTAAAATTCTAGCGGATAGGCTGGCAACAATTCTTCCTAGACTAATACAACCACATCAATCAGGATTTGTGAAAGGACGATCGACAACTACCAACATCAGAAAAGCAATGCTACTGATGGATGTAACGAGACATGGAGGGGGGGGAGGAGGGGAATCCAGCCATGATCACCCTAGATGCAGAGAAAGCATTTGACAAAGTGAGGTGGTCATGGCTGGATTGGGTTCTGGATATTATAGGATTGGTGGGCCCCTTTCGCCAATTTTTGAGATCTCTGTACAGCAACCCGAAGGCATGTGTGAGCATTCCGGGATTTTTGTCGGAGACATTTGGACTGAAGAAGGGAACTCGCCAGGGTTGCCCACTGTCCCCTCTTCTCTTTAACCTGGCGATCGAACCACTAGCGCTATATCTAACAACCCAGAACATCTATGAAGGCCTTGGAGTTGGAGGGAGGGAAGTTAAGCTGTCTCTTTTCGCTGACGATATTATCTTATTTTTAAAACATCCCCAAAGAGATCTTAAAAAAATCCTAGACACCATAGAAAAAATAGGCACATTATCTGGATTTGTGTTAAATAAAGACAAATGCGAAATTCTCTTTCTTAAAAATGGGATACACAACGGAGCCAAAACCATACTACATGGAATACCTGTAGCAAAAAATAATCTGAAATACTTAGGCGTACAGCTGGCCAGATCACCCAATTTGATATACAAATTAAATTTTTTACCAATAATCGAAAAAATAGAAAAGGAACTTGAGAACTGGAAAAATCTTCCCCTATCGTTGTTGGGTCGATCTCACCTGATCAAAATGGTTAGTTTCGCGAGGCTTCTTTATCCCCTCCAGACAATCCCACTGCTACTTAAGCATAAAGATGTTGGGCGACTGAACACCGCATTTTCAAAATTCTTATGGGGAGGCAAAAGAGCAAGAATTAAACTAACAACTCTAATGCAATCCAGAGAGGAGGGAGGACTGAGAGTTCCGGATATTAGGGGCTATAATCTGGCGTGTGTCATGAGAAATGTCCTAGACTGGGTTAACAATACTTCCAAATTCTCCGATGTGGGCCTGGAGGGGGAGTTCTCAAAACCTTGGGATCTGTCAGCCCTGCTGCATTCCTCATTGAAAGATTTACCTCTGAGAATTAAATGCACATCTATTTACAGAGACACGGTGATGACTTGGAAGGCAGTAAGATACAAAATGAATCTCTCATGGCAGATCTCTAAACACCTGAACCCTTGGGCTGCTCCTTCCTTCCCACAAGGGGCTGACAATTTGTTATTTAGAGCATGGAAGGAGAGAGGGATAAAAACTCTGGGGGACCTCATGCATTTGGGGGAGAAGAGATGGTTAACTGGTGAACAAATTTGAAACAAATTTAATTTGCCAAGATCTCAATGGCTACAGTGTTTACAATTACAACAACATCTCTTGTCCTGGTTGCGTGATGTTTCAGCGGAGATAGAAGGAGGTGAATGGGGGGAATTGGTGAACACTTCACTTGAAAACACGTCTATATCCTCCTTGTATAACAGGCTACAACAAACCCTAAGACCTTTAAGGACCCATAAACTATTTTCAATATGGAGGAGACATTTCGTTGATCCAGACCTCACTCAAAACGTACTGACAGGATGGGGTATAATAAGAAAAAATATCATAAATGAAAAGTGGAGAGATACTCAATATAGACTTATGCACGGAATAATTAAAGGTTTCAATATCCCACCCTCTTTGACCAATAGAGATTGTCGCATTGCCCTAAATGCAAGACTCCCCTGACCGATCTTGAACATGGAATGTGGTCATGTACAGAGTCGCAAAAATATTGGAAAAAAGTGGGGGACCTAGCCTCGGGATTATATCCTGCTGAGGGTAAGAGTGACCCATTGCTATGGCTATTCCACTATTCAGTTGGTTCTCACACAGAATGCCAGTTGCATACCCTATTTCCCACAATGTCTCTAGTGGCTAAGAGGCTTCTTCTGCTTCACTGGATCCGTGAGACTGTTCCTTCTGTTGAAATGGTACGTAATACACTGAGGAAAACATTGGACCTGGAATCTTTAGAGACACTAAGAAATCCTACCAAATTGACCAAAAATTTTTTTCACAAGTGGAAACCCTACATATTTAAGAACTTCTCAGAGGTGGAGATAGAGAGATTTATGATTCCCTATAAAAACACAGAGTGGTACGCTGTGGAGGACTTGAAAGGCGCTCTAGGTATCTTGAGATGTGGCACTTAATATTAGATATTAATTTCATTAGCTAATAAATATCGATAATATGATAGAGTATTGAAAGAAAATAATCTTTTGAACAAGGCATAAGGGGAGGGGAGGGATGGGTTTATTTTCTTGTGTGTTACTGATGTTTTTATCTTGGTGTTCCACCAAAGTTGTTTTCACTTATATACTCCATTACCATGATTTAAATGTCATCGCTTAACTTTTATTGTATCGAAACTTTAAATGGCAATAAAAATGATGGTTCAAAAAAAAAAAAAAAAGCCACAGACACCAGAAAAAAGACCTTTATTTAAAAAAAAAAAAAAAATACAGACACCTCATTCACCACTTTATTAAAATACCCTCCAATTTCCTCCGACGTAGTCCATGGTCCAAACCAGATCCAAGATCAGCTGGTCAATCTCTCACCTGCAAACCTATCAGCTGGTGCGCCAGCCAGTCAGCTGACACAATCAGCTGATCACTTTACTGGCCGGTAAAGCGATCTGCTGATTCAGTCAGCTGACCGGCCAGCACATCAGCTGATCTGTTGGCAGATCAGCTGACTGAATCAGGCAGGTTCTTGCAGCTGATTTCTAGACTGGACACCTTCCCCTCGCATCCTGGTACAGTCGAGGATAGTGTAAGACCTGTTAACATTCATGTATATGGTTAAAGGACTGTTTTGCGGACTCTTCCTTGTGTTATACTGCCACCTGCTGCCAAAAGAAAGGATAGCAGACACAAAACCCCTGCTGCTGAGAGTGACATGGAACAGTCCAGGAGATGGATGGGTGGGGTCTAGAGAAGGAGAGGAGGCGAACGAGGACGTGTGTTGGAGAGAGCAGGGTGTTCGGGTGTGCTGCTAGAAAGAGGCCGCAGCCCGCCCCGCTGGATTCGATCTAAGTACCTGAGAGTGGTGCTCGGCGTCTTTCCAAGACACAGACCTAAAGAGACTGGATGTGGAGTGAGGAGCCAGACGGCACGAGCAAGGCACAGACCCAGGACAAGGACTGAACTCAAGAGGCTCCTGCCAGCGAATTACGGGCCCCAACAGCAACGAGGTACCTCGCAGTAAAAACCGCAGTAAAGTGCGCACACTGTTTTAGTTAGGGACAGATAGAAAAAGACTCTGCATTTCAATATACAAGTAATAGAAACAAAACAAGGACTCTGCGTTTGGCTCAATAAGGACTTTGCATTTCGTTATTTAAAAACATTCAGAGACCTTGAATTCCCGGCAAACTAGTGACAATAGTTATATATATATATTGTATTTACTATTGCACTCCTTCCCACTTCTCCCCCTCCTTTCCTGCACTTTTCCCCCCAATTGTATTAAAAGTGCATTTGTTCAACACCCTGTGGTTCCGTGCAGTCCTTGCGTATCCTGTCACCTATGGGCTATTACAATAGGAGAGTATTTTTTTTTTTATTATTACCATTGTTTCCATCTATTTCGCTTTAGCAGCGCATGTACAAGAAGCCAGAAGCTGCCTGCACATACACTGCTAAAGCGAAACTACAGCCCCGACACACACAGACACACACACATTTATCTCACACGGCAACAGGATTCCTAAATGGTGGAATTTCCTGTTCCTGTTTTTCCTGCTCTCGTGTGACATCACATCCTGCTGCTCTCTGCTTTCAGGTGGAAAAGCCCTGGAATAGCCGAATGTGTGAAGAGCAATGCGTTATTCCAGTACTTTTTTTTTTATAATGGGGCCTATGGAGGAAACACAGGCAAAAAAAACAATTAATTGACATGTACATTTTTTTCACAGATGCGTTTTCTACCCCAAAAGCGTATCTGCAGAAAACGCTGTGTGTGAATGGCAAAAGTGAAAATCCATTCACTTTGCTGTTAAAACAGACGAAGATGCATTTTTTTAGGGGAATACAGAGCCGAACAAACGTGGCAAAAACGCAGCATGTGAACATAGCCTAAATGACAGCAGTGTCAGGTTCTATAGTTACCTGATGAAGGCCTGTTTATTTCAATAATTGTGGCCGAAACGCGTTGTTTTATGACCTCATGTACTTTATGTGAAATTTATGAATAAATCCGAAAAGAAAGAGGAAAGAAACTGAAGTTCAATTGATTGGTTCCGAGTGTTGGAGCGCTCATCTGCCCGGATAATACACTTCTAAAGGTTCTCTAGTTATAGCAATTCATGGCTTTAGGGGACAGGGCTGACAGAATTAACAGTAGAAGCGGTCTACAAGTGAAGAGGGATATAGTGTCTGGTATTTCCTGTTTTAGGCACAGAGAGAGAAGAATGTAGGCCAAGTAAGAACAGACATAAGTAATCTACAGGAGGAAGTAAAGGTGACCACGCCCATAATACAGTGTAAACCCTCTACGGAGGGGAAGAGAGGGACAAGTGTGCGCCTTTCCCCCTAGCTGGCGAAAGTGAACTGTAAGGACAGTGGTGGATCAGTTCTGTGGCACAGCTGCCCAGAGAAGGGAAAGAGTTATCCAGGCTGCAGGCCACTGATCTCGGAGAGAATAGCCGTGCAGGGTGTCCTAACCGCAACATAATACATGGCCATGGTTCTTGGTTCCTTCTCAGCCTAAAAATAATAGGCCACAGGCACCCCAGAACTGGAGCCTCCATTGGATGCGCCAATATTGGCACTTTGCCCAGGCTCTTCCTGTTGCCCTGGTGCAGTGGCAAACAGGGTAGTGGTATTGGGGGTTGATGCCAGCTAGGTAATGTGAGCTTCATTCCAGGGGTTGTAGAAGCGTCTATCAGATTACCCAGTCAGTAATAAGAAAAATAAACACCAAAAAATATTTTTTTCAAAAACACACTCCCCGAGACATTTTGTTTCACCAAATTTATTGAACCCCCCCCTCTCTCCCCCCAAACAATCTGCAGTGGTCCCAGAATTTTGACGTCATGCACCAAATCCAACATAGTCCACAAAAGCACACCTGCAAGACATAAAAAGAGAGCATAATAAGTTAAGCTAAGAAACACCCTCATTCACCAATTTATTCCCCATCTAAATTCAAAGCAGGTCCGATGATGACTCAATCTGCCAGCCTACGGAGGCAGGTTCAGAGAATGTATTCCTATAGGCTGGAGGAGTAGCCACTGCCTGACTCCCGGCTCTCATGCTGAGCTCCACTGTGACGAGCTGTGAGCTCACCGACATCCCTGCACATCGCATTCCCTGCCTCGCAGGATACCCCCTGTATAAGCCGGCAAGTGTGACTTGCAGTAACCTCAGTGATGTCACCTTTCATCAAACTCGCTCGGTGATTTAACTGCTTCCGCATCATCAGAGCGGTGGCTTTACATCCAGTCTGCTTTCTAAACGGGGAGGAACACCTGACGTCATACAGATTGATAGCTGACCTATGAAGTCAGGCTGCGGGGAGTCGACTGTCAATCACCATAACGTCTGCTGTTCCACTCCGTCAACAGAGCAGAGCGGAAAAGAAGCCTCGGTTCAACTACCTTCCTGTTAGTGTTTAAGCATTTTTTTTAAAAGTCTTAGATATATCCTTTAACACTAGAAGTCCCAGAAATTTCAAGCTCCCCCCTGAAGTCCCGAAAGTGGGTCAAATGACCCTTACAATAAACTGAATAGAACTAACTAGAAACTAATGGCTAAACTCAATGGAAAACAACAACCTCCTGTGGTGCAACAGTAATGGCCTTAATTACAGAACAAAAGACGGTCATTAGAGGATGTTAGCTAAAATCCTTCAGGTCATTCGACCCGTCTCTGGGTTCCAAAGGTAGAAATGTTAAATGACCCCTCTCTGGGACTTCCAGTGTTAAAGGGAACCTGTCCCCTACTTTGGGCATATTCAACTATGCCCACCAGCTCACACATTATAAAAATGGGGTTCTAGTAACCCCTGTGTGTGCCCAGACTTGCCCCTCATACCTGAAATATGAATTTATATTGTGTCCAACTGCTGCTATTTAGTCCTGATGCATGATGTGCTTGCCACCCCTCTGGGCTGCAAAATCCCGCCTCTCCTCTGGCCGGCGCAGTGGAGCTGGTGTCCGCGCTCCATTGCATAGTGCCGATGTCTTGCGAGACTTCACATATCTTACGAGACGTCGGCACTGACAGGCGCACCTGCGCCTGTGCAGCGGAGTTGGTGTCCGTGCATAGTGCCGACGTCTCGTGAGATTTGTGAAGTCATGTGAGACATCGGAACGTCAATGGAGTGCGGACACGTTCTCGACAGCGCTGGCGCGAGTGCGGATGTCACTCAAGCGCCGGCGAGAGGAGGGGAAATTTAAAAACTGCAGGGAGGGTTTTGTAGCCCGGAGGGGTGGCGAGCACATCATGCATCAGGACTAAATACCAACCTCCCAGTCTAAATAGGAGGCCACCGCTGGGCACAATATAAGTTCATATTTCAGGGATGAGGGGCCAGTCTGGGCATATATAGTGGTTACTAGGACCCCATTTACATAATGTGTAAACTGGTGGGCACAGTTTAAAATGCCCAAAGGGGATGACAGGTTCCCTTTAAGTTTCATCAGTGTTTTTTAATAGCATTTCATTAGGGTTTAATGCCATCCATGTGCTGTCCAATTTTTCAGGCACCCATAGGATACCTTTACACATCACACCATTGCATGCAATTTCACTTGCAACTTACTGGTTGCAGTGAAATCATGGACACATTGTTCTATTTTGTTGCCATGTACAAATGTGTCCATGATTTCACTGCAATTAGTAAGTTCCAAGTGAAATTGCATGCAATGTTGCGATGTGTAAAGGTACCCATAGACTTGCATTTGCGAGATTGATTCAACTTATTCAGATGTCAGGGTACTTTTCATATGAACTCTATTTTAATGGATAAAATGCATACTTTCTATAGTCTGTGTAGCAGTTCATATGTCTGCCTATTCTTTTGGACTGAAAAAAGATTGATTGCTCTCAGTGGGAGAAACAAAATAATAATCTTGTAGTTGTGATACCTTTTAATGGCTAACAAAAATAAAATAATTGATGTTTCAAGGCAAGCTTTCAAGACGTCTTAGGCCTGGTTCACATCACGATTTTGTGCCTGTCCGTGGGATCCGAGTTTGAAGGAGGATTCCACGGACAGGCACGAATCCACACGGATCTCTGCAAATTGCCATCCGATCCGTGTCTATGCAGGATCCGTGTGGATCCTGTTCTCCCTCCCTGTCCCTGCTTCTTCTCTATCTGTCCCTGTCACTCCCTGTCTGTCCCTATCTGTCCCTCTTCTATCTATGCTGTCCCTCTCTTCTATTCTCCCCCCGTCCTCCCCCTTGTCCTCTCCCCTCCTGAAAGATCCTGTGGTGATGTCACAGAGCCGGTCACCTGATGTGTCAGGTGACCGGCTTTGTGACATCACGAGAGGTCCTTCAGCCAGCAGAAGATGAGGAGAATGTCACAGCCCTGCAGCATCCTCTGGGAGGATTTTTTTTCCTATTTACACATTCCGGAGGGGAGAGGACAGGGGGGAGGACAGGGGGGAGGATAGAAGAGAGGGAGAGCATAGATAGAAGAGGGACAGATAGGGTTATTATGTACTGAGCACTGCCTCTGGGCATGATCAGTACATAAAGCATGAAGCTGACATCGGATCCGAGTTCAACTAGGATCCGATGTCCATAGGCTCCTATGCTATCGGGGCTCAGATCAGCTCTGAACCGAGGCCGTCTGATTTCATTCTCGGACACAAAAACGCAGCAGGCTGCATTTTTGTGTCCGTGCTGAAATCAGACAGGATCAGATGGTGCCAAAATCGGATGGCAAAAGGAACACATCCGATCCGAGCTCCATAGGAACACATAGGATCCGATTTCAGATCCAAGTGAATCCGTTTTGAAACGGATACACTCGGATGCCTTGAAATCGTGATGTGAATCGGGCCTTAGGTCTCTTCATCAGGCATGGACATGGTATGACAAAATATTCAAAGAAACAGAAATATATACCCAGCTAGAACAGATACTAGTTAAAATAAATGGACATTTGAAAAAAAAAAACTCCCATCACTTTAGTTTTACCTCTAAACTCTCAACAAATTCTGATGGTAAAAATTGACACATTAATGTCATGAATAAAAAGCCCTGCTGAAACTCGGCCCTTGTTTTTGAGAATGACAAAATCACTCATGTCTGATCTGATAGACAATTATACAAAGATATACTCAAATTTACTGGCATCATCAAAACATTTTAGGCTACGTTCCCACTTTGAGAATTTTGTGAATTTTCGATATTGCAGATTTTCTGCAACATTTCTGTGTGTACTAACTATATTAGATCATTCTATACATTTTTTTTTGCAGTTTGAGTGTGTTTTTATCACATATTTGACCATGCAGTTTTTGTCTCTTGCTGGTATGTCAGGGTACCTTTACACGCCGCAACTGCGGCGAGGAATCTGTCCGGCGATATGTCGCTCTGGCACCATCGCCATCAAATTGCCTCCCAGTTGAGGCGTGTAATTTGGGAATTTGGCGGCGATTAAAAAAACCTGTCGCCTGGTTCCGATTACAGAGCATTGCTCCAAAAGCAGAGGCAATCATGAAGGCGAGATTCCCAGCTTTTGGCGTGTGAACGAGTGATAGTGATGGAATCTGGGTGGCCTATTGATTTCCCGTAGGCGTGCCACAGCGTGCTGGAGTCCGCACCCCGTCAGCGATGATTGGTGGTGGCTACTGTGTTTCCATTGGCTGTCACTTAACAGGGCGCCATATGTGAAGAGCTGTCACTTCAGCACCACACACATCTTCACCGACACAACCATCCACTACATCATTCCAATTACGCGCGCATTCAATAGTGCAAGCTATGTCATCTGCGTGTATACCTCTGCGCTGTGTAGAGTATAGTGGCACATGGCACCTCAGATTTGTCCATATACATCGTCCATGGCTGTCATGGGCCACGCATTTTACAATCACTCTACGCGTTGTGAATTAGGCGACGCAGATGGGTACATTGTACAGATCCGACTCCGCTGGCGTCGAGCTTGTTAGCACCCTAAACTATGTTTGGAGGCGTCAGTGTGTGTGGTGACGTCATGATGTGTCTGCTCCTTACTCCCTGCCTGCCAGGTGCTAGGTGCCTGCCCCTCCACTGCACATAGGACAACAGTCATGGTCGCCGCACAGCGTGCAGCCACATAGGGTCTTGCAGAGCTCATGGTTCTGATTGACCTGTGTGACCGCCATGACTATTGGTGTCAGCAGCGTCACCGTCACCCACGGTTGCGCAATCGCAGTATACTGCACAGGATCCAGCGAGCCCTGCTTCAGAAACTGGGGGTGCAGAGGACCAGTAAGATCTGAAGCACAAGTCACCAGGGCTGATTGCTGACATTCGTGCCAGGATTGCCAGGCTGCATGGTGAGTATGTGGCAATGTGATGAGGGAGAAGGGAAGGTGAATAGTGCTTCAATGAAAGACCTTGAAACCGTTCACAGCTGAATAGGATCGTCCAAATCCTCAGATAAATCAATAAAAAAATCCAGCCAGGCGATGCAATCTTCATTTTTTTTGTGAATTTATTTTTGCACTATGAAGAATAAAATATCAAAGGGGACAAGCCCCTAAACGCTGGACGCGTTTCGGTAACACACCTTAGTCGTCAGCATACAGAATGCAAATAATCAATACATATATATAGCATTAAAATCCCACCCTCCCTATAATGCATACAGTCATGGCCAAAAGTATTCACATCCCTGCAATTCTGTCAGATAATACTCAGTTTCTTCCTGAAAATGATTGCAATCACAAATTCTTTCGTATTATTATCTTCATTTAATTTGTCTTCAATGAAAAAAACACAAAAGAGAATGAAGCAAAACATTGATCATTTCACACAAAACTCCAAAAATGGGCCAGACAAAAGTATTGGCACCCTCAGCCTAATACTTGGTTGCACAACCTTTAGCCAAAATAACTGCGATCAACCGCTTCCGGTAACCATCAATGAGTTTCTTACAATGCTTTGCTGGAATTTTAGACCATTTTTTGGCAAACTGCTCCAGGTCCCTGATATTTGAAGGGTGCCTTCTCCAAACTGTCATTTTTAGATCTCTCCACAGGTGTTCTATGGGATTCAGGTTTGGACTCATTGCTGGCCACCTTAAAAGTCTCCAGTGCTTTCTCTCAAACCATTTTCTAGTGCTTTTTGAAGTGTTTTCGGTCATTGTCCTGCTGGAAGACCCATGACCTCTGAGGGAGACCCAGCTTTCTCACACTGGGCCCTACATTATGCTGCAAAATTTGTGGGTAGTCTTCAGACTTCATAATGCCATGTACACGGTCAAGCAGTCCAGTGCCAGAGGCAGCAAAGCAACCCCATAACATCAGGAAACCTCCGCCATGTTTGACTGTAGGGACCGTGTTCTTTTCTTTGAATGCCTCTTTTTTTCTCCTGTAAACTCTATGTTGATGCCTTTGCCCAAAAAGAGAGAACATTCTTCCAAAACGTTTTAGGCTTTCTCAGGTAAGTTTTGGCAAACTCCAGCCTGGCTTTTTTATGTCTCGGGGTAAGAAGTGGGGTCTTCCTGGTTCTCCTCCCTGTCTCCCGCTCTCTAGGCTCCACCCCCTGTGACCTACTAAATATACGGTCCCCTGTATTAAAGTGGCCTACTGTATGGATGCAGGGTGCAGACTCTGTAGGGTCCTCCATATGCATGGCTACGGAGGCACTACACCTGCTGTTTGGGGTGCAGTACCTCCCGGTGGCGCCTTGCCATAGGGGCGCCACACATCAGCCTACATTCACGCGCCCTCACTATTCTATATAGTGAGGGGGAGTGGCAGGGGGCGTGCAGAGATTTAGGTTGTGCCATAATGTGTATGGCAACCAAGCAGAATGACTGTCCAAATTGAGGAAATCCACTCTGACTACGACAGCCAATCACAGAAGCTCTCAAACAGTGTGAGCGTCTTGTGATTGGCTGTTTGTCTAACAGTGCAGTGAATATGTAATTAGCTTAATGGGCAGCCCCGGAAGTAGCAGCGGGAGAGAGGTGAACCCGATCTACCTATTCTAGCATCTGTCTATTGTATTCAATCACTCTATTCTGTCAACTCTTTTCTTACTTTATACAGCATGAGAAATGCCATGTTAAAATCGTAATACACATGGACAACACACGGACAACACACTGATCCAAGAAAATGTCGGACAATCGCGTAGCATTTGGATGCAAAATGGAGCAAAAATTGGATGACACTCGTCCGACTCTCGGATACGTCAATTGGAACGTTTTTTTACACGCCAGTGTGTTTCCAGCCTGAAAGGGGTAACCCGCTACCTTTCACGTTTCTCCGCTGAATTAACCCTTGCAAAGAGGAAACAGGTGTGACTGGAGCGCAGGATGTCCTGTTAGGCTGGCTTCACACTACGTTTTTGTTCCTGTTCATTGGATCCTGTTTTTTGTAGGATCTAACGAACAGGAACGTACAGCACCGGATTGGCAACTCCAGATGCAGCGGGAAGCCAAGCCTGTGACAAGTGCTGTCAGCTCTGTCACTTTAGCAGTGTATCTATATATACACTGCTAAAGTGATATTAAATAAAGGGATGGTTAAAAATAAAAAATAATAAATTCTCACCTTTCCGGCGACTCCCGAGTGTCCCGCACTGAATATATATCCTAGCAGTGCGAGGACCTTGCATGTCACCAGGAAGGGCGGGGCAACCCGATCATGACCACATCAGCGTTTGGGGTTTAAAGGGAACCTGAGCTCTACAAACGACCCCCCAGCCTGTTTTAACTTGTCCCTGCACCATAGTAATCCATTTGTAACCATCCCTTTCTGTCCCTAAACTGCTATGTGAAAGTTTATAAAAGAAGTTTATTCACCTCTTATTCTGCAGCTTCTCATTATATGTGAAGCCGCAAAAGGCGGGCTTATGTGGCTCTCCCTGCCGGCGGTGTGTTAATTATGCACGCCCACACGGGCGTGCTATACAGCAGAGACTGTGCTTGTCTGCAAGGGGGCGGTACAGGCGATATGACGAAAATCGTGTCATATTGCCTGTACCGCCCCCTTGCAGGACAAGCAATGTCTCAGCTCTATAGCACGCCCATATGGGCGTGCATAATTAACACGCCACCAGCGGGGAGAGCCACATGGTGTAGGTAGAGGCGAGGTCCCTGGGGCAGTGGTTGTTAGAGTCTATGGTGAATGTGATAGTAAGGGATGGATAGTGGAGTTGGGTTGAAGGAACACACACTCACGTTTCTATAGTTTTCCAAAGCTTTACTGCAGATGTTGTAGCAGGTTATAGTCCACGGAGTCTGTACTGGGGGCCGGGTTGCTCCCACCATGTCCGGGTCCTCAGCTTCCTCGTGCTGCGCTGTGTGTGTGGCCCTGCTGCTTCTTCTAGCTGAGCTGCTGGCACTGTCTCACTCTGTCTCCCCTTTCTGGTACCACTTGGCTAGGCAACTTGAGTCTTCTGTGTACTGCTGACCCCGCCGTGTTGCTTTGCACTTGTACAGTGTTGATTTAGAAACTCCACTATTCCTGGATTTACTGTGCTGTGTGTGTCAGTCACAGTCTCGGATCCGGTGTCCGTTCTGTGCGCTCCTCTGGGGCGAGTGGTGATGGCACTCAAGCTCTCAAATGTGTTTCTCTGTCCTTTAGTTCTCTTCTCCTCAGGCCCTGGCTAGGCCTGGAATCGATGAGCGGGCTGTAGAGAAGCCTGGTGCAGCTCCTTTACACTACAGCCTCCCTCAGTTCTCCTAGGAACTGAAACTAACACTTCACAGTACTGCCTCGTACTGAACTTCTAACTACTTCCTCTTGACCTGGAGTATGTAAGGAGCTGGGTTAGCTCCCCCTCCTGGCCCAGAGGTGCTAGTGTAGGTCAGTGTGTTGTGGGGAGGGAACCAGTGTGATGTTACTGTGGCACATTAACCCCTGTGGTGCCACACATCGTTATTGGGACCAGTGAAAGACAGGACAGAAAAAAATCCTGCACTGGATTCACAAAACCGGATGGCCAAATATGGCCAATCCAGCCCCATAGGGATGTATGGGGGCCAAAAACGATCCTGTTCTGTTTATTTAAAAAAAGAATATAGCAGGATGGTAAAAAACGTAGTGTGAAGCCAGCCTAACTATATACATTGCTCTTGGTCCATAAAGAATGTACAAGACAAGAATTGTCTGGGGCAGTTGTCCATAGCAACCAGTAACAGCTGCTCCCATTTTCCAATACCAGCTGAGCTCCACCATTGGTTGCTATGGACACCTGCCTCACACGGCTGGATTAGACGTCAGTATTATAACCACCCAGCAGTGACAGTACAGAACGTCTCAGTCCAGACACGTGACGTGTGACATTCTCCATGCTGCTCGGTCTAGTGACCAGCCACTACCTCATACAGGTGTCCGAGTCCTCACCCTGTGATAGACAGCAGAAAACACCAATCAGCAGGCAGCTGGCAGAGCAGTCCACCAATCAGTGACAGGTACACTCTGCTGTGGAATGATAATCTGCTGGAGCGGGCGGCAGCTCTCAGTGCACGGGCGGTCTCCGGCCGAGGATCGCCTGGGTCTGACCAATGAGCCTGGCGGCTGCCAGCACCAGGGGGCGCTGTGCTCTTATCTAATTAGCTCCCCCGGACTCGAGTGTTGGGGTCTCCGGTAGACGAAGCTGCAGAGAATAAAGCCATGGCGAGAAGAGCGGCCACCGGCGACACCGGGGCGGATTTCTCCTTCGTCAGTCCCGTGGTCAAGTATCTCCTCTTCTTCTTCAACACGCTGTTCTGGGTGAGTTACTGCTATCCTGGCTCTCCACCTGCCAGGGCAAGAGCCACATTCCTGGGCACTGCTCGGGCACATCCTAGTGGCTATAACTGCACAAGTCCTAGACCAGCGTTGTGTGACTGTGCCCAGGGTGTGGGCAGGGGGTGGACACTTACTATTCACTGTGACTGGTACAATGTCTAGAGAACCGTCAGAGATGGTCAGTCTGTCTGTCCGATCGGTCAGTGTTCTGTTCAGTCTCTGTACAATCTGTCAGTAATGTACACTCTCCTGGTCCGATCGGTCAGAAGTGTACAATGTGTGTTTGATCTGTCAGTAATGTTCAGTGCACTCTGTATATCATAGACAGATCAGATTGACAGTCTCTGTACAATCCATGGGCGTACCTACCCAGGATCAAAACTAGGGGGGCAAACTATGGTCGTTCCCGCCTCCTGTGGTACTCTGACATGCCTGCCGTAACGTCATATCCGGCCCGGTGCATTGTGGCGGCAGATCACGTGTTTGGCCCGGCGCATGCGCAGTGCACATGTTGAAGCTGCCTGTACACGGCATAAGCCCCCACAATGCACTGGACCAGATATGACGTTTCGGCCGGCGTGTCAGAGTACCACAGGAGGCGGGAATTTCAAAAAGAGGTAGGAACAACAGAAGGAATGCTGACACCCTTTAAAGGGGACCTATACAGGACAACACATGCTCATTACATACACATCATACATATTTTTGACATAGAGACACAAGCCACACATACACATACACAGACAAAAGCCACACACAGGCAAGCCATAAGCCACACACAGGTATGCCACACACAGGGCACACACAGAGACATAAGCCACACACAGAGACAAGCCACACACACAGACACAAGCCACACACAGGCAGACACAAGCGACACACACACAGACACAAGCCACACACACACAATCCACACACACAGACAACCCCGCCATAGGGCACCCAAATCATATTCAGCCCCCTCATAGCGCTCCTGTATCATATACAGCCCCTCCATAGGTCTCCTATCATGAGATCCCTATGGGGGGTTGTATATGATATGGGAGCCCTATGTGGTGGGCTGTATATGATATGGGAGCCTTATGGGGGGGCTGTATATGATATTGGAGTCCCATCTCATATACAGCACCCCAATACCCCACACAGTCCTCATATCATATAAAACAGCCCCCCATAGGGCTCCTATATCATAGGCTGCATATGATATGGGAGCCCTATGGGGGGCTGTATATGATATGGGAATCCCGTATTATATACAACCCCACTAATGCCCCATAGGGCTCCCATACCACATATAGCCCCATAGGGCTCCCATGTCATATACAGCCCCCCCCATAGGGCTCCAATAATGGGAGCCCTTTAGGAGTCTATATATGATATAGGAGCCCTATTGGGTTGCTGTATATGATGGGAGCCTATGGGGGGCAGGGCTGTACATGAGATGGGAGTACATGTCATCTCACAGACAGCGCACAGCCCCCACATAAGGCTCCCATATACAACCCTCCGGGCTCCCATAGGGCTCCCCCCACTCCAACCCCCCACACTTTTTTTTATATTTAAATTACATCTATTTTTAAAGGTACCTTTACACGCCGCGACGGCAGGCTGGATACATCGCGCTACTTCGCGTGCACGAGCACGCTCAAACGGCTACAAACGGTCAACGCACCCTCTTTACACGCCGCGACAAGGTGCGCTACGCCACGCTACATCTATAGCTAGCTACATCGCCGGGTGTCTCAAGTAGCCAGCTGTAGCGTAGCGTACCATGTTTACACACCGCTCCAACAAGCTACTATGGGCGGACCCGGTGCAGCAGGGATAGCACATAGGCGTGCAACAATCTTGGATTACGAGCCGTCCGTATGATGATAGGACAGCGCAATATCATCAGGATTGGCCAGGCATCGCAGGAGGCTGGTTAATAGAGCACGCTCGAGTAATTGTGTAGTGTGACTGGTCAGCTCCTTAAATATCCCGCCCTATGCTGCGACTACCAATCATAAAGCAGGAGCGACCTCCAATGATCGCAGATGGGGCGCGGTAACATGGCGACTGTGTCACGCCTTAGATACATGGCAGCCACATCGCCGGGTGTCCAGAGTTGCCTTCCGTTGCTTCTTTACACGCCGATACAGCTCGCTACAATCGGCGATGTTGCCTTAAGTTTATGAGCAGAGCCCATAAACAGATGTATCTGTCGCCGGCTGTAGCGTCGCCTCTTCAGACGCCGCTACTACAGGCGATATGGACGCTACAAGCTACAATTGTAGCTTGTAGCGCGATGTATCCAGCCTGCCGTCGCGGCGTGTAAAGGTACCTTAACAGTTACTATTGTCCTGACGTCTCTTGACTTTTGTAGCTCGAGCTCCTGGCTCCAGCCACCGCACCAGCAGTGTCCCCAGGCCAGACGGACCCCAGCTTGCACCGCAGGTACTCAGGCAGTGCTTAGTGGTGATGTCACTCATAACATCATTTCTGAGTCCCCCTGCCTGCCGAGCTGATCTGCAGTTGGCAGACACTGTCTGAGCCTGAGGGCGAGATCCGCCCTGCGCCCCTGCTGGCTGCTGCAGCTGCCGCCCCATCATGTCACGTGCTGTCACTGAGCTGAGCAGCTGACTGAGGTAACCACTACAGTGAGGTGACAGGTGGACCATGGAGCGGAGGTGAGGTGGCCGCCTCAGCTCAGCCGCCGAGTCAGACAGACACTGACTCAGATTATAATTAATACAGTAGGTGCGCGCAGCGCGCACACAGTGCCGCACTCACCCCTTCCTCTTGGGGGGGCAGCCTCTTGGGGGGGGGGGCAGCTGCCCCCCTTCCTGCCCCACGCTGGGTACGCCCATGGTACAATCGGTCCCGTTCGATCTGTCAGTAATGTACAATCTCTGTACAATCTGTGTGTCTGATCTTTAAGTCATGTACAATGTGTCTGTTCGATCTGTCAGAATCCACTCTGTGTGAACATATGATTAAAGAACCCTGTGGCGGACATAATGTTCATATATTATAAACAGTATACAGTTGTTGTCAAGCATTTGCCTCAGATTTAATTCTGTGCATTTTAAAGAGTTAAACTATTGTTTAAAATTCGCAAAAAGAATTCACATGCTGAGGATTTAAAAGGCCCCAGTGTTAGAGCCGTGTATTATGGCCTCGTTTTCCCATAGCTCATCATAAGGCAGCTAATTTCTGTCTTAGGCTGCCTTCACATCACGATTTTATGGCTGTCTGTGGGGATCCATGTTTTGGCAGGATCCCCCAGATAGCCACGGATCCCTGCAATGAGATGGCAAATAGCCATCCGTATCCTTGTTATGCAGGATCCGTGTGGATCCTGTGGTCCCTGTCTCTCCCTGCATCTTCCTCTTCTCCCTGTCGCTCCCTCCTCTATCTCCTCTCGCCCGCTCGTCTATCCTGTCCCCTATCCTATTACCTATTCTGTCCCCTGTCCTGTCCCCTCTGGTATGTTAAAAATAATAAAGGTCCTCCCAGAGGATACTTTACCTTTCCGGCGGCTCCAGGGATGCGACAGTCTCCTTCTGGTGGCTGCAAGGACCTTTCGTGATGTCACAGAGCCGATCAGCTGACACGTCAGCTGACTGGCTCTGTGACATCACGAGAGGTCCTGTCCCTGGCAGATGGAGACTGTTGCATCATCACTGAATCCGCCGGAAAGGTAAAGTATCCTCTGGGAGGACTTTTATTATTTTTAACATACCGGAGGGGACAGGACAGGGGGAATATGATAGAGGACGGGGGGGGGGAGCAGAGATGGAGGAGAGAGAGACAGGGACATGCAGGGTTATGTACTGAGCACTACCTCTGGCATGTAAAAAAACGCTCCGATTCATGGATGCGAAAGTTGTACAAGTGTCGTACGAGTTTTGCTCAGTGTGGCTTCCGTGTGCTGTCCGTGTGCAATCTGTTTTTTTCTCAGCAGCTATTACTGTATAATCATTTACAGGAACATTTTACAGTTGTCTCAACTACAGAATGATAATGTATCAGTGAAAAATCGCATCTGACTCGGATGGTCCGTGTGCGGTCCAACTGCAGTCCGTGATTTTTTATCGGACCCAAGACTTGCATTGGCGAGTCTCGTGCGTGAATCGCATACTGGTGCAGCATTTTGTGATTGGTTTCTCGTCTGTCTCTTGGATGAGAGAAAAACGCCCGAGACTCACCAATGTGCTCTCATACATTGAATAACATTGGTCCAACTGCAATGCGAGAAAAACGCGCAGTCATGCGACTTTCACGCCAGTGTGTCCGTACACTCAAAGAGAGACTAGGCTTATGCACCCAAGTTGGGTGATCTACTGTAGTATATGCAAGAGGAGTACCTGTTTCAGACATATTCTTTTCTCCCCTCCTACTTTTTGGTTTATTTTTCTTTTGAATTGATGTAGCCATGTTTGGAATATGCATTCTGCTATTTACTATCTCATAATAGCGCAGCCTATATGTGATTGTATGCTTTGGTTAATCCTTATCATTAGTATATCTGTTTCAAGTAATGTATGAAAACGTTTTTTCAGTAAAAATAAGGTTAAAAAAAGAATCATCAGACCATTTTTATCAGCAGTGGAGCAAATGACTGTGTGAGCCTTCCCTTAGGCTAGGGTCAGATTCGTGCTATTAGCTGCGCTCAGGGGTGTTCCGTTAAAAACATAGAATTTGGGAGCCTTGACGCAGTGTTATCTCCATGGTAACGCAGCGTCAGCGCATCCAATTCATCCCTATGGTGACGGAGCCCTGAGCACAGCTCAAACGCTGACATCTGAGTGCCGGAGTTTGAAATCTCATCCTTTTTCCTAGTGTGTCAAATGACACATCAGAAAGCGTCACTTGACGTGCTAGGAAAATGCGCAAGATTTCAAACTCCGGCACTCAGATGTCAGCATTTGAGCTGTGCTCAGGGCTCCGTTACCATAGGGATGAATTGGCAGCGCTGACGCTGCGTTACCATGGCGGTAACACTGCGTCACGGCTCCTAAATTCTATGTTTTTAACGGAATCCCCCTGAGCGCAGCTAATAGCGCGAATCTGACCCTAGCCTTACAGTTATACTTCAGTAAGGCACATAAAGCACAGCCATACTCCTTGAAGAGTACAGGTCTTTAGTTAGAACAGTGCAATGTAAAATAGCAGTCATTTTACCTTTAGAAGGAATGTGTCAGTAGGATCAGCCCTCCTAAACCGTTTACATAGGCATGTAGGTCATGGGAAGCTGATAACATGATACCTTCATATCTGTGTTCTGATGTCTTAGGCATGCACCCCAGTGTCTCAGCCTACGGATCCGCCCTGCGTCCTTATACTTAACATGAGGAAGCAGGGTGCATGCGTAGACATCCGTTTGTGTGCACCTGCGTCCTGCTGCGTTTATTTTTTTGTTGTGTCCGCGGGATGCATCATATGGCGATTCTGAGCCACCTGAGGCTGCATGAAATGAACGCATGCATCCTGATGTGCCCAAACAATACATTGAGTTGAACAGTGGCACATCGCAATTCGGATGGTAGCGGGAGGAGACGGATGGCCCAATATTGAAAAAAAATCTCTCTCTCTATATCTCTCTCTCTACTTAATTTCTTAGTTTTCCATGGAGATTTATATTCATGCGGATCCACTTAAATAATGCTCCGCTGATATTCTTCAGTGTGTGTTCTGGCATGCTTTGCCTCCTCTACACACAGGCGGATGGGTTCGAAACACTAGTGTGAAACTAGCCGTTTTCCACAGAAATCAACTTTGATCCCTTTGACTGATTCCCTTTAAGGCTACGTTCACACAACGTGTATTTCCTGCGCTTTTGGGTGCGCACATTTTTTGCCGCGTTTTGCAGCCGCGCTATTTAGCGCAGTTAAAAAAATGCAGTGCATTCACACACCACATTTTTTTACGGCCGCATTTCTCCCCCAAAAGTGCAGGAGGGAAGTGATGTCACACAGGGGAGTAACACAGGATTCACATGTGATAAGCCTTTTGGCTTTCACAGTGTATTAATATACACTGCGAAAGCAAAATATAAGTTATCAAAAGGTCTTAAAAATAAAAAAATGTAATACTTACCCGTCCGCCGGCTGTTCCCGGTTACCGGGAGCCGAAACATTTATGTCTACGGTGCTGTCAGGACCTTCCAGCTCTGTGATTGGCCGATAGCGATCATGTGATATGTTACGTGCATACCACATGACCGCTACCGGCCAATCACAGCTGGAAGGTCCTGGCAGCACAGTAGACGTGGATGTCTCGGCTCCCAGTAACCGGGAACAGCTGCTGGAGAGGTAAGTATTCAATTCTTTTATTTTTAAGATCTTTTGATAACTTTTATTTAGGTTTTGCAGTGTATATTAATACACTGTGAAAGCCAAATGGATTGTTACACATGTCACACAGGTGAGGAACACAGGATTCTTCCTTCCCCCGTGGGTGTGACATCACATTCGGCAGCGCCCGGCATTATACACTCTGGAATAGTGCATCGTCTGAACGGCGATGCGTAATTCCAACGGTTATGATGGCCCCTATGGGAGAAAGCGCGCGCAAAACAGTTGACATGTTGATTCTTTTTACGCGTGCGCTTTCTCCTATAAAAGCGTGGCGTATATTTACGCAGCGTTTGCAAGGCAAAAGTGAATTTTCATTCACATTTCTGGTAGACACAGCTGTGCTTTTGCAGAAAAAGCGCACGCAAGAAAGCATAAAAAAGCGAAATGTGTGAACGTAGCCTAAGGCCATTACATTTGAACACACCACAATAATTTTTTGGGCCAGTCCTTTCTACAATGCATGGAGAGACTGCATTCTCCTACAAGCTGGCCTCATAAAGAGTGTGCTGGGGCCTCTATTTTCCTGGTCGACCTACCGTAAGTACAACACAATTTTTCTGCCACTACTGACATTGCTGGAGGGTCTGGCCCAGACTCTGGCTCCCTGAGGAAAGCCTATGTCTAGTGACAGGGTCAAGCCCAACCTGAGTGCCAAATACTACCTCTGAAATAAATGTACAATGCCATGAATCTAAGGCTGGGGTCACACACACAGATATCTGGGCAGATATTGTTCACAGATCTCTGGTTGCAGTGAAATCATGGACAGATTGCTCCATTTGTACACAGCCACAAAATGGAACAATGTGTCCATGATTTCACTGCAACCAGAGATCTGTGAACAATATCTGCACAAATATCTGTGTGTGTGACCCCAGCCTAAGCCCCATGCCTCCACATTATATAAAGGTCCCCTCCCTGTAAGAAGGCCTGTGACAGCAAAACGTCAACCAATATAGTAGGACAATACTAATATACTGTATGTAAAGTGCTGTGGAATTAATAGCGCTATATAAATGAATAAATATTATTATATTATTAATATACACTGTGTTCCAAATTATTATGCAAACAGTTTAGGAGTGATAAGGTTAGAATTTTTTTGTTTGTCATTTAAACTCATTGATGGTGATGTGTGTCAGGGCTCTTTATATCACTGAAATTGCAGATACCTGTGCAAATTAGTTTGGCAGGTGTGTCCAAATAAAGGTGAGACTACTTAAGAAGGCTGTTCCACATTATTAAGCAGCCTACATTTTTTGCCAAAATGGGAAAGAAAAAGGATGTGTTGGCTGCTGAGAAGCAACAAATAGTGGAGTATTTAGGTCAAGGCATGACTACAATCAACATTGCCAAGACACTTCATCGTGATCATCGCACAATCAAGAAGTATGTAGCTGATTCCCAGCACACACGTGTGCGTGCTGATATGGAAAAATTGAGGACTCTTTCCAACAGGCAAGTGCGTCAGGTTAAAAGAGCAGCTGTAAAAATGTCTTGTCATAGCAGCAGACATGTTTTTGAAGCTGCTGGTGCCTCCAACGTCCCCCGAAAAACAAGATGCAGGGTCCTTCAGAAGTTCGCAGCTGTGCGTAAGCCATCCTGTCGACCACCTGTATCCACTGCACACAAGCAGAAACAGCTCCAGTCGGCCACACGATCCATGAAGACTGACTTCCAAACTGTTTTGTTCACCGATGAGTGCCGTGCAACGCTCGATGGTCCAGATGGATGGAGTGGAGAATGGCTGGTTGATGGACACCCCATGAAAACACGGCTAAGGCGCCAACAAGGAGGAGTTGGAGTAATGTTTTGGGCTGGAATCATGGGGAGAGAGATTTTCGGCCCCTTTAGGATCCCTGAAGGGGTAAAGATGAACTCCATAATCTATGTGGAGTTTCTAAAACAGCACTTCCTGCCATGGTTCAAGAGGAAGAACCGTGCTTTCCGCAGCAAGATCATTTTCATGCATGATAATGCACCGTCTCATGCTGCAAATAACACATTTGCATCTCTGGCTGCTATGGGCATAAAAGATGGCAAACCTATGGTGTGGCCACCATCTTCCCCTGACCTCAACCCCATTGAGAACCTCTGGAGCATCATCAAAAGGAGTGTCTATGATGGCAGGAGGCAGTTCACATCTAAGCAACAGCTCTGGTAGGGTATTCTGTCCACATGCAAAACAATTGAAGCACAAACCATCCAAAAACTGACAAAGTCAATGGACGAGAGAGTTCAGAAGCTTCTTTCTAACAAGGGGTCCTATGTGCAAATGTAACATAAACTAGAATAAAGTTTTGACTTGAAAACTGTTTGATTTCACTTTGTAATAAGCTAATAATGCTTATAATTTCCAATTGACCATTTTTTTGTTCAAAATAAAAATAAAAAGGTTGAAAACTGCTGTGCATAATAATTTTGAACATGCATTTTGAGTGTTTATTATTTTTAAAAATATACTGTTTTCATAGGCAGTTTTTTCAAAAAAATTCCAATCATACTAGAATAGTAGATGACTGGAAAATAACAATGACTGCAATTCATATAGGTAATTTAGTGAAAATATTAGGAAATATTGTTTGCATAATAATTTGGAACACAGTGTACATACAGTTGTGTTTAATATAGTAGAAGTGTGTTCAGAAACATGAGTTAAGCTATGTTCACACATAGCGTCTTTTTGCGCTTTTTTGCGCGGGCGCTTTTTTCAGCATTTTGTATCTGTGCAAAAAAGCCCTGTAAAGAAATGCAGTGCATTCACACACCGCGTTTTTTTTACGAGCTCACTTCTCCCCCTAAAGCGCAGAGGAGAAGTGATGTCAAACAGGGGAGGAACAATCCTTCTCTGTGTGACATCTGTGCCAGCCCCTTTTGGGTTTCATAGTGTATTAATATACACTATGAAACCAAATTAAATAAAGGCAAATGTGTTAAAAATAATAATAAAGAATGAATACTTACCCTCCGCCGGGTGTTCCGGGAGTTGTGAGATCCACAGGTATCAACCTTCCAGGGCCTGGCAAGATCGCTGATTGGCCGCTCACGGTCATGTGATATGTGACGTGCTAAGACGCGCATATCACATGACCGCGAGCAGCTAGGACAGTAGCTGTGTACCTCTCTCAGCTCCTGGTAACCGGAACACCTGGATGAGAGGTAAGTATTCATTCTTTATTATTTTTCACACATTTGGCTTAGTTTAATTTGGGTTTCGCAGTGTATATTAATACACTGCGAAACCCAGAGGGGCTGGCACAGATGTCACACAGGGGAGGAGTTACATGATTGTTCCTCCCCTGTGTGACATCAGCCCCGGCGTATTCCCACTAGAATTGCGCATTGTCTGAATGGCGATGCGTAAATCCAGCGGGGATAATTTGCTCCTATGGGAGAAAGCGTATCTGTAAGCTTTCTAAAGTCTATTTCTCGAGGTACAGGGGGGCTAAAGACATGGGGGACCCTTCCCTGAATGCAGCAGACATGCTGCATTCAGTGCTGCATTTAGTTTGCCATGCAGCAGGGTGACAGGTCCTCTTTAACAGTGAGACTTTGTGGGGACTACTTGATAATAGTTTAGCTTCACACAGGAGTCTTCTATCACAGTACTCACAGGTAACTTGAAATGTCTTTGATCATCCTGGAGCTGATCAGTGACTGAGCTTTTGCCATTCTGGCTCTTCTTCGATCCATTCGAATGGCAGAATTCCATTTTCTTTCACGTCTCTCTAACTTTTCTTTTCATTTTAAAGTAAAACTGTCTGACCAACAATCCATATGTACCGTATATACTCGAGTATAAGCCGAGTTTTTCAGCACAAAAATTGTGCTGAAAAGTACCCCCCTCAGCTTATACTCGAGTCACTCAGTATGTGCTGTGTGTTGCAGTGATCGGGGGCTGAAAGAGGCTGCAGTGACAGCGGGAGGTCACGTGGGGCTGCTCATTAGTGTAATGAATATGCATTGAATCCCCTGTCCATCAGCAGCGGGGGGAGCAGCGCATATTACATTACACTAAGTGTACTTGACGCGCACCCAGGGCTCGGGTACTCAGCTCTCACGCGGTTGCAGTCTAGGATGTCACAGGTGGCTGCCCGAGGCCGTGGCCTTGGTGGGACTGGACCGCCAGGGCAGCGATTCTGTGGGAGAAAACAGTTTATGTGGGAAAGGATGCAGCAGAGTTGGGACTTCACTTCACCCGGTACTTCTCCAAAGTCATTACGGTTCAGCAAGATGTTTCAATGGCAAATGCTACGGATGCTGCAAGTGGAATTTCTAGCTGTTAGGTGGATCCCTCTTTGTGTACCTTTCTTATTCCTTTCTTTCCCTTTTGCCTCCCAATGGCGGTGAAGTCTGATCTCCTAAAGATGAATCTGACCTCCTGCTGTTCTTTATTCACCTCTCCCTTCTACCCGTCTGGTAAATCTTTTACTGTTCTTCGCAGGATCCAACTGCAGAACTGATTTCCCTCTTGTGGGCTCCTTGGTAGTAGGGGCCGTATCTAAAATATCCCCGGTCATCGGATTCTCTGTGAGCCTTATAGTACTCACAGGTGCAAGCTCCGGTACCCGGTTTCTCTTTTGGGCAACTCCTGGTTACTCTATTCCCCTCTGGAGTAAACTTCGGCCATCGAGTTTCTCTCTACCCTCTTCTGTTCTGGGATCTTTTCTGTAATGTATAGGGATTAAATGTTTTGCCGCTCCCACCAGCAATGGTAAGAGTTTTTGTTTTGAAGCTTTAACATTTTTGGATGGGCAGGAAAGTAGATGCTCTCAAATTAGTCTTTCAATATCCCTCAAGAATATGCTAGCGTCCGACCAGAACTGGATATGAAGAAAGCAATCCCAGAGTATATGGGTCAAGTGTCCGATGTATTTGCTAGAAAGGAAAGAAGCGCAAATAGGGTCTTATTTTTTATATGCAATGATGCTAACCGAAAGTTATACGCTCACCTGGGAAGGTTGTGTAGCACACAACCAGCTTGAAGGCAGGTAACAATAGCTGCTGCAGGGTCCACACTCATACGATCAACATGGCTTCCAAATTCAAAAAGGACTCGTGTGTCACGACCCGCGGCTGCTTTCATTAAGGCAATCAGACCAAATTATTCCCTTAATGTAAGCAGCGCGGGTCGTGACACACGAGTCCTTTTTGAATTTGGAAGCCACGTCAAGTGTCCGGTGTAAGCATTGCATCTCCAACAGAGATTTGAATTTGAGAGACCTAGGTGATAGAGGAACTCGGGTTCTATACCAGCACAACATGATTTTATAGGAGTTCTCTGTAAGAAAACACATCTAGAAAGCTCCTTTAGTTGGTTAGTATAGTCTTTCAATTAATTCTTCAAAAACATATAGATCATGAATGCTGAGTCTTTAAAGGGAACCAACCACCTCAGATCACCCTAATACACAGTTAGTACATGTCCCTGCACCCTAAGGATACCTTTCCAGCACTGTTTTTGTGTAAAATCTTGCATTAGTATAACTGATATAAAGAGTTTATAAACTTACTAGCCTGGTGACTTCTGGGCGTATCCCTCCTTCTGTTATACTTCAGGGCTGTGCATTGCATGTCTGTGCTCCCCCTCCCTCCGTGCCTGCTGCCCTGCCCTGATGGGCGTGATCGTTATCTCCTCTGCACAGAGGGAGGGGGAGCACAGCCATGCAATGAATGCACAGCCCTGAAGTATAACAGAAGGAGGGATACGCCCAGATGTCTCCAAGCTAGTAAGTTTATAAACTCTTTATATCAGTTATACTAATGCAAGATTTTACACAAAAACAGTGCTGGAAAGGTATCCTTAGGGTGCAGGGACATGTACTAACTGTGTATTAGGGTGACCTGAGGTGGTTGGTTCCCACTGCATATTTGCTGCATATTTTTACGCGAGTGCTCTTGTAGTTTTTGTAGCCAAAACCAGGAGTGGAACAATCAGAGGAAAAGTCTAATAGAAACAAGTGCTCCACTTCAGTATTTAATCACCCACTGCTGGTTTTTATTAGCCACTCCATGTTTTGGCTACAAAAACTGCAAGAGCACTCGCATAAAAATACGCAGCAAATACGCAGTGTGTGAATGGGTCTGATTTATAAGAATCTACTGCACCAACTGGTAAATTGTTTTACATGTGGTAATATAATTTATACCAAAAACAGTGATTTTAGTCAGTGTTTAGTCATATTGAATGCTATTATTTTGAACACTACTGTATAAGCAAATAAAACAGTGGAGAACAGTGACACAACAGGTGGGAGGACGGCGGACTTCCACACTACACAAGTTCATAGATGGTATTTTGTTTATCCCAAAACCTTTGGTCAGGCTTTTATATTGATTTAAATATAACACTGCAGTAATACACAATTAATTCTGAGAACAGCAAGAAGGACCAATAATAATATCATTGTCACTCACCTAGGCAAAACTATACCTTAGAATTAGAATGCTCTACTGTAATGAAATACTGATAATATGAAGGCATATTTCCACACAGGCCTGTTCCTGCAGGTGTAAGAACATAATGACACTGGTGGGAATTCCTCAAAGACAAGTATCTACAGCCCGCCTCTTTCTCTGATATTCAATTTTAATTACCGTATTTCTTTTTTGACAAAGCTGCAAATTGCTCTAAAATAAAGAACAAAAGAACTATGCTCATTTTATCCACCCCTACAGTGTTCCAGCAGGTTCCTCTTTAGGCCACATGCACACGGAGAGTGTTTGGTGAGTTTTTTACCGCAGTATTTGTAAGTTAAAACCAGGAGTGGGTACATAATACAGAAGTGGGTCCGGTGTTTCTGTTATACTTTTCCTCTGATCGTACCACTCCTGGTGTTGGCTGCAAATACTGAGGTGAAAAGCTAAACAAATACTGAGGTAAAACACTGACCAAATACTGAGGTAAAACTGTGGTGCTCCTGCGGACCGGTCGCCACGAGATGGAGCGGCAGCTGGGCCTGGTAAATTGGTCACCCCACACACACACCCAACACATCCCCCGATCCCAAGTCTAAGTTACTTCATGTTTAGCAATGGGAGGAGCCAGGTGGAGGGTGGAATGTATGACAGAGGCCGGTAAGGGGTGGAGACGACACAACAAAAAGGAACGCACAACACCAAGTTCAAGGAAGTTAGTTAGTCAGTCAGTGAGGTAGTCAGTGTCAGTAGTCTAGTGGAAAACAACAGAGACACCCGACAGCCAAGTAGTCAGAGAGAGACCATACTGAAAGAACCCGGACCCGGTGGCCGGTGCCACTGCATGGCTAGCCTGGGTCCCAGGCTGAGAACCGAGGGGCGATAGAGGGGGTCCAAGGTGTGTTCGAGTCAGCGAGCCGGAACCAGAGTGCCAGCTTTGCTGAAGTGGCAGGCAAGCTGCATGCCCCCTCCACGAACTCTGGCGTGGTGCGGGATCTTTATTTCCCGAGACCCAACCTCCAGCACAGCGAAAGGAAGGCAGTCGAACTAGGGCTAGGAAACCCAGAGGGGTGCCCATAGAGAGCCCATGACCGCTGGACCGTAGCTAGTGTGCGGAATAGAGTGAAGGAGGCTCGAAAGGAACATGAAAAGGGGTGTCGCAGACAAGCGATTCCCAGCTGTTGATAATGCACCGGAGCCGTTGTTCTACTGAACTGTGTTGTAGCACATAACGAGTGAAGAAGTAAACCTGGTAAAAGCTCAGACCTGTGTGAAACTTCATTTGTGTGCCTGAGAGGTGGCAATTGAGTTCGCGAGCCGGCAGCAGGTTGTTGCCTGAGAACTTTAAATCACACTTACACTTTTTACAAGGTAGTCCTGGAGTCAGCCCTACCCATGGAGGGCGCAAGATCTCTGCTGCAACCGCCATCATCCCCAGAGGACCCAACTGCAGCGGTGGCTACCTCTAGCCACAAACCACGGGTGGCGTCACGATTTAATTAATCAAAAACTGTTTTTCCCTTTTTTTTAACTCGCCTGGGACCACGGAGCCGGGTCAGGACACTGTGACATCCTGCAGTCCCAGATGATGACGAGAGGCCCGGTTCCGAGTACTCCACGGCCCTGGTGGGAGACTCAACTTGGCTTCACGAACAGGATTTACCGATCCAGTAAAACTGGGTCTTGTGTGCCTACGAGACTGTTTTTTGGGCCTAAGCAATGGTGGCCCTGAAAGACTGAAGCCATGTGCTGGCAGAGGGGCGTGCCCCTCATCATGGGCCAGGCCAGCTCTGGGCGCGAACAGTTGCCCACACCCCTTCCATTCTCCAACCATTAGGAGGGTGGCTCCAGAGAATGTGTAATCCCACCCATGGGTGTGACGGCCGACTACAACCGAGAACGGTGACACCCATGACGGGAGGGAGACAAAAACAATGCTATGAGAAGTGGAGGGTGCAAGATCTCTGCTGCAACCCCCATCATCCCCAGAGGTCCCAACTGCAGTGGTGGCTACCTCTAGCCACAAACCATGGGTGGCATCACAATTTAATTAATCAAAAACTGTTTTCCCCTTTTCTTTGACTCGCCCGGGACCACGGAGCCGGGTCAGGATACCTTAACATCCTGCATCCTCAGACGACGACGAGAGTGCCCGGTTTCGAGCACCCTACGGCCTCGATGGGCGACTCAAAACACTCACAAAATACTGAGGTAAAGCACTCACCAAATACTGAAGTAAAATGACTACCAAATACTGAGGTAAAACACTCACCAAATACTGAGGCAAAAACACTCGCCAAATACTGAGGTAAAACACTTGCCAAATACTGAGGTAAAACACTCACCAAATACTGAGGTAAAACGTTCACCAAATACTGAGGCAAAACAGTCACCAAATACTGAGGTAATACACTTGCCAAATACTGAGGTAAAAAACTCACCAAATACTGAGGTAAAATGCTTATTAAATACTTAGGTAAAACGCTCACCAAATACTGAGGTAAAACACTGACCAAGTACTGAGGTAAAACACTCACCAAATACTGAGGTGAAACACTCATCAAATACTGAGGTAAAACACTTACCAACTACTGAGGTAACACTCACCAAATACTGAGGTAAAACACTGACCAATTACTGAGGTAAAACACTTACCAAATACTGAGGTAAAACACTCACCAAATACTGAGGTAAAACACTCACCAAATACTGAGTAAAATGCTTATTAAATACTGAGGTAAAACGCTCACCAAATACTGAGGTAAAACACTGACCAAGTACTGAGGTAAAACACTTACCAAATACTGAGGTGAAACACTCATCAAATACTGAGGTAAAACACTCACCAACTACTGAGGTAACACTCACCAAATACTGAGGTAAAACACTCACCAAATACTGAGGTAAAACACTCAGCAAATACTGAGGTAAAAAAACTCACCAAATACTGAGGTAAAACACTCACCAAATACTGAGGTAAAACACTCACCAAATACTGAGGTAAAACACTGACCAAATACTGAAGTAAAGCACTCAGCAAATACTGAGGTAAAAAAACTCACCAAATACTGAGGTAAAACACTCACCAAATACTGAGGTAAAATGCTTATTAAATACTGAGGTAAAGCGCTCACCAAATACTGAGGTAAAACACTTACCAAATACTGAGGTAAAACAAATACTGGCAGGACAACCATATTACTTTATTATGGGAGTCCCTATGGTTACACAGTCCCTACAGGGATTGGGATTTTAGAGTTTCTTTTGGCTGTAGGTAGGCAAATACTGAGGTAAACCACTCACCAAATACTGAGTAAAACACCAAATACTGAGGTAAAACACTGACTAAGGCTGAAGGCACATCATCCGACATGATCCCAGTGCCTCGCACGAGTGCAATGCGAGATAAACTCGCATTGCACTAGGACAAGCGGTTCTCTATCATGTCGGGCACACTGGTGCGCATTTTAAGCATTGAACTCGCAAAGCGAGTTTCAGTCGCGGCATGCTGCGACTGCATGCGAGTTGTACGCATGAGATATCAATAAAAATCAATGGGTGCGTTAAGCAGGTACTGAGGCTGTGATCCCGGCTGTGATCTCTGTGACAGCCGGGACCTGTGTGCGGCTTCACACGCCGGCTGCTGGCGTTGGGAGCGGATGCCCTCCCCCTCCTCAGGCCTTCCCCTTCCCAAGATGGCCCCCACCTGTCACTACCCCCCCACGCCCGATGACGGGACCTGATTGCGGCTTCACCCGCCGCGATGCCCTCCCCCTCCTCAGGCCTCCCCCACCTCAGGCCTCCCCCTCCTCTGGATGGCCCCCACCTCCCATGTCGGGTCTGTTTGTGGCTTCAGCCGCCGCGCTGCTAGCGGCGGGGGAGGATGCCCGCCCCCTCAGATCCCCGCCCCCTCAGATCCCCGCCCCCTCCTCACCCCCCCCGTGTCCGATCTCACCGCTCCTCGATCCCCGTGTCCAATCCCGCCGGTGTAGCCGCCGCTCTGCCTCCTCTCCTCGCTGGAACGCCCTCCTCCAGTGCTGCTCCGCCCTGAGGTAAGTACCGTATGTATGAATGAATGAATCAATCAATGATTGAGTGAGTGGGTTTGTGGATGTGCGGGTGCGTGGGTTAGTGGGTGTGAATGCGTGGGTGTGTGGATGCGTGGGTGTGTGGATGCGTGGGTGTGTGGATGCGTGGGTTAGTGGGTGCGTGGGTTAGTGGATGTGTGGATGTGTGGGTGGATGCGTGTGTGGATGCGTGGGTGTGAGGATGTGTGTGGGTGTGTGGGTGCGTGGATGCGTGGGTGCGTGGGTGTGTGGATGCGTGGGTGTGTGGATGCGTAGGTGTGTGGGTGTGTGGATGCGTGGGTGTGTGGGTGCGTGGGTTAGTGGATGCGTGGGTTAGTGGATGCGTGGGTTAGTGGATGCGTGGGTTAGTGGATGCGTGGGAGCGTGGATGCATGGATGCGTGGGTGTGTGGATGCGTGGGTTAGTGGATGCGTGGGTTAGTGGATGTGTGGGTGCGTGGGTTAGTGGGTGTGTGAATGCGTGGGTGTGTGGATGCGTGGGTTAGTGGATGTGTGGGTGTGTGAATGCGTGGGTTAGTGGATGTGTGGGTGCGTGGATGCGTGGGTGTGTGGATGCGTGGGTGTGTGGGTGCGTGGATGTGTGGGTGCGTGGGTTAGTGGATGCGTGTGTTAGTGGATGCGTGGGTTAGTGGATGCATGGGTGCGTGGGTGTGTGGATGCGTGGGTTAGTGGATGCATGGGTGTGTGGATGCGTGGGTATGTCGATGCGTGGGTACGTGGATGTGTGGGTACGTGGATGTGTGGGTACGTGGATGTGTGAATGTGTGGGTGCGGGGATGTGTGGGTGCGTGGATGTGTGGATGCGTGGGTGTGTGGGTGCGTGGGTTAGTGGATGTGTGGGTGCGTGGGTTAGTGGATGCGTGGGTTAATGGATGTGTGGATGTGTGGGTGCGTGGATTAGTGTATGTGTGGGTTCGTGGGTTAGTGGATGTGTGGGTGCGTGGGTTAGTGGATGCGTGGGTTAGTGGATGCGTGGGTTAGTGGATGCGTGGGTTAGTGGATGCGTGGGTTAGTGGATGCGTGGGTTAGTGGATGCGTGGGTACGTGGATGTGTGGGTACGTGGATACGTGGATGTGTGGGTACGTGGATGTGTGGGTACGTGGATGTGTGGGTGCGGGGATGTGTGGGTGCGTGGGTTAGTGGGTGCGTGGATTAGTGGATGTGTGGGTGCATGGGTTAGTGGATGCGTGGATGTGTGGGTGCGTGGGTTAGTGGATGCGTGGGTTAGTGGATGCGTGGGTTAGTGGATGCGTGGGTGCGTGGATGCGTGGGTACGTGGATGCGTGGGTACGTGGATGCGTGGGTACGTGGATGCGTGGATGCGTGGGTACGTGGATGTGTAGATACGTGGATTAGTGGATGTGTGGGTGCATGGGTTAGTGGATGCGTGGGTGCGTGGATGTGTGGGTGCAAGGATGTGTGGATGTGTGGGTGCGTGGGTTAGTGGATGCGTGGGTTAGTGGATGCGTGGGTTAGTGGATGCGTGGATGCATGGGTGCATGGATGGATGTGTGCGTGTGTGTGACTGCATGTGTGGATGTGTGCACGAATGGATGTGTACATGCGTGGATAATGGATGGATGGATGCAACAAGGTATCAAGTGTCCTCTTCTAGTCTCAGGGATCATAGTCATGGTGCACTGTATGACAGATCATTGCCATACAGTGCACCATAACTCTGACCCCAGAGACTGTAGGAAGAGGACACTTGATCCCTTGCTGCAATCTCTGGAGCAGAGGCGATCGAGCATCGTGGGACCTTCGTTGTGGACTACGTCGGAGGCGATCGAGCGTCGCGGGACCTTTGTTATGGACTACGTCGGATCTTTCTAATAAAGATGGAGTCTGAATTTTGTTTGTGTTTTTTTCCAAATAAAAATATTTTACTCTGTGTGTATTTATTGACTACTTACCAGAGATTCCTAATGGCGGGTCTAACATTGGCCCAATATTATGAATCTCGGGCTTAGTGCCAGCTGCCAATAAAAAGCTGGCATTAACCCCTTTATTACCCAGTTTGCCACCGGCACCAGGGCAACTGGAAGAGCATGGGTACAGCACCAGAAAATGGCGCTTCAATGAATGCGCCATTTTCTGGGGCGGCTGCGGGCTGCAATTCGCAGCATGGGGGGCCCAGAACGCTTGGGCCTCTCCATGCTGCGGATTGCAGCCCCCAGCTGTCTAGTTGTACCTGGCTGGACCAAAAATATGGCGGAGACCCACGTCATTTTTTTTTTCTAGAATTTGTTCTAGAAATAAAAAAATGGGCTTCGCTGTATTTTTGGTTGCCAGCAAGGTACAACAAGGCAGCTGGGGGTTGGTGGCAGTCTGTAGCTGCCAAGTTGTACCTGGCTGGACCAAAAATATGGCGAAGCCCCACGCCATTTTTTTTAATTACTTCTACCAATAAAATGACATGGAGCTTTGCCATATTTTTGGTTGCCAGCCAGGTACAACTTGGCAGTTGGGGGGCTGCAATCCTCATCATAGAGAGATCCAAATGTTGTGGGCCCCTCACGCTGCAAATTGCAACCCACAGCCACGTCAGAAAATAGCGCATTCATTGGAGGTGTCATTTTCTGGTGCTGTACCCCAACTCTTCCAGTTGCCCTTGCGCTGGTGGCAATGCTGGTTGCACACAGGGGCTCTCCATGCGCGACATGGTGTCCGTTAACAATTGTTAGCGGACACCATGTTGCATATGGAGAGCCCCTGTGTGTCTAAACATTGGAGCTCCCCCACAAGTGACCCCATTATGCATCTGGATTTGTTCCTTGGGGGTCTAGTTTCCAAAATGGGGTCACTTGTGGGGGAGCTTGAATGTTGAGGCACACAGGGGCTCTCCATACGCGACATGGTGTCCGCTAACAATTCCAATTGTTAGCGGACACCATGTCGCGTATGGAGTGCCCCTGTGTGCCTCAGCACTGGAGCTCCCACACAAGTGACCCCATTTTGGAAACTAGACCCCCAAGGAACAAATCTAGATGCATAATGAGCACTTTGAAGCCCCAGGTGCTTCACAATTTGATCCGTAAAAATAAAAAAATAAGATTTTTGTGGAAGAAAAATATTTTTTTCATTTTTACGGATCAATTTGTGAAGCACCTGGGGCTTCAAAGTGCTCATTATGCATCTAGATTTGTTCCTTGGGGGGGTCTAGTTTCCAAAATGGGGTCACTTGTGGGGGAGCTCCAATGCTGAGGCACACAGGGGTTCTCCAAACGCGACATGGTGTCCGCTAACAATTTGAATGGAAATCAGCTCAAATTGTTAGCTGACACAATGTCGCGTTTGGTGAGCCCCTGTGTGCCTAAACATTGGAGCTCCCCCACAAGTGACCCCATTGATTGACAAATAAGTGGCAGCAAATCAGTGCAGTCTTGACACCAGGAGAAGGTGCTAGTCTGTCGGATCGCAGTAGGAATGAAAAAATCTCACTAGCACCCCACTAGCACCACACTAGCACCACACTAGCACCACACTAGTACGGCACTAGCACGGCACTAGCCGGCACTAGCAACGCACTAGCACCGCACTAGCACTACTACACGCATCAAACTCGCATCAGTATTGCGCTTCAAAAACGCGCCGTTTTAGAGGGATCAGTGTGCCTTCAGCCTAAGTACTGAGGTAAAACACTCGCCAAATACTGAGGTGAAGCACTCATCAAATACTGAGGTAAAACACTTACCAAATACTGAGATAAAACACTTACCAAATACTGAGGTAAAACACTTAGCAAATACTGAGGTAATACACTCTCCAAATACTGAGATAAAACACTCACCAAATACTGAGGTAAAACACTCACCAAATACTGAGGTAAAACACCAAATACTGGCAGGACTACCATATTAATTTAGTATGGGAGTCCCTATGGTTACACAGGCCCTACAGGGATTGGGATTTTAGAGTTTCTATTGGCTGTAGGTAGGCAGGTTTATATTTAGCTTATCTCTAGGCCAAATTGGAGCCGTTTCCATACTAACCTGCTCTCTGAGGTATCTTTTTTCCTAGATGGTGATTGGCTGCAGGTGTGAGGTAAAATACCTGGCAGCCCGAGATTGGTCAAGCTCTTTATGAGCAGGTAGTTCAAAATGTATTTAAGGAGCACCCGAGATCAGCTGTCTCCATTTTCAGCTGGAGCTGTGAAGAGAAGAATACGCGCCCACCCGTCCTTGGAGGATGGCAACGTCTTGTCGTTATGGAGAGACGGCCATAAGATAGTATGGACGTCCTATGGTAATACAGGCCCCATTAGTTGTTATGGGTTGAATCTGGTCCTATTAGTTATTATGGGGCGAATTTGATTGGCGGCTATTTTTAGCACATATATAAGGCTCTCTCAGGCCGTTGCTAGGGCTCAGAGCACTTTTGAGGTAAATTCTGCCACCTACTGTGATTGGCTGCCAGGTGATGGTAGGTACCTGGCAGCTCTATTATTGCTTAGTCTCTCATGAGCGGGAGAGAAGAAAAAACTATTTAAACAGCTGTGTGAGGGTCAGCCGGCTGCAGTTCAGCGGGACCCTTTGAGAAGATCAGAAGACCCACCCACCCGTCCCTGAAAGAGCGCTTGAGAAGTTGTTTGTGATGTTTTATTAGTGGGATTGATCGGCAGTAATCTGCCGGAATCGGTCCATTATGTTTTAATTATTTATGAAGTTAATATTATTTATTAAATATTTATGGAATAAAATTTAAATAATAATTTATTTACCCATAATAAACATCACAATTTTTCGCCACGCAGTTGTCAGCTTCATTTTATTGTAAGTTATTACAGGTAATTTAGGGTATTATATGTTTAAGTGGGCCTTGTGATACCATGCTTTATTATTGGGAATGATCTACAGCAAGACTGTTTGGATCGGTCATTTAAAGTATAAATTTGAATTAAACTGGTGTTTATCTTGGTCAAATGGTTCATTTTACACGTGATGGTTATTCATTGTAATTTATTTAACTCGTAATAAAGCATCACAGCCTTATTTACCCACACAGGTTGTCTTCATTTTTATATGTAAGATAGTTGGGTTTTAAGATAATTGGTATGGGCCTTGTGTCACCATGAGGTAAAACACTTGCCAAATGCTGAGGTAAAACACTGACCAAATACTGAGGTAAAACACTCGCCAAATGCTGAGGTAAAACACTGACCAAATACTGAGGTAAAACACTCGCCAAATACTGAGGTAAAACACTCACCAAATGCTGAGGTAAAACACTCGCCAAATACTGAGGTAAAGAGCTCACCAAATACTGAGGTAAAACACCAAATACTGAACATGTGCACGTGGCCTCGTACACAGGATTTCAGCATGTTACGATGACAGCAGGCACTTGCTGAAATACTGGCATAATGGTTCCCATCTCTGAGGAGGAGGACGTAATTGCTGAGGACACTTATTGGCTCCAGTGGTCATGTCTAAACTGCTTGTAAATAAAGACTGGAAAAGGCCCAGTGGCATCCGAACAGATGATGGGTATTCTGCTTTGTAATTTTATATTATCTTCAGGCTTGTTTTTAGTTATTGAAAGTTTGATTACTCCTTTAATATTTATTTGCACTTAGATTGGGCTGTGGAGTTGGTAAGCTAAACATTCGACCAAAATGAACACTGACTCTACGACTCAGGACTCCACAACCACGGCTGTGGAGTCAGTCAGTAAACCACACATCGACTCTGACTCCCCAATTTCAATGAATCCGACTTCACCAAAATAGACACCGACTCCTCAGCCCTAGTAGAGAGTCCATAGTACAGGTAATTCCAAGGAGTATTTCACTCATAAGTGTGGGGTATTTCTTAACAAGTACATGCAATTATAAGCACAAATGCATTAAAGAATAAAGAAATTAATTTTTTTTTCAATATTTACTAGTTTATCTGACTGTTCAGTTAAATTGTGTATTGAAGAAAAAATGCCAAGGATATAAATATTTATTACGAATGTCACTTTGCAGATTCACTGCTACAAATCTGAAAGTACCGTATAATGCATGAGTGTTTCTAGAAGAAACGTATCACAAAAGCTTATCGATTCAATTAAAAATCATACGTGTTTGGTTTTTTTGCTGTTACCATATGTATAAACCTAACTCTGTTAAAATAAGCAAATCATTTGAAGCCAATGAAAAGTGAGATGAACGTGGCACTAAGCGTTACCTCTGTCAGGTCCGGATAATCCTCCAGTTATGGCATGTTCCCAACCGGTGGTGCACTGCCAAAGCACCAGCGTTTGAAAAGCAAAAAACAGAAGGCGGACTACGACACCGTTTCGCGACGCGTGTCGCTTCTCGGACCCGTAGAAGCGACACGCGTCGCGAAACGGCGTCGTAGTCCGTTGGCCCTTCGTGCCCCCTCCCTGCACCCTGTTTTTCCACGAGTTCTTGGAATAAAGGACTATCCTGTGTATTCCGATGAGTGCCGCCTTCTCTTTTTTGCTTTTCAAATCATTTGAAGCGTTTTTTTTTCCTTCCCTACAAGTGGTGGATCTGCTGGATTCGGCAAAACCACAACTGCCGCACCTGACCGCAGGCTCCATAGAGAATGAATGGGGCTTGCCGCAAGCTTTCCACAAGCCAGCCGGATCTGCCGCGAATGGGCAGAATCGCAGATGTAAAAGCAGTCTGTGATATTTCCATTAAGCTGAAGTAACCAGTAATAAGAACATAAATAAAATAAATACGGGTGAACATTATCTTCACTATGGTTTATATATGGTATATGTGTTTAATGACTATATCTGCAATCCTGCATTCTTTCCATTGAGCTATTTTTTTTTCATTATGCCTTGTTATTTGTTCCCAACCTATACCACATTGTAATTAAACAATCTACTCAATGAGTCTGTAGATTATTACTAGTGACAGGTCTTGGTCCTTATAATTAGTAGAAATACAAGACTGAATTTGTGATGACATATGTCGGGACATACTAAAAAGAATGAAGAAAAGGAATAAATAAAAAGAATGAAGATAATAATTTATTACCAAAAGATTATGTAGATGTAAAAAAGGTTTCTTGGGAATCTTAGATATGGAATGAACACATATCCCATATAACCAGGTGTATATCATGTTACCTGAGCATTTTAGGTGTGGAATGAATGTGAAATATTAGTAGATAATAGGAGAATGAACACATATCCCATATAACCAGGTGTATATTATGTTACCTGAGCATTTTAGGTGTGGAATGAATGTGAAATATTAGTAGATAATGTGAAAATGAACACATATGCCCCATAACCAGGTGTATATTATGTTACCTGAGCATTTTAGGTATGGAATGAAGATGGAATATCAGTAGATAATAAGAAAATGAGCACATATCCCATATAACCAGGTGTATATTATGTTACCTGAGCATTTTAGGTGTGGAATGAAGATGGAATATCAGTAGATAATAAGAAAATGAGCACATATCCCATATAACCAGGTGTATATTATGTTACCTGAGCATTTTAGGTGTGGAATGAATGTGAAATATTAGTAGATAATGTGAAAATGAACACATATGCCCCATAACCAGGTGTATATTATGTTACCTGAGCATTTTAGGTATGGAATGAAGATGGAATATCAGTAGATAATAAGAAAATGAACACATATTCCATATAACCAGGTGTATATTATGTTACCTGAGCATTTTAGGTGTGGAATGAATGTGAAATATTAGTAGATAATGTGAAAATGAACACATATGCCCCATAACCAGGTGTATATTATGTTACCTGAGCATTTTAGGTATGGAATGAAGATGGAATATCAGTAGATAATAAGAAAATGAGCACATATCCCATATAACCAGGTGTATATTATGTTACCTGAGCATTTTAGGTGCGGAATGAAGATGGAATATCAGTAGATAATAAGAAAATGAGCACATATCCCATATAACCAGGTGTAAATTATGTTACCTGAGCATTTTAGGTGTGGAATGAATGTGAAATATTAGTAGATAATAGGAAAATGAACATATATCCCATATAACCAGGTGTATATTATGTTACCTGAGCATTTTAGGTGTGGAATGAACGTGAAATATTAGTAGATAATAGGAAAATGAACACATATCCCATATAACCAGGTGTATATTATGTTACCTGAGCATTTTAGGTGTGGAATGAACGTGAAATATTAGTAGATAATAGGAAAATGAACACATATCCCATATAACCAGGTGTATATTATGTTACCTGAGCATTTTAGGTGTGGAATGAAGATGGAATATCAGTAGATAATAAGAAAATGAACACATATCCCATATAACCAGGTGTATATTATGTTACCTGAGCATTTTAGGTGTGGAATGAACGTGAAATATTAGTAGATAATAGGAAAATGAACACATATCCCATATAACCAGGTGTATATTATGTTACCTGAGCATTTTAGGTGTGGAATGAAGATGGAATATCTGTAGATAATAAGAAAATGAACACATATCCCATATAACCTGGTGTATATTATGTTACCTGAGCATTTTAGGTGTGGAATGAAGATGGAATATCAGAATATAATAGGAAAATGAACACATATGCCCCATAACCAGGTGTATATTATGTTACCTGAGCATTTTAGGTGTGGAATGAAGATGGAATATCAGTAGATAATAGGAAAATGAACACATATCCCATATAACCAGGTGTATATTATGTTACCTGAGCATTTTAGGTGTGGAAAGAAGATGGAATATCTGTAGATAATAAGAAAATTAACACATATCCCATATAATCAGGTGTATATTATGTTACCTGAGCATTTTAGGTGTGGAATGAAGATGGAATATCAGTAGATAATAAGAAAATGAACACATATCCCATATAACCAGGTGTATATTATGTTACCTGAGCATTTTAGGTGTGGAATGAACGTGAAATATTAGTAGATAATAGGAAAATGAACACATATCCCATATAACCAGGTGTATATTATGTTACCTGAGCATTTTAGGTGTGGAATGAACGTGAAATATTAGTAGATAATAGGAAAATGAACACATATCCCATATAACCAGGTGTATATTATGTTACCTGAGCATTTTAGGTGTGGAATGAATGTGAAATATTAGTAGATAATAGGAAAATGAACACATAGCCCATATAACCAGGTGTATATTATGTTACCTGAGCATTTTAGGTGTGGAATGAAGATGGAATATCAGTAGATAATAGGAAAATGAACACATAGCCCATATAACCAGGTGTATATTATGTTACCTGAGCATTTTAGGTGTGGAATGAACGTGAAATATTAGTAGATAATAGGAAAATGAACACATATCCCATATAATCAGGTGTATATTATGTTACCTGAGCATTTTAGGTGTGGAATGAAGATGGAATATCAGTAGATAATAAGAAAATGAACACATATCCCATATAACCAGGTGTATATTATGTTACCTGAGCATTTTAGGTGTGGAATGAACGTGAAATATTAGTAGATAATAGGAAAATGAACACATATCCCATATAACCAGGTGTATATTATGTTACCTGAACATTTTAGGTGTGGAATGAAGATGGAATATCAGTAGATAATAAGAAAATGAACACATGTCCCATATAACCAGGTGTATATTATGTTACCTGAGCATTTTAGGTGTGGAATGAACGTGAAATATTAGTAGATAATAGGAAAATGAACACATATCCCATATAACCAGATGTATATTACGTTACCTGAGCATTTTAGGTGTGGAATGAATGTGAAATATTAGTAGATAATAGGAAAATGAACACATATCCCATATAACCAGGTGGGATATTGTGTTCATTTTCTTATTATCTATAGATATTCCATCTTTATTCCACACCTAAAATGCTCAGGTAACATAATATACACCTGGTTATATGGGATATGTGTTCATTTTCCTATTATATACTGATATTCCATCTTCATTCCACACCTAAAATGCTCAGGTAACATAATATACACCTGATTATATGGGCTATGTGTTCATTTTCCTATTATCTACTGATATTCCATCTTCATTCCACACCTAAAATGCTCAGGTAACATAACATACACCTGGTTATATGGGATATGTGTTAATTTTCTTATTATCTACTGATAATCAATCTTCATTCCACACCTAAAATGCTCAGATAACATAATATACACCTGGTTATATGGGATATGTGTTCATTTTCCTATTATCTACTAATATTTCACGTTCATTACACACCTAAAATGCTCAGGTAACATAATATACACCTGGTTATATGGGTATGTGTTCATTTTCCTATTATCTACTAATATTTCACATTCATTCCACACCTAAAATGCTCAGGTAACATAATATACACCTGGTTATATGGAATATGTATTCATTTTCCTATTATCTACTGATATTCCATCTTCATTCCACACCTAAAATGCTCAGGTAACATAATATACACCTGGTTATATGGGATATGTGTTCATTTTCTTATTATCTACTGATATTCCATCTTCATTCCACACCTAAAATGCTCAGGTAACATAACATACACCTGGTTATATGGGGCATGTGTGTTCATTTTCCTATTATCTACTGATATTCCATCTTCATTCCACACCTAAAATGCTCAGGTAACATAACATACACCTGGTTATATGGGCTATGTGTTCATTTTCCTATTATCTACTGATATTCCATCTTCATTCCACACCTAAAATGCTCAGGTAACATAATATACACCTGGTTATATGGGCTATGTGTTCATTTTCCTATTATCTACTATATTTCACATTCATTCCACACCTAAAATGCTCAGGTAACATAATATACACCTGGTTATATGGGATATGTGTTCATTTTTTATTATCTACAGATATTCCATCTTCATTCCACACCTAAAATGCTCAGGTAACATAATATACACCTGGTTATATGGGATATGTGTTCATTTTCTATTATCTACTGATATTCCATCTTCATTCCACACCTAAAATGCTCAGGTAACATAATATACATATGATTATATGGGATATGTGTTCATTTTCACATTATCTACTAATATTTCACATTCATTCCACACCTAAAATGCTCAGGTAACATAATATACACTGGTATATGGGGCATATGTGTTCATTTTCCTATTATCTTCTGATATTCCTTACTTCATTCCACACCTAAAATGCTCAGGTAACATAATATACACCTGGTTATATGGGATATGTGTTCATTTTCCTATTATCTACTAATATTTCACGTTCATTCCACACCTAAAATGCTCAGGTAACATAATATACACCTGGTTATATGGGATATGTGTTCATTTTCTTATTATCTACTGATATTCCATCTTCATTCCACACCTAAAATGCTCAGGTAACATAATATACACTGGTTATATGGGATATGTGTTCATTTTCTATTATCTACTGATATTCCATCTTCATTCCACACCTAAAATGCTCAGGTAACATAATATACACCTGGTTATATGGGATATGTGTTCATTTTCCTATTATCTACTAATATTTCACGTTCATTCCACACCTAAAATGCTCAGGTAACTAATATACACTGGTTATATGGGATATGTTCATTTTCCTATTATCTACTGATATTTCACATTCATTCCACACCTAAAATGCTCAGGTAACATAATATACACCTGGTTATATGGGATATGTGTTCATTTTCCTATTATCTACTGATATTCACATTCATCTTCCACACCTAAAATGCTCAGGTTACATAATATACACCTGGTTATATGGGATATGTGTTCATTTTCCTATTATCTACTGATATTCCATCTTCATTCCACACCTAAAATGCTCAGGTAACATAATATACACCTGGTTATATGGGTATGTGTTATTTTCTATTATCTACTGATATTCCATTTCATTCCACACCTAAAATGCTCAGGTAACTAATATACACTGTTATATGGGCTATGTGTTTCATTTTCCTATTATCTACTGATATTTCCATCTTCATTCCACACCTATAATGCTCAGTTAACATAATATACACCTGTTATATGGGATATGTGTTCATTTTCCTATTATCTACTGATATTCCAACTTCATTCCACACCTAAATGCTCAGGTAACATAATATACACCTGTTATATGGGATATGTGTTCATTTTCCTATTATCTACTGATATTCCATCTTCATTCCACACCTAAAATGCTCAGGTAACATAATATACACCTGGTTTTTGGGCATATGTGTTCATTTTCCTATATCTACTATATTTCACTTCATTCCACACCTAAAATGCTCAGGTAACATAATATACACCTGGTTATATGGGATATGTGTTCATTTTCTTATTATCTACTGATATTCCATCTTCATTCCACACCTAAAATGCTCAGGTAACATAATATACACCTGTTATGGGATATGTGTTCATTTTCCTATTATCTACTGATATTCCATCTTCATTCCACACCTAAAATGCTCAGGTAACATAATATACACCTGGTTATATGGGATATGTGTTCATTTTCCTATTATCTACTGATATTCCATCTTCATTCCACACCTAAAATGCTCAGGTAACATAATATACACCTGGTTATATGGGATATGTGTTCATTTTCCTATTATCTACTGATATTTCACTTCATTCCACACCTAAAATGCTCAGGTAACATAATATACACCTGGTTATATGGGATATATGTTCATTTTCCTATTATCATACTGAATATTTCATTCATTCACACTAAATGCTCAGGTAACTATAATATACACCTGGTTATTGGGATATGTGTTCATTTTCTCATCTTATTACTATATTCCACTTCATTCCACACCTAAAATGCTCAGGTAACATAATATACACTGGTTATATGGGATATGTGTTCATTTTCCTATTATCTACTGATATTTCCATCTTCATTCCACACCTAAAATGCTCAGGTAACATAATATCACTGGTTATATGGGCTATGTGTTCATTTTCCTTTATCTACTGATATTCCTCTTCATTCCACACCTAAAATGCTCAGGTAACTAATTACACTGTTATATGGGTATGTGTTCATTTTCCTATTATCTACTGATATTCCATTCATTCCACACTAAAATGCTCAGTAACATAATATACACCTGGTTATATGGGATATGTGTTCATTTTCTATTATCTACTGATATTCCATCTTCATTCCACACCTAAATGCTCAGGTAACATAATATACACCTGGTTATATGGGATATGTGTTCATTTTCCTATTATCTACTGATATTTCACTTCATTCCACACCTAAATGCTCAGGTAACATAATATACACCTGGTTATATGGGATATGTGTTCATTTTCCTATTATCTACTAATATTTCACGTTCATTCCACACCTAAAATGCTCAGGTAACATAATATACACCTGGTTATATGGGATATGTGTTCATTTTCTATTATCTACTGATATTCCATCTTCATTCCACACCTAAAATGCTCAGGTAACATAATATACACTGGTTTATGGGATATGTGTTCATTTTCCTATTATCTATGATATTCCATCTTCATTCCACACCTAAAATGCTCAGGTAACATAATATACACCTGGTTATATGGGATATGTGTTCATTTTCCTATTATCTACTGATATTTCATCTTCATTCCACACCTATAATGCTCAGGTAACATAATATACACCTGGTTATATGGGATATGTGTTCATTTTCCTATTATCTACTAATATTTCACGTTCATTCCACACCTAAAATGCTCAGGTAACGTAATATACATCTGGTTATATGGGATATGTGTTTATTTTCCTATTATCTACTGATATTTCACATTCATTCCACACCTAAAATGCTCAGGTAACATAATATACACCTGGTTATATGGATATGTGTTCATTTTCTATTATCTACTGATATTCCATCTTCATTCCACACCTAAAATGCTCAGGTAACATAATATACACCTGATTATTGGGCATATGTGTTCATTTTCACATTATCTACTAATATTTCACATTCATTCCACACCTAAAATGCTCAGGTAACATAATATACACCTGGTTATATGGGATATGTGTTCATTTTCTTATTATCTACTGATATTCCATCTTCATATCCACACCTAAAATGCTCAGGTAACATAATATACACCTGGTTATATGGGATATGTGTTCATTTTCCTATTATCTACTGATATTCCATCTTCATTCCACACCTAAAATGCTCAGGTAACATAATATACACTGGTTATATGGGATATGTGTTCATTTTCCTATTATCTACTAATATTTCACGTTCATTCCACACCTAAAATGCTCAGGTAACGTAATATACATCTGGTTATATGGGATATGTGTTTATTTTCCTATTATCTACTGATATTTCACATTCATTCCACACCTAAAATGCTCAGGTAACATAATATACACCTGGTTATATGGGATATGTGTTCATTTTCTATTATCTACTGATATTCCATATTCTTTCCACACCTAAAATGCTCAGGTAACATAATATACACCTGGTTATATGGGATATGTGTTCATTTTCCTATTATCTACTGATATTTCATCTTCATTCCACACCTATAATGCTCAGGTAACATAATATACACCTGGTTATATGGGATATGTGTTAATTTTCCTATTATCTACTGATATTTCACGTTCATTCCACACCTAAAATGCTCAGGTAACGTAATATACATCTGGTTATATGGGATATGTGTTTATTTTCCTATTATCTACTGATATTTCACATTCATTCCACACCTAAAATGCTCAGGTAACATAATATACACCTGGTTATATGGGATATGTGTTCATTTTCTTATTATCTACTGATATTCCATCTTCATTCCACACCTAAAATGCTCAGGTAACATAATATACACCTGGTTATATGGGCTATGTGTTCATTTTCCTATTATCTACTAATATTTCACATTCATTCCACACCTAAAATGCTCAGGTAACATAATATACACCTGGTTATATGGGATATGTGTTCATTTTCCTATTATCTACTGATATTCCATCTTCATTCCACACCTAAAATGCTCAGGTAACATAATATACACCTGGTTATATGGGATATGTGTTCATTTTCCTATTATCTACTGATATTCCATCTTCATTCCACACCTAAAATGCTCAGGTAACATAATATACACCTGATTATATGGGCTATGTGTTCATTTCCTATTATCTACTGATATTCCATCTTCATTCCACACCTAAAATGCTCAGGTAACATAATATACACCTGGTTATATGGGCTATGTGTTCATTTCCTATTATCTACTGATATTCCATCTTCATTCCACACCTAAAATGCTCAGGTAACATAATATACACCTGGTTATATGGGATATGTGTTCATTTTCCTATTATCTACTAATATTTCACGTTCATTCCACACCTAAAATGCTCAGGTAACATAATATACACCTGGTTATATGGGATATATGTTCATTTTCCTATTATCTACTGATATTTCACATTCATTCCACACCTAAAATGCTCAGGTAAACTAATATACACCTGGTTATATGGGATATGTGTTCATTTTCCTAATATCTACTAATATTTCACATTCATTCCACACCTAAAATGCTCAGGTTACATAATATACACCTGGTTATATGGGATATGTGTTCATTTTCCTATTATCTACTGATATTCCATCTTCATTCCACACCTAAAATGCTCAGGTAACATAATATACACCTGGTTATATGGGCTATGTGTTCATTTTCCTATTATCTACTGATATTCCATCTTCATTCCACACCTAAAATGCTCAGGTAACATAATATACACCTGGTTATATGGGATATGTGTTCATTTTCTTATTATCTACTGATATTCCATCTTCATTCCACACCTAAAATGCTCAGGTAACATAATATACACCTGGTTATATGGGATATGTGTTCATTTTCCTATTATCTACTGATATTTCACATTCATTCCACACCTAAAATGCTCAGGTAACATAATATACACCTGGTTATATGGGATATATGTTCATTCCATATCTAAGATACCCAAGAAACCTTTTATACATCTACATAATGTTTCTGTAATAAGTTATTATCTTCATTCTTTTTATTTATTCCTTTTCTTCATTCTTTTTAGTATGTCCCACATATGTCTAATATTTCTAGACACAGTATGTGTTGTTTGTAGTCAGTGTTTCCCTATAACAGCCTCTGGAAACATCTTGGCATTGTTGAATCTACTTTCCAGAGAGGTGAGAACAATATCAGATGAACATGTATTGCAGTCGTGTAAGTGATACCCATGTGATCATTGAGCTTCAGCCTCATTTTACCAGTGCATTTTTTTATGTACCAGTTACTAAACATTTAGAATGCAGTTTACCCTCATCATCATATTGCTAGTAAGTAAATGTCTCTAAACTGTAGATTTATTGTGATTCCAGAGTTATAATGCCCAATCTTAATTAAAAGGACAATCTTTCTCCACTGAATGTAAATGGTGTTTCTGCAGCAAAGGAAATCTGGGCAAATATTTGGCCGCATCAAAAATTAAAAATTAGATGCAGAAATGATTAAAATGCTACTTATTTCCACTGATTCTGCACAGAAATCAGGGTTGCTCCTAATTCAGAGCATGCTGGTAATTTAGGTAACTTTTCAGTATAGGCTGTCATATAGGAATATTTTAATGTCTTGTTCAAGATACAAGACAGATTGACGTCTAAGGGTACCTTTACATGCTGCAACTTTTCTAGGAATTTCACTGGCAACTTACTGGTTGCAGTGAAATCATGGACACATTGTTCTATCTTGTTGCTGTTTACAAACTGAACTGCAACCAGCAAATTGCCAGTGAAATTGTTAGCAATATTGCCGCGTGTGACAGCACCCCAAGGGCCACATTACACACACCAACTTCTGTGACCAACTTCTGAACAGATCTCTGGTTGCAGTGAAATCATGGACACATTGTTCCATTTGTACACAGCCACAAAATGGGACAATGTGTCCATGATTTCACTGCAACCAGATATCTGTTCAGAAGTTGGTCACAGAAGTTGGTGTGTGTAAAGCGGCCCTAATGGCCACTTTACACGTCCCAACGTCGGTCCGATATTGGATACGCCGCTGGAGCGTGATTTTTCTGGGCAGAATTCCAAGATCGCATAGGAGATGTTACACAGCGCGATATCGGCAGGCAACGCTCCAACGATGTGTACGCCCCCTTGTACGGCTGACCCAGGAACGACCATTTAACATGGGAGAGAATAGGTGACGTTGTACTTCACATCGTAGTTGGGCTTTTACACATCCCGATCCGGCCACAATGCCCATCCAATATCGGGCCGTTGGAGAGCACGCTCATTCGATCCCCGATATCGTTTTGGCGTCGTCCGTGAGTCGTATTGGACATTTACACCATACAACGCACGAACGATATCGAAGCAAACGCACGAACCACGTGACTTTTGGTCGGAGTTGGACACCGATATCGGGACGTGTAAAGTGGCCATAAGGGTACCTTTACATGTCGCAACATTGCATGCAATTTCACTTGCAACTTACTGGGTGCAGTGAAATCATGGACACATTGTTCTATTTTGATGCCGTGTACAAATGTAACAATGTGTCCATGATTTCACTGCAACCAGTAAGTTGCAAGTGAAATTGCATGCAATGTTGCGACGTGTAAAGGTACCCCTATAGAAACTTTACCGTTTAAAAAGCTTCATTAACCTGGTATACCCAAGTTATTAAATTTACTTAATTAGACAGCATGAAAACAAGCAAGTTTGCAATTGTCTTTCTTTTTCCGTCTGCTGTCATAATCCTGTAAAAAGAGCTTTTATATTACATACAGTTTGTGTTAAAAATAATAAAAGTGAATTTAAAAACATGAGCTAAGAACCTATATAATAGTTTTTCTTTCCATTCATTGGGAACATTGCACACTGTTTTATAAATCAAAACATGAAGAGAAATGTATATAATTTTAACTACTATAGAAAAAAATTAAAAAAATGAACATTTAGATGTTCAAAAAAGAGTAGTGTCTAGAATTCGCCCCTTGGAAACAACAAAAACCCTCACTGTGACACTGATTCACTCCCGCCTTGACTATTGTAATTCTCTTTTAATTGGCCTCCCCTGCACTAGACTCTCCCCTCTCCAGTCCATCCTTAATGCAGCAGCCAGGATCTCCTATCTAGCTAACAGTTACTCGGACGCTTCTGCTCTATGCCATTCATTGCACTGGCTGCCCATGCAGTATAGGATCCAATTCAAACTGCTTGTTCTCACCCTCAAAGCCCTTCACAGTGCATCACCTCCCTACATTTCCTCCCTCATCTCTGTCTATCAACCCACCCGTTCTCTTCACTCTGGAAAGGACTTTAGACTAACTTCTGCATTAATCTGAACCTCCCACTCCCGGCTCCAAGACTTCTCCCGGGCTGCACCAATTCTTTTTAATGCTCTACCCCAAGAAACTAGATGTATCCACAACTTACATAGTTTCAGGCAATCCCTAAAAACATCTTTTTAGGGCGGCCTATCATGATCCCTAGTCAGTCATTTAGACATAGCCTATCCACCCCACCAGTCTCAAATGCATCTCAAATAATGGTTTGTGGCCACTTATACTGCTCCTAACTGTTCCCCATCTCCTCAAGTTGTCTATACCATCATCATTGTAAATAAGCACTTTATTCTTTGTGTCACCCCCACCTCATTGTTAGATTGTAAGCTCTTATGAGTAGGGCTGTCATTATTTTGCTCTAATTATTGTATTGTATTATGCTTTGTACGATATTGTATTGTTTTTTTGCATTGTATTGTTTTGTATTTTCTAATAACTGTTTCTTATGATTGTTTAAACATGAACTTTGAATTGGGAAGCGCTCCGGAATATGTTGGTGCTATGTAAATAAAGATTATTGTTATTATTATTATTATTAGTGTCTGCATTTGTCTTTACAACCTTAAAATATGTACTTTTTTAGGATTTAGCATTCCTGTGAATTACTAACCTAACATTTAGTTGTACATCCATAGTTTTTTTAGAACTGTTTCACATCTATGCAGGGGCGGACTGGCCCAGGTGGCTGGGGGGCAAGTGCCCCCCAAGCTGGTGGAATTGGCCTTATCTAGGGCCGCCCCCATATTGAAACGGCCCGGCGGCTCTGCTTTGCGGCCGCAGCTGCTTGCACAGCAGCCGACAGTGGACATGCCCGGCAGGAAGCATGGTGAGGGCGGGCTGCGTGATAGCAGCCACAGCTCCCCCTCCCCGCTGCTCCTCACCTCATCCATCAGCACCCCTTCTTCCCCCACCGCTCCTCAACTGCAAGGGCTGGAACACTGCCTCCTGGGGCAAAGTAGTCCTCGTACCCAGGGGCGGGATGGACAGCTATACGGGCCGGGGCAGCATGATTGCTGGCGGCCCCTCTGCCTCTCTGTACCTGTGCAGTGCCGGCATCTCAGCAGTGAGGGCTGTGTGTGGCTGCCGGCCATAGCCAATACTGACGAGGCTCTGTCCACATCGTGCTTCCCACCAAGAAGGAAACCGCAATCTACTGTTCACATTGGGCAACAAGAAAGGTGGGAGATGTGCGGCCAGTGTCCCTGAGCATCAAACCCCCCATACATGGGAAGGGATTTATTACAGGAGATTTGCATTGTCAATATAATTGGGCTGTAACTATCATCTTCATCTGGATGTAGCTGTATCTGTCTTTAATAGTGGTAGTGGTGCAATTTTAGCATATTGGACAGGCTGATTTCTCCGTGCCATATCTATTTCAGCAGCAGTGCACTGTATGCAGATTGGATTAGCTGAGATTACACTGTCTTTTCTGTCATCCTTTTCACATGATTTGTACAGCACTTTAATATGTGTATGTCTGAATGGGTATATGATTGTGTATGCATGTATAGGATTGTGTATGGGATTAGGTGTGTGTATGAATGTGTGTATAGGATTGTGTGTGGGGCTGTGTCTGTGTTGCTTACTATTTGTCCGTATGTGGCTGGGGTTTTGTGGCTGGGGCTTTGTGGCTGGGGCTGCGTGTGGCTGGGGCTGCGTGGCTGTGGCTGACTGTGTCTGTGTTGCTGGGGCTGTCTGTGGCTGACTGTGTCTGTGTGGCTGGCTGTGTGGTTGGCTGTATGTCTGTGTGTGGCTGGCTATGGCTGTCTATATTGCTCGCTGTGTGTGTGGCTGGCTGTGTGTGTGTGTGTGGGTAGCTGCGCCTGTGTGTGGCTGGCTTTGGCTGTGTGTGTGGCTGTCTATGTGGCTGGCGGTATGTGTGTGGCTGTATGTGTGGCTGGCTGGCTTTGGCTGTGTGTGGCTGTATGTGTGTGGCTGATTATGTGTGTGTAGCTGGTTGTGTCTGTGTTTGGCTGGCTGTGTCTGCTTGTGTGTGGCTGGCTATGGCTGTCTATGTTGCTGGCTGTGGCTCTGTGTGTGGCTGGCTGTGGATATATGTGTCGCTGTCTATGTGGCTGTGTCTCTCTGTGTGGCTCTCTCTGTCTGTGTAGTGTAGCTGTCTATGTGGCTGGCTGTCTATGTGGCTGACTGTTTTTGTGTGGTTGTGGCTCTGTGTGTGGCTGTGGCGGGCTGTCTATGGAGCTGGCCACTGGACATCCAAATGCTGTGCGAGTGTCCAACAGTTTTCTTAGATCACATCCATGTGCAATCTGTCTTGTTTCTCAGCAGCTATTACTGTAGAATCATTTACAGGAGCATTTTATAGTTGTCTTAGCTGAAGAATGATAATGTATCAGTGAAAAAAACTGATGCCTCTCGGATGGTCCGTGTGCGGTCCATGATTTTGTCGAACTCATAGTCTTGCATTGGTGAGTCTCGCGCATGAATCGCATACTGTTGCAGCATGTTGTGACTTTTTTCACATCCAGAATCTGGATGAGAAAAAAGCATCCGACACTCGCCAATGTGTTTCAGACGTTGATTAACTGACTGCACTGCGATAAAAATCACACATTGCACTTATTCAAGTTTCATCCCAGTGTGTCCGTGCCCTAATAATAAAATCCATGTAGTAATCCTACAATGTCTGCTGGACATGGTATGGGGAGAGTGTATGGCTCAGTTAGTACACACTCCATACTTCTTGTTATTAACCAGTTAATGCTCTCTTGTCCACCGCACTACAGTGTCAAAAGAGGAAGACAGCGAGACAGACAGCAACATGGCATCAGAGAGCCCCTGACCTCGAAATAGAAGATCCTCAGATCCTGGTATTGTGACGACATATGAAGAAATATTTTTTTACATCTACATTACACTATGAACTCCAGAGCACTTTACATACATCATCAACACTGTCCCCACTGGGCTCACAATGTAAATATCCTACCAGTATGTCTCATATTGTATATCGCCTTTCTTTGATATCACCTTCACAAATATTGCATTTATTGCACTTGTCAGGTTTTGGATGTTTTCTGATTTTATTTGTTTGCAGGATGTCAGAATTGACTCCCAGAGCTGCTGGTTTGACGGTTAATGTCTTACAGCATCTTAGTTTTTTTTTGCTTAATGGTACTTCCAAGTTTCTCAATAGGGCTGAGATCAGAGGAGACTGGTAGCCACACCATGGTTTTCTCTACTTTTATGTCCATAGCAGCCAATTACTCAGGGCTATGCTCTGTACCAAGAGATGGTGCATTGTCATGCATGGGGATGATTTTGTACGAAGAAAAAAAGTGGTCAGTCTAAAAGTATATATACTTTGCTGTGGTCCTTTTCACGCCTTCATGGACCCTATAGGGGCAAACTAGCTCTCTTCACATGATTGCAACCCAAAACATGACTGACACCTCCTTGCTGGCAGTCATCTAGCAACCATCCACTACTCCAACCAAACTGGGAACCTCTAGGCTCTTAGCTACACCTCTCTCTGCAGGGGGGCGCGGTGCGATGTGGGGGGGGGGCGCACCAAAAACGGGCCGCCGAAAATTTCCGACAGCACCCCCCCGGTCCTCACCCAAGGGCTGCCGGAAAAATTTTGAACCCCAGGTTTTGCTTCGCCAGTCAGTCCCTGCATCTATGTTGCATAGAGTCAACCAACTTCTTGCACCTATTAACTGTTATCCAGCTCGGCATGCTTTGACTACATCCCACAATTTATTTGCATTAGCTTTGCAGCAGAAATTAAATTTTTTATGTTACACCACAAATTTTCTATCTGATTAAGGTTTGGGGATTGGGCTGGCCTCTCCATAACCTCAATTTTGTTGGACTAGAACAAAGATTTTTACTGGTGTGTTTAGGGTCGTTGTCTTGTTAAAATACCCATTTCAAGGGTATTTCCTCTTCAGCGTAAGGTAACATGACTTCTTCAAGTATTTTGATACATGCAAACTGGTCCATGATCCCTGGTCTGCGGTAAATAGGTCCGCCTGTCTTGCTAAATTTACCTGGATCGGGGCAGAGCCTGTACCTACGTAGCGCTCACTGACTTACAAATCAGGCATGAATAATAATATTCTTTATAGCAAGATTACATTTATTTATTACAAAGTAGCACATGAATTGTCATCAATTGAATACAGGCTAAACACAAACTATACCTAGAATTGATTATAGTGAATAAGCATATAATATATATATATATATATATATATATATATATATATATATATATTACCTGATATTGTAGCTGCTTCACTTTGTCCATTCGGGGGGACACGTATCAGTGAGAAGGGATCAATATCGAGGCTTGCATCACAGGTTTTTGTGCGTCCACCTTGTCTCCTGGAAGAGCTCCCTCACTCACTGAGCGTTATCTCCCATCTTTTATACAGAATATCTACGAGCACATGCTGACTGTACCATTCAATTTCTCTCGTGACCATCAGCCACAGGATGTTGGATGTTCAATAGTTTCTCCTATAACTTGCCTGTCATAGGATGTATATCACAAGACATGCAGCCCGTGTATAACAATACAACAGTCATTGAAAGACCCCTGTCTGTCATAAGATATAACAATACAACAATCATTGAAAGACTTTTGCCTGTCATGAGATACATATCATGAGACATGCAGCCCGTGTTCTCATCAAGCCAGCATAATGTCAAAGAGAGTTCACCCTTTTATATTTCAACATTGTACTGATACATACCGTATATACTCGTGTATAAGCCGAGTTTTTCAGCCCAAAAAATGGGCTGAAAAGTCCCCCCCTCGGCTTATACACGGGTCAATACGGTAATCCTGTGGTGGGAGGGGGCGCGGGGGGGGGGGGGGGGCGCTGCGCAGTATTTCTTACCTTATCCCCCGTTCTGCAGTGCGTTCCGGTGTCTTCAGTGCTCCGTTCCCGGTCTGCTGGGCCTTGTGGTTCCTCCTGGTTCCTCCTCCTTCGGTTCCATCATGGGGGCTGCCATCTTGCTTCTTCTCTCCGCCCCCGGCCAGTGATGTCAGAGCAGGCCGCGCTGTGATTGGCTAGCACCCGTGATCACATGTCACGGGTGCTAGCCAATCACAGCGCGGCCTGCTCTGACATCACTGGCCGGGGGCGGAGAGAAGAAGCAAGATGGCAGCCCCCATGATGGAACCGAAGGAGGAGGAACCAGGAGGAACCACAAGGCCCAGCAGACCGGGAACGGAGCACAGAGGACACCGGAACGCACTGCAGAATGGGAGGACAAGGTAGGAAGCTGTGTGTATGTGTGTGTTTATGTGTATATATGTGTATGTGTGTGTGTGTGTGTGTGTGTGTGTGTGTGTGTATATGTGTGTATGTATGGGTATGTGTATGTAAGTAGGCTGGCTGCCAATATAAGCCATACCTCTGGGGCTGCTGTATATACTTCTGGGGCTGCTGGATACTACCACTGGGGCTTTATATACCTCTGGGGCTACTGTATACTACCACTGGGGCTGTATATACCTCTATGGCTACTGTATACTACCACTGGGGCTGTATATACCTCTGGGGCTACTGGATACTACCACTGGGGCTGTATATACTTCTATGGCTACTGTATACTACCACTGGGGCTGTATATACCTATGGGGCTACTGGATACTACCACTGGGGCTGTATATACTTCTGGGGCTGCTGGATACTGCCACTGGGGCTGTATATACCTCTGGGGCTACTGGATACTACCACTGGGGCTGTATATACTTCTGGGGCTGCTGGATTCTGCCACTGGGGCTGTATATACCTCTGGGGCTGCTGGATACTACCACTGGGGCTGTATATACCACTGGGGAGGCTGCTGTAAACCACACTGCTGGGGGCTGTATACCTGTGCTGGGGTCCACCCTCGGCTTATACACGAGTCAATAGTTTTTCCCAGATTTTGGGGGCAAAAGTAGGGGGGTCGGCTTATACACGGGTCGGCTTATACACGAGTATATACGGTATATGGAATGATAAGGCCTGTGGTCACTATTATAATTATGAATACCTGTTCTATACCTATTCTATCCACATCCTCTCGCCATTCTTATCACATTGGTATCACACCGCCACCATAGTAAGAGAAACATGCCCATATCATGATGTTTGCACCACCATGCTTCACTGTTTTCAGAGTGTACTGTGACTTGAATTCAGGGTTTGGGGGTCGTCTGACAAACTGTCTGCGGCCCTTGGACCCCAAAAAAGGACAATTTTACTTTCGTCAGTCCACAAAATGTTTCTCTATTTCTATTTAGCCCAGATGATTTGTTCTTTGGCAAATTGTAGCTGCTTCAGTACATGTTTTTTTTTTAACAGTGGGACATTGCTGGGTCTTCTTCCTAATAGATTAGCTTCACATAGGCGTCTTCTAACTGTCACTGTGCTCACAGGTAACTTGAGACTGTCTTTGATCATCGTGGAGCTGATCATTGGCTGAGACTCTGCCATACTGGCTATTCTTCAATCCATTCGAATGGTAGTTTTCCATTGTCTCCCACGTCTCTCTGGTTTTATTTTCCATTTTAAAGCATTGGAGTTCATTTTAGCTGAACAGTGTGTCATTGTCTGCACCTCCTTATGAGTTTTTACCCTCTCCAATTAACTTTTTAATCAAAGTACGCTGTTCTTCTGAACAATATCTTGAATGACCCACACTTTTGGGCTTTCAAGGCGAAATTCATATACAACATGTGCTTGGCTTCACCCTTAAATACCACCCACCTGATTCACACCTGTTTCCTCACAGAATGATTGACCTCTCTAATTGAACTACACACTGCTATTATTTTAAACACACAATTAATTAGTCAAATATACAGACTCAAAAACATACAGATCATGAATGCTGAGTCTGTTGATTTTCTAAGAATCTACTGCATCAACTGGTAAATTGTTTGACATGAGGTAATATAATTTTTACCAAAAATAGTGAATAATCTGGTAAGTCATATTGGACATATTATTTTGAACACTATAGTACTTAACAGCTGGTTTTCATGGAGTGTGTTCGGAGTGTGCACAGTAGTTACATTTTAAGAGAGACGTTAACTCCTAACATACCAGCCACCTCACTCCAGCCCATTGCTTTCTATACAGTAGTTAGCTGCTTTAGCTGCTTACCTCCCTTCCTTCCTTAATAAATTGCTTTTATAAATCTTGCAAAATCACCAGTAGTGCAGCATTAGCTTCTGGCAGAGTAGAGGTCCTGTCACACATAACGAGATCGCTAATGAGACCGCTGTAACGTCACAGATTTTGTGAGGCAACAGCGATCCCGTTAGGGATGTCGTTATGTGTGACACCCACCAACGATCTGGCCCCTGCTGTGAGATCGTTGATCGTTACATACTGCTCTGGGTCATTTCTACGTAGTTGTGCTCCCGCTGAGAATGCTACATCATTGTGTTTGACAGGGACAATGACCAACGATCTCAGTGCTACGCTATGGAGTGACAATTCCCAATGACCTCGGTATAATTCTTTTTTTTTTTCAGTAAATGTGTTAATTAATTTTCAAATGGTCATAAAGAAAAAAGATAACGATTCTAATATAAAGGATTACACAATCATACATAGTCTAGGGCAGGGGTCTCAAACTCGGCTGGGTTGGTGGGCCGCATATAGGAAAAACTTGATATCGGGGGGCCGCATTCATTGTAGGACTAAGTGACATTTTAGCAATACCAGAATTTTTTGCTCAATGTAGTAACGCCCAAATCCTGGTCCCTTTCTTGTAGGAATGTCCCCACCCTAATCTCCTTTATGTAGGAATGTCCCCATCCTGGTCCCCTTCTTGTAGGAATGTCCCCATCTTATATTAATGTCATCCATCCTTTTCCTCTTCTTGTAGTAATGTCCCCATACTGGTCCCCTGCTTGAAGTAATGTCCCCATCCTGGTCTTCCAGTAGTAATGTCCCCATCCTGGTCCTATTCTTGTAGTAATGTCTCCATCCTGGTCACAGAGCCCACGGGACTGTGCACACAGAGCCCACAGCGCACACAGAGCCGACAGCGCACACAGAGCCACAGCGCACACAGAGCCCACAGCGCACACGGAGCCCACAGCGCACACAGAGCCCACAGCGCACACGGAGCCCACAGCGCACACGGAGCCCACAGCGCACACGGAGCCCAAAGCACACACGGAGCCCACAGTGCACATGGAGCCCACAGCGCACACGGAGCCCACAGTGCACACGGAGCCCACAGCGCACACGGAGCACACCGAGCCCACAGTGCACACCGAGCACACCGAGCCCACAGTGCACACAGAGCACACCAAGCCCACAGTGCACACCGAGCCCACAGTGCACACGGAGCACACCGAGCCCACAGTGCACACAGAGGCCACAGTGCACACAGAGCCCAAAGCGCACACAGAGCCCAGTGCACACCCTCAGTGCCTGGACCCTGCCTCACTGTCTGTGCTGCTCTGCCCCCGCCGGACCTGGTAATTGCTGCTTAAGTTACAGTACCATACCGGCGCCAACGATGAGCTGCCTGGTCCTCCGCCCGGGATCTTCCCCTGATGACATCCAGCAGCAACTCCTCCTCACTGCTCTCAAGGCCTCGCTCGCCCTCCACAGCAGTGACAGGGCGGTATTCTGAGACCCCCTCAGGCCACCCGCAGCAGCCGGAAGACTGAGGTGGGTGGGCGGGAGATGCTGAGGTGGGTGGGAGGAAGATGCTGAGGTGGGTGGGCGGAAAAGTCTGTCTTCCAGTCACCATCATCATCAAAATCATTTTCATCATCATCATACACACACAGCCGCCACCATCATCATCATCATCATACAAACACACACAGCCACCATCATCATACACACACACACACACAGCCACCACCATCATCATACACACACAGCCACCACCGCCGTCATCATCAGTCACACACAGTCACCACCGCCATCATCATAATCAGTCACACTTCACCGCCGTTATCATCAATCACACACAGCCACCACCACGATCATCATCAATAACACACAGCCACCACCACCATCATCAGTCACACAAAGCCACCACCGTCGCCATCATCATGTTACACACAGTCGCCACCGCCATCATCATCAGTCACATACTGCCACCACCGCCGTCATTATCATCAGACACACACAGCCTCCACCACGATCATCATCAGTAACACACAGCGACCACCGCCACAATCATCATCATCAGTCACACACAACCACCACCGCCATCATCACCTCAGCCACCACGGCCGCCATCATCATCATCAGTCACACACAACCACTACCGCCACCATCATCATCATCAGTCACACACAGCCACCACTGCTGCCATCATCATTATCAGTCACACACAGCCATCACCGCCGCCATCATCATCATCACTCACACACAGCCACCACTGGCATCACCAGTCACAGACACGCACAGCCATCATCATCAGTCACACACACAATCATCATCAGTCACACACACACAGCCATCATCATCATCATCATTCACACAATCACACACACACGCAGCCATGATCATAAGTCATACACACACAGCCATCCTCATCATGTCACACACATACATACACAGCCATGATAATCAGTCACACACACAGGCATCATCAGTTACACACACACATACACAGCCATGATCATCATCAGTCACACGCAGACATACACAGCCATGATCATCATCAGTCACACACACACATACACAGCCATGATCATCATCAGTCACACGCACACATACACAGCCAGGATCATCATCAGTCACACGCACACATACATAGCCATGATCATCATGTCACACGCACACATACACAGCCATGATCATCATCAGTCACACGCACACATACACAGCCAGGATCATCATCAGTCACACGCACACATACATAGCCATGATCATCATGTCACACGCACACATACACAGCCATGATCATCATGTCACATACACATACACAGCCATGATCATCATCAGTCACACGCACACATACACAGCCAGGATCATCATCAGTCACACGCACACATACATAGCCATGATCATCATCAGACAACACATACACAGCCATGATCATCATCAGTCACACGCACACATACACAGCCAGGATCATCATCAGTCACACGCACACATACATAGCCATGATCATCATGTCACACGCACACATACACAGCCATGATCATCATGTCACATACACATACACAGCCATGATCATCATCAGTCACACGCACACATACACAGCCAGGATCATCAACAGTCACATGCACACATACACAGCCATGATCATCATCAGTCACACTCACACATACACAGCCATGATCATCATCAGTCACACGCACACATACACAGCCATGATCATCATGTCACACACACATACACAGCCATGATCATCATCAGTCACACGCACACATACACAGCCATGATCATCATGTCACACACACATACACAGCCATGATCATCATCAGTCACACGCACACATACACAGCCATCATCATCAGACACACACACACACACACACACATTTACAGCCATGATCATCAGTCATACACACACAGCCATCATCATCATCATGTCACACACATACACAGCAATGATAAACAGTCACACACATACACACACACACACACCTACACACACACACACCTACACACCTGGCCTATGCTCTTTTTTGTGCCCTCGGCTGTACGCCTGGCAAAGCAGCTGACGTTCCCGCTGCTGGCTTGAACGCAGCCGTCGATTGCTTTGCCCTGACCGCTGATTGGACGCCGCCGTCGATTGCTTCTCCCTGGCGGCGTCCCCAAGGCGGAAGTGCGGCTGGCGGCAGAATGTTACTGGAGGCGGCGGGGGCACAGTGAATGTGCGGCCACCAGCGGGGGCAGTGTTAAAGTGCGGCCGCCATTAAAATGAAGCATGAGGTGAAATGTAGGCCAATTCTCGCTGTTCATCAGCCATCTCTCGGTATAATTCTTGATCGCTGGTGCGTCATTTTTCACATCGCTGGTGAGATACCTGTTTGACATATTACCAGCGATGTGGAAAAACGACGCACCAGCGATCTCTGCACATAGTTATCGGGATCGCTGGTGCGTCGTTATGTGTGACTAGGCCTTAGGTCTCCTAATTAGGTTTCTTGCTGTCACAAGCTGTGTGCTGTCCAAGGGGTTTATTATCTCTATATGTAAATAAGGTGATAGCCGTGTACAATTTAGAAAAAACTGCTGAATATGTGCAGGTCTTGTGCTGAGCTTTATAATTATACTGTGGTGAATTGGCCACCGAACCTGGCAGCTCCACAGCGCCTCCTGTTAATCCCAGGTCAGTCAGAGAACTGCCTGAGGATAAAGAAGAGCTGCAGCTACCCTGTCAGTGCTGGTTTATTATGGCACCTCTCAGTGAGTGTGATATATGCCTTCTGATCAGCGACCAAAAGCACATATAATAACCTCCACCCCATCACTGATAGAGACCCTGAATAACCCCAAGCACAAATGCTGCCACCAGCTTCTCATTTAATATAAGTCCGGTCCGTGGTCAGAAACCAACCCAGGTAGCGTTAAATGAGCACACGGACGTGGGAATGCTTGATCAAGATAAAAAGAGCAACTCAAGAATACATTTATATATTTAATCACCCTAATGGTACACTAGATATTAATATTTACAGTTATTATTAAGATGTTACAAATACTACAGTCAGTTATGCAAATAAAAGGATAAATGGAATACACAGAATTACACACACATGTGATCAGTTACCTTAATGCTGATGGCACCACAAGGGCAGCGTGGCACCTATCTGTTCCTAGGGTATTCTCTGGCTTTGGTCGAATAATAATGCCTCTTCAGAAGAAATACAGTATGGAGATGGGGCAGCTGATTTTTATACATTATGGGCTGACTCCTGTCTCCACCCATCTCGCACCTCTGAGCTGTCTCACAACTCCCATCCCTCTGAGTGGAGATATAGATACCCCAAGTTTATTATCTGCCCTAGCCTAGTTATGATTTTATCTTCGTCTGGATATGAAACATGACTATTCTGAGAGCAGCCTACTAGCCAATATCACGTTTAGATGGCTTACAGTCATCACACACATATGCAAAACGATGTGCGGTGACCGTCTAAATGTCGCGATCACATATCTATGCTTGCCATGTTTATAGACAGCACGGCTCATGAGATATTAACGTTATATTCACGACTCCGTCCAGTCTGAGTTGAAGAAAGGATTTTCTTCCCACTGGCATTACAGGGAAATTGGATTTGTCACTTTCTGCACATCCCAGCAGGGAGTCCTCCTTTACCTAGTTGCCCTATTGTATGGCCTGTTGGATGGCATCTTCATGCTAATTAATCTACTACTGGGCAGAGATGAATTGCCTCTGACTAGCAAGGGTGGGGGCTTGTGAGTGGATCTTGCAACCTCTAGGACAGATGGAAGCTGGGGAATATGTCAATATTCCTTACAGATACTGCTTATTCATCATATATACTAATAATACTGCTGTGCTACTCCCCAGAATTGTCACTCAAGGAGGTATGGCTGCTCTGTCAGATACCAGGAAGTATGGAGACTTCAAAGCTTTGAGTTGCTCATGAGAAAACTTGAGAATACCCCTTTAAAAGGTAGTTCATATATACCAATGTTTCTCAACTCTAGTCCTCAGGACCCACCAACAGGTCATGTTTTCAGGATTTCTTTAGTATTGCATAGATGTTAGTTTAATCACCTGCAAAGGGGATCATTCTAACACCTCTGCAATACTAAGGAAATCCTGAAAACATCACCTGTTGGTGGGTCCTGAGGACTGGAGTTGAGAAACACTGATATATACTATAATTAAATATGGACCTTATAGAGAGGGTACCCACCCCTTTCCAAAATAGATGCTTTGCATCTGTGCCTGCTGAGACCAAGATCTGCAATGATCAGCCTTAATCTAAAAAGAGTTGTCTTTCAGCCACTTTAAGATATTTTTATTACAATATAGGTCCGCTGCCTATTAGTGCTATCACTAATAGTCATGGAAAATCATAAAGTCATGTTTTTGCTGCTGCCACTCATGAACATTATTTGCCAGGAGTTAAAATACTTCATGGTAAGTATAAATATTTGCCTAAGAAAGTAGAATGTGACCCTGCTCAATGTCACAGGTTTTAATACACTGGACATACCTTCAGTAAGGACTAGAAAACTGGCATCTGCATTAGAATGAGGATTCCATTAACAAATCTGCAACTGCAAGGTACTAAGGTTGGCTTCACACTTGCGTTTGTGTCTGCATGCATATGGCATGCAGACGCAAACGCAGTGCAAACGCAGCCATATTAATGTGAACGCAGTGGAGAATCTCCGCATGCGTTCACATTAGTATGCACCCTGGCCAGCCAATCAGCTGTCTCGGGGGCGGCCAGGAGGAGGAGATCAGCGGCAGAGATATCCTCCTCCCGGCCACAACTGCTCTCCCGCCGGTGTCGGCGCGGGAGATTTGAAGACACAGCTGATCTGACAGCTGTTTAAATCTCCTGCGCCGACACCGAATAGGGTGATATCGGTGCAGGAGATAAGAAACAGCTGATCGCTGCTTTGAATCTCCCGCGCTGACCTCACCTATTTGGTGTCGGCGCGGGAGATTTAAACAGCTGTCAGATCAGCTGTGTCTTCAAATCTCCCGCGCCGACCCCGGCGGGAGAGCAGCGGTGGCTGTAGCTGATCTCCCAGCGGCCGCCGGGAGAGATTTCAATGAGATCCGCAGCGTTCTCCTGCGCTGTCATGCGGAGGACACTGCAGATCCATTGACTTCAATGCATTGTTTGTGTGCTTGCAGATAAAACAAACGCCCGTGAACGCACAAAAAATGCAACATTATGCGTTCAGAGGGCGCTCGGAGGGTGCACAAATTATGCGCATCCGAGCGCAAACGCAGCCATATGCAGGCACATGCGTTCCCATGTTAAACATGTGCGCAAGCGTTTTGCTGCGTTTGGTGCGCTGCGTTCCAAACACAAATGTGAAGGCACCCTAAGTGAGCTAAAAAAAGATTAATGTAGGGACATCTGTGTACATGGGCTGAATGCTTATTAACTTTATTAGTTACAGTGTATTGAGAAGTATGTTGAAAGTATTACAACTCCTGGTTAATGATTTGCCACTTAGCTTATGCTTTGGTGCAATTGATGCAATGCTAAGTCCATGTAATATACACAACAATGTTCATTAAAGGGCTATTCTCAAGTTTTCTTTTGAGCAGCTCAGAGATATAATGTCTACTTACAGTTTCCTCACTTCCTGGTGATTGGCACTGTGCCCTGAGTGACAGCTCACGTGAATACCACTGTACTATTAATAGAACTATAAAGCTCAGTACAAGTTATGCTATAACAGATTCAGCTCTAAGGGGTTTGTTCTGAGCCGGCGTCTACACTGCTATCACCTTATTTGCATATAGAAATAGCAGTGCATTTGAACAAGTACACAGCTCTGGACAGTGAGAGCAGTAATGCTTGGTGCCAGAATTATGATTCTACACTACAGGATTCATAAGGGCAAGATTTATAACGGCAGCTTGCCTGGAGCTGAGAAGGAAAGGTGAGGGAGGTGAGCACCTATCTACTGTATAGAAATCAATGGGCAGGAGAGAGCTGACTGGTATGGAGATGTGGTATATTCAGACTATATACCTGCATTGCCAGACATGGCCATTACACAGTACATAGCAGAGACACAAAGCTGAGATAAGATTATCTCAGCACAGGAACTTTTTTTTTTTTTTTTTTTTTTTTTTTTTTTTAAATCAAATTCAAATGTGGAAATTACTATTACAAGATCTTGTGACTAAAATAAATTGTACAATTAACAACGGAAAAACCCCTTTAAGTACTGTGAAATACAGACCACTGTTTGTAATATTCAAGGATTCCTAACACGGTCTCTACTACAGGACTGGTGCATTGCAAATGGACCAAAGTTTAAAAAGGGGTCAAAAACTGAGCCTATAAATTATAATTTTAACCTCTGTCATCAAAAACTTTGAGTTTGCTAAGAGATGCTGTCCTGCAGTATCTCATAAGTAATAACCCAGCATCAACATGGGTCTATGAGGGATTGGGCTTGTCAAACTAATTATTATTATTATTCTTTATTATTGCACCATTTATCCCATGGCGCTTTACATGTGAAAAGGGGCATACATAGACAAGTGCAAAAAGTATGAGCAATATAAGGCACACACGAGTACAATAGGAGAGAGGACCCTGCCCACGAGGGCTCACAGTCTACAAGGGATGGGTGACAATAGACTAAGAGAAGGTAGAGCTGGTCGTGCAGTGGTTCCGTAGACTGAGGATCACTGCAGGTTGTAGGCTTGTTGGAAGAGGTGGGTCTTCAGGTTCCTTTTGAAGGTTTCCACGGTGGGCGAGAGTCTGATGTGTTGGGGTGGAGAGTTCCATAGAATGGGGGAAGCATGGGAGAAATATTATATGCGGTTGTGGAAAGAAGAGACAAGAAGGGAGTAGAGAAGGAGATCTTGAGAGGATCAAAGGCTGCGTGTAGGTATGTACCGGGAGACCATGTCACAGATGTATGAAGAAGACAGGTTGTGGACGGCTTTGTAAACTGGAGCAATAGGAAGCCTGTGAAGGGATTGGCAGAGAGGAGAGGCTGGGGAATAGCGGGGAGACAGGTGGATTAATAGGGCAGCAGAGTTTAGGATAGATTGGAGTGATGCAAAAGTGCTAGAGGGGAGGCCAGAGAATAGGAGGTTGCAATAGTCGAAGCGGGAGATGATTATGGAGTATATGAGTGTTTTTGCAGTTTCATGGTAAAGGAGTGTATGGATTCGGAAATATTTTTGAGTTGTAGTCGGCAGGAGTTGGCAAGGGCTTGGATATGGAGCTTGAAAGAGAGGGCAGAGTTGAGGATCACCCCGAGACACCGAGCATGCGGGATTGGGGAAAGTGAGCAGCCATTGACTTTGATGGTGGATAGGTCTGGTGGAGGGGTAAAGTGAGATGGGGGAAAGATGATGAATTCTGTTTTGTCCATGTTCAGTTTTAGAAAGCGAGTAGAAAAGAAAGATAAAATAGCGGACAGACATTGTGGGATTTTGGTTAGTAGGAAGGTGATGTCAGGTCCAGAGAGGTAGATCTGTGTGTCATCAGCATAGAGGTGATACTGCAAACCATGGGATTCTATGAGCTATCACAGGATGAAGGTGTAGATGGAGAAAAGTAGGGGTCCAAGAACCGAGCCTTGGGGAACACCGACAGGGGGCGAGGTGATGAGGATGACTGGGAGAGGGAAATGCTGAATGTCCAGTCTGTTAGATATGACGAGATCAAGCATAGGGCTAAGCCTGTACTGCCAGAAGATGAGAGAATCTGTAAGAGGAGGCAATAATCCACTGTGTCAAAGGCAGAAGACAGGTCTAGGAGGAGGAGGACATAGTACTGTACTTGTTCTTGGGTGTGGCGGTTACTAGGTCATTGGTGACTTAGTTAGGGCAGTTTCAGTAGAGTGATGGGGAAGCCAGGTTGTAACTGGTCAAAGAGGGAGCAGGAGGAGAGGTGGGAGGTCAGTTCAAGATGGTCATGCTGTTCCAGCGGTTTTGAGGCGATAGTTAGACACAGAGGATGGGTCAAGAGAGGGCTTTTTGAGGATGGGTGTGATTGAGGTATGTTTGAAGGATGAGGGGAAGACACCATTTGTAAGTGAAAGGTTGAAGAGCTCATCTTCTGTCATGGTGGAGAAGCTGGTTTTGGAAGAACAGGGCTGAGCAGTTATGAGGAGCGGCATAGGGGGCTGCTGGCCAAAGCTTTCTCTGATGTTACCAATCTTCTGCTTAAAGAAAGAGGCAAAGTCTTCAGCAGAAATGAGAGGAAAGGAAGGAGGTGCTGGGCGATGGAGGAGAGAATGAAAGTATTGAAAAGCTGTTTAGGGTTGTCAGACAAGGAAGATATGAGAGATGAGAAGTTTGTTTTGCGGCAGTGAGCGTGGGCTTGAAGTTGGCGAGGGACTGCTTGTATGCAACAAAGTTCACGGCAAAACTGGAATCTCTTCCATCTCGGCTACCCTGGAGGCCCGTCTCAGTTCTTTGGTCAGGCTGATCTGCCAGGGTTGCTTATTGATTGTGCGAGTTTTGCTATGTGTGAGGGGGGGGCGGATGAATTGAGCGCTGCTGTTATTGTAGTGTTATGTAAAGTGGCAGAGGCATCAGTGTTATGTAAGGAAGCTGTCTGTGAGAGGGAGAAGGGACTCACAGAATGAGTGTAAATTAAGGTGTTTGAGATTTCTGCGAGGATGATTGAGTTTGTGGAGTGGCTGTTGCACACTAGGAGAGGAGAGGGAAGAGAATGTCATTAGGTTGTGGTCAGATGGGGAGGGGTGAGTTAGAGAGGTTAGTAAGGGAACAGAGGCAGGTGAAGATAATGTCCAGCATGTGGCCATCTTTGTGAGTGGCCGCGGAGGACCATTGAGTGAGGCCAAAAGAGGCAGTCAGAGATAAAAGTTTAGAGGCATCTGAGGTGGAAGTGTCAGTGAGGATGTTAAAATTACCCATGACAATAGTGGAATGTCAGCAGAAAGGAAAAGAAGTGTCCAGGTGTTGAAGTGGTCAAGAAAGGTGGAGATGGGTAGCTCTGGAGGGGAAGTAGATTACAGCCAGCTGGAGTTGGAGGGGGAATAGATGCAGACAGAGTGCATCAAACAAGGGAAGAGTAATGGAGGAAGGTAGTGGAATTGGAGTAAAGGAGCAGTTATCGAACAGGAGTAAGCCAACTTCTCCACCATGTTTGTTGCTGAGGCGAGGGGTGTGAGAGAGATGGAATGGCAGATTCCATTTCTCATAAGAAAGTGCAGTTGGAGAGGCGGTGTCAGAGGGGGTGAGCCAGGTTTCGGTGATGGCGAGGAAGGAGTATTTGTTAGTGATAAAGAGGTCATGGATGAACAACAGCTTGTTGTAGACATAGCGTGCGTTCCGTAGTTCTCCCGGTAGGGGGACTGGAGGAACGGGGGTTGGCAGTATGGGTATGAGGTTATCAGAGTTGTGAAAACTTGTAGAGGATCGTGGCAGGGTGTTAGAAATGAATGTGGGGATGTGTTGAGGGGGGCCAGGATTTGGGGATACGTCACCAGCAATGAGGATAGCAGGCAGAGCGTTAGAAGGTGGAAGCAGGATATGGCATGGTGTGGCCGTGTGTGCCTGGATAAGAATGATTGTATGTGGAGGAACAGTTCTGAGGAGGAGGTAAGATGGCTGGAGAGGATGGAGGGAGAAATGACTAGCTCCATAGTAGGTTGAGGGATTAGAGGAGTTAGTAAGAAATGAAGTAGTATGGGGGTGAAAGTGAACAGAAACATTGTAGTGGCTTTTTATCCCTTTACCTTCCAGTCCATTCCTTTGCAATTTGAGTCGAATTCAAAGTTTTGCACTTAGAAACCTGCACATTGAAAAAAGCATTGGACCAGACTCATGGTTCTGAATATATCTGCAGCTAATCTGATGCTATTATGATGAGGTAAGTTCCAGATGGGACCGGGGTAAAGCTGTGGATGGTGTCTATCTGGACTTTTCAAAAGCATTTGATAAAGTGCCTAATAAAAGGTTGGTACATAAAATGAGAGTAATGGAACTAGGTTAAAACATGTGTAATTAGGTTAACTATTAGCTCAGTGATAGGAGACACAGGGTAATTATTATTCTAACACAGTAACATGCCCTGAGTGAGTCACATTTAACAGTACAGTACACCAGGGTCAGTATTGGGTCCTTTCCTTGTCATAATGTAATGGTAAACGAGGACTAATCTGTTAACCATGGCTCATATTGTGGAAATGTAACAAGTGCTAGCACGCAGCTGTCTAAGGGCCCTTTTACATCAGCGGTAATTTGAAATCGCGGCAGATGCGGTGAAAAAACCGCATCTGCCGCGATTGCCGCATAGCCGCCGCATAACCGCTGCACTTGCGGCGCGGTTGCGGTAATCGCCATAGTAAGTATAGGGGGACTTGCAGCAGGTGCGGCAAGTGCGGTTTTGCACTTGCGGCGGGACTTGCGGTCAGCCGCGGTTTTTTTTCGTGGCCGCACCTGCCGCAAGTGCAAAACCGCACCTGCCGCAAGTCCCCCTATACTTACTATAGCGATTACCGCAACCGCGCCGCAAGTGCAGCGGTTATGCGGCAATCGCGGCAGATGCGGTTTTTTCACCGCATCTGCCGCGATTTCAAATTACCGCTGATGTGAAAGGGCCCTAACTGAGTTAAGCTGGAACACCCTGGAGTGAACAGGTAATTAAACTGGCACATCTGCTGGAAAGCTGACATGACGACTGGGCTCCGGCGGTAACTTTTAAAGTCTTCAAAAGAAAGGCTGCTGTTACACTAAGTTTCTGATCTGTGTCTATCCATTTTAAAACGGAAATCCATTGATCAGTTTTGGCCTCCCATGTTATCCTATGGGCACGGATTGGTCCTAAGTGGCCATCCGTGTATGTCAGTTTTGTCACGAATCCGTTGGTGTCAGTTTTTTTCAAGCACCCAGAATCGAAGATTTTGGGCTGCCTTGAAGATCACTGACACCAACGGACAGACACGGATTTGTATCTGTCCGCATCAAATAACATGAAGCTCCGTGAAAAAAATGGATTTGTGAAACATGCATGCTCAGAAGCAAGGTACAGCTCCTCCCACCCCTATCTCAACTAACTGATGATTAAAAAAATGGTCCGTGGGCATCAGTTGGCATCCGTTGGCACAGATCCGTTCCTGTCCGTGTGGTCCTTGAAATTCAAGGATCCACATAGATTTTAAAATGTAGCAATGTGAATGCAGCCTTAGGCTACGTTCACACATTTGCGTATTTTTCGGCCGCGCAAAAAAGCGCAGCAAAATACACAGGGGCTTTCACACACTGTGCTTTCTTTACTCCAGAAAGCGCAGTGATGTCACAGAGGGGAGGAAGAATCCTGCTTCCTCCTCCCCTCTGTGACAGCCCCATTAGATTTCACAGTGTATTAATATACACTGTGAAATCTAAATTAAACAGAGGCAAATGTATGGAAAATAAAAAAGAATTAATACATCACCTGTCCGGTGCCTTCTCCCACTGTCTGGTGCCTTCTGCCGCTCTCCGGTCTCCGGTTGTAAGTGAGAGGTGTACTGATAAGACCTGTGGTGACGTCAGAGGGGGGCGTTCCCAGGGCATTCCCATCGCTGATTGGCTGTTCGCGGTCATGTGATATGTATCACATGACCGCGAGTGCCTGGGAACGCCCCTCTGACATCACCACAGGTCCTGTCAGAAGAGATCTCACTTGGAACCGGGATCGCACAGCGGCAGAAGGCGTCGGACAGGTGAAGTATTGATTCTTTTTTATTTTTCAGACACTTGCTTTTGTTTAATTTAGATTTCACAGTGTATATTAATACACTGTGAAATCTAATGGGCGGCCACAGCTGTCACAGAGGGGAGGAGGAAGCAGGATTCTTCCTCCCCTCTGGGAGAATACGCAGAAGTAGCTGCGTAAACAATTGACATATCAATTGTTTACGGAGCTGCGTTTTCTCCCGGAAAACGCACTGCGTATTTTTACGCAATGTCTGCACTGCAAAGTGAATTTCCCATTCACTTTGCTGGCAGACAAAAGGCACATTGCGTATTTTGAAAAGCGCGCGTAAAAAAACGCGGCAAAATACGCAATGTGTGAACGTAGCCTTATACAGTAGACAGGCTGGCATCGCATTTCCAGTTATGAATATTAATATCTTCCACCTGGGATACCCTAAAGATCAGAGATCCCAGTTTTGGCAACTGATAGACATCCCATTGACCAGTCTGGGGGAGGCATGTGGGAGTAACTGTTCTTTAATATATACAGATTCTGAGTTGTTGTCTTTGTTCAGTGCTGGAAGATACAGGTCACTGTAGAATTGTTCTATATTTTCTAACAGAATCGCTTCTCTCCAAAAAGAATTCTGACACCCTTACGACCACAGGTCAAATTCTTTTTCTTTTGTTTATCATTTTCATTTTATGTAACTAGGTTTACTTTGTTGTTTTGTCCAGTTTCTAATATATTTTGTATATATTTATAAACACTGCCTACTTTTTGGATTAAATATATAACATTGTATAGCTTTGTGCCTCTTGCTCTATAAACCACATCCCTGGAGCCTCTTGAGGCCAAAACATTGCCTAAAAGGTGTTCAGTAGAGATGGTGCAGCCAACTTTTTGGTGCACTGTTCGTGACCCCGAACCTGACCTGAGCCTCAGTTCACCGTAAGTCACCGATTGAGATTCCGGCTCTCTGCCCACATACAGCCAGCCATAAGTAAAACACTTCTGTGGGTGGGAGGGTAGGTTTTTTTTTTGTTTGTTTTTCAAATTAATTTTGGACACACACTACACCCAAAAACTGTGCTTTTAAGCACAGTTCGAGCCAATCAAACATTGGATGCGGCTCACACCGGGTCAAGCACCAAGTGTACCCGACCGCAGAGAAGCTCGCTCCACTGCTTTGTAAATATAAAGCACCTGAACTCCCGATCCGAATAGGTTTGCTCAACACTGGGAAGTTCAGTGACCCAAACCTTGAAAGAGTCGCTCAACAATAGTGTCCAGTTGGACTATATAAACAGCTAACTTTCTTGGGGCTTGGCAGTGACTTTAACAAAGTATATGTATATTTCATGCATTGCAATTGGGTGTGCATATACTATTGTGAAAACGGACAATAATTTGCCTGGTAGATTCTTCGCTACGTACATCAATCAATTGCATATTGTCCACTTTTCGTACTTATTTGCAAACTTAAGCCGATGTTTCTTATGACAATATTGAAGTCGAGGCCTCTTCACCATTTCTTGGGCCACAATGCCAGACTTCTGTAACGTGTGCAGTATGGTGTTTGCATGGACATCTGTGATTTCAGTATTATGAGGCGTTCGAGCAACCTCTACTGCCATGTTTGACACTCCAGAACTGATAGACCTTATGATGAGTGGATTTGTTGACTCCAATATTTTGCCTGAACTTCATTTTGTATTCTTCCAACTGTCATGGTTCTCACATGATGCAATTTGGCAATTCTTGGCTGAGAGACCGCTATCAACTAGCTAGATGATGCTGTTTCTCTTTTCTTGGGAAATCTTCTTCATGGCTGTTCCTCGATTCAAACAAGTAACTTTTCACTTGAAAATCAACCTAATAACACGCTGAGCTGTTAGGGAACAGGTTGTAATTTGTAGTATAGAGGGAAAAAAAGATAAAGAAAAAACAAAGCAAATCAGTAACCATGCAGTGACATGACAATAATTTGCATAACTGATCATATGCTAAATAGTTTCAAGTCACATTTCTGTATGAAATAGCCAGGATAATTGTCTATAAAATGAAGGTAGTCTCAAAAGCTCAAAGCTGTAGTGGATGGTGAGATATGGAGCCTGAGAGTCAAAATTTCAAAACATTGTTACCCTTTTGCTCATCAGTGTGATGTGATTAAAACACAGACTAGCTAAATCCTTTCAAGTTTTATGTAGAAACAGGTAGTCTCTTTTCCCTGCATGAGTCATCATTGCAAAGTTCCTTGTGGGATGAGAAGTGGAGCAGCTGGGTCTTCATACAAATCAGATGAACGGATGATCTCACTGAAATCAGTGGGGTCAACTTTTGTTTAATGTCTATGGGTTCCTTAACATTGACTCTGAAAATCTGTGGTCATTAAAGGCTCAGAATGTATGGACACTGTCCATAACATGATAATATGCTGCGAAAAAGCATAAACATCACTCCATGTATACTTTTTGAAGCTTCTTGTAGTGAAAATGACAATTCCTGTAAGTGACATACTGACTGTTAGGAAATATATTTAATTAATCTGTGTCATTTATATATTTCCAGGTCATATCCATGGTGATGGTGGCTATAGGGGTCTACGCACGGCTAATGAAACATGCAGGTAAGGTCATTAAATGCTCTGCCTTGGTTCTAAACATAAAAGACTATTGAGCGATGCTGACCTAGAGTATACTGTACCACGATTCCCCACACACTGGATGGCTGAGTGTTCATTTGTTCTGATTGGAGAGACTGGACAGCCACTAAGGCCCTGTGCCCAAGGTGCGTTATTTGATGTTTTTTTAATGCAGAATTTGAGAATGCATAGTATGGGCGTTGAAACCGGTATGACGCGTATTACGTCATACCGGTTTCAACGCCCATACTATGAGGCGAGCTGCCTCTCTGTTGTTTAGCACGCCCATCGCTGCGTGCAGAATTACGGACAAGGAGGGGGAGAGCGGCACACAGGCCCGCCTGCTGCGGCTTTAAAATTGCAGTGAAACGCCCAGAACTGAGATAATAAAAGTATGATTTATGAAGAATGCCACAGCGGTTTTGGAAGATACAGGGATGGATGGCAGCAGGTTCACAAGCTGCATGTATAGGTATGAAGGGGATGTGGGGTTGGCTTCTGGGTTTATGATCACTTTAAGGCTTGTCTCTACTAGGCAAACATCTGTACGGTTTGTAAAGATCGTAACAGTGATTTTTTACTTTACATTATTCTATTCCTACTAGGTGACAATATTATAAATATAGGTATATATAATTTGATTTATTATTTGAAATATAATAAAGGAAATTTACCTAGTCTTTCCAGATTCTGTTTACATCTCTAGTATCCATAATTGATTATTAAAATTGAACTACAGTATGTACTGATGCTCCAATGCTAATACTGTGATTTTTTTAACCCTCACAGAGGCTGCAATGGCATGTCTTGCGGTGGACCCTGCATTACTGCTTATAGCGGTCGGCGTATTAATGTTCCTTATTACATTTTGTGGATGTATTGGGTCTCTACGGGAAAACATTTGCCTTTTGCAAACGGTGGGTTACACTTACCAAAAATTTCTTATTCATTTCAAAATGTATTGTCTAAAAAAGAAGCTACCAACCTTTTGAAGACCACAGATTAATGTGGTTTATTGTGTTTTATTCTGTTATATTCTTGTTTCTGTATTGGGAACAGCTGATTCTTCTATGAACAATGTTTTTCCGCGATTGAAAGTTATTCCATATCCACAGAATAGGGTATAGTTTAACGATTGTGGAAGGTTTGATCACTGGGACCCTAGCGAGCCTAAGAATGTGACTCTGCAGAGTCTTGTTTTAATGCAGCAAAGGTCGAGCATTTGTAGTACAATGGTTGGCCATTTCCAGCTGTCACTTAGGGCCACGTCTCACACACAGATATTTGTGCAGATATTGTTCACAGATCTCTGGTTGCAGTGAAATCATGGACACATTAATCCATTTATATACAGCCACAAAATGGAACAATATGTCCATGATTTCACTGCAACCAGAGATCTGTGAACAATATCTGCACAAATATCTGTGTGTGTGACGTGGGCCATAGATAATTAAGCAGAGTTGTGCATGGTTGAAGACCTCCCCTCCATCAGACAGGTTTCAATATTCCTGTTCTGAGGAGTGCTGGGTCAGGCTCCAGCAATTGGTAAGTTATTCCCTATTCTATGAAATAGAGAATAACTTCTATTCTTGGGAAATACTTTGAAATCATGTATTAAGTTTACTCCAAGGCGGTTGTCACACGCTTCAATGTTGAGAGCGATATTGTTAGCGATCACTTGCACGCGCGATCGCTAACAATATCGCTCACATCGCTGGTGAGATGTCACACAGACAGACTCACCAGCGATGTGGAGCAGCGAGATCGCTGGTAACTATGGTACACATCGGGTTACTAGGCGCCGCGCGGCGCTTAGTAACCCGACGTTTACCATAGATACCATCTCCCAGCATAGGCTCTGCCGCTGGGAGATCGTCATCGTGGTGTCACACACCACAATGATGCAGATTGTTCAAGCGATTATCGCTTGATATGAGCTCCGGCTCTCAAATCTGCGATCTAACAATCAAGCGATTTTACATTGTAAAATCGCTTGATTACACGCAGCGATGCACAAACGATATCACTTAAGCGATCAAAAAGCAGATCGCTTAAGCGATATTGTTCTACAAATTGATGCGTGTGACGGCCGCCTAAGGGCCACTTTACACACACCAACTTATCTGTCCAACTTCTGACCAACTTGCTGGTTGCAGTGAAATCATGGACACATTGCTCCATTTTGTGGCTGTGTACAAATGCCATTCACATATGCTATCACAGAGAGCGGGCGTCTGTGATTGGCTGTTGGAGCCAATGCAGTATCCTGGAAACAACCCTTACATTCTAGCATCTACTGCGCAGGGGAGATGCTAGAATGTATGGGCTGTTTCCTGGCTTTAGCAGTCAATCATAGATACCCACTCTCTGTGACAGCGTCTGTGATTTTTCTGTTCTGCCACTCACCAGTGAATAATCAAGAAATTAATGAGTGGCCCTGGAAGTACAAGCATACGGACCCGGTAAGTATGAGCTTATGTTTAATCACTATGTTGTTTCTTTTTACAGCTCCCCCTGAACCTAAACTGTAACACGAACTTCTCAGGGAAGTCTGCGTTCGGGGTCCGTGCCCGAACACTAGGTGTCCAGTACGGACCCCGAACTGTACAGTTTGGGTTCGCCCATCTCTACTCAGGATATAAGCTCTCTCCAAATTAGGCTGATGCTGGTTATATACATTTCAGATAACTTTATCCAACAGCAGTAGCCAGAACTGTACTTCTGCTGCGGTTGATAAACATTTAAATGCCTCTGGCAGTCACTGACAATGGTATTTAAATTGTGCAGTTTCTCCCATTGGCCCCCTGGGATGTGGGACCTATGGATTACAATGGCAAAGGTGGGAGGGCTGGTTGAGGTCCATGTCACTGCTATTTTAGTAATCCTGAGAAGTTCAGCCATAGACTAAGCTTTATAGGTGATTTTAATTTTCACTTGATATCATAATACTGTGGTATTGGATTATATAGTATAAGTGATTGGATGAATGCAGGTTTGTCCCCAAAGGGGACTAAAAAACAAAGTGAAAAATAATGAAAGAAAAACAGAAAAAAAATTAATTCAAAACATACATTTTGAACCCAATTAAATGTAAATACTTAAGTCCCCCAAAAAATTGTGAGAAAAGTATTCTAGGAGTGATACCTTTATTGGCTAACCAGAAACATTATATTTGTAAGCTTTCAAAGCTCCAAAGGCTCCTTCATCAAACAATACTACAAATTACTTAGACATTTAAATAGGTATTACAGCAGGACATGAGATAATGCTAAGTAGAGATGGTCTTAAGGTCCTGTCACACACAACGATGCTCCACCGATCCCGACAGCGATAACGACCTGCCGGGATCGCTGGAGCGTCGTTACCTGGTCGCTGGGGAGCTGTCAAACAGGCAGATCTCCCAAGCGATCAGGGACCTGGGAGCCACCTTCCACATCGCTGAAGGCGATGTTAGCAGCGTCCTCCCTGCTTAGCGCTGCCTGTATATATGGAAAGGAAAGAAGTCCGGCTTTCAGGATCTTTATTATATAGGTAACTTTGCTCCTGAGGAAGTGTACAGCGTGTACACGAAACGCGTAGAGTTTTATAGAATAAAGAAAGTTATGATTACTGCTTGGTCCTTGGATTAACTCCTTGTGAACTGGAACAGCGCGATCCTGAAAGCCGGACTTCTTTCCTTTCCATATATGCAATTCTAGTGACCGGCTGATTGCTGCAGTTCATCGGATCCTACCCATTTGTGCTTATGGTTGTTGTGTTCCACACAACTGAACCAGGTGATTGGATCCATATCTGTGAAACGATTTTACCATTGGATAAGACCCTATTGTGCGCTTCTGTCTCCCCCTTTTTATAGCGCTGCCTGTAAGCAGGGAGGAAGCTGGTAACTATGATAAACACCGGGTATCTAGGCAGTGCGCGTAGATTCATCCTTGTTTATAATTTTTGCTTTGTTTCAACAAAAAAAAAGTTAATTTAGTGCATCTTGTGCATTGTATCATGTATGGAGGATGTACATGAAAAAAGTCCATGATTTTATACTTCTGGTTTGTGTTGGGTATAGGGACTGTATCTGTTGGTAATATGTGGGTACACATCTTGCATTTCTTGCTGTTACAAGGGAATGTGCCCGTCTGTGATGGTGATCAGAAGTGTCCTCACATCACCATTGTTTTGATGAAACAAAGCAAAACTTACAAACAAGCATGAATCTACATAGACATACAATGAAAAATGAGCTGGATACGCCTGTAGGAATACTCTTCTCTAGACCTGGACACAACATACCAGACTTAAAAGTTCTAATATTGAAAGGTCACTTTAAAAATGATCGAGAAGGCTTCCGGTTCCGGCGCTTTGATAAGAAGATGCAGCTGAAGCAGCTCCGGAGCCCGCCGCCGCAATCCGGCTGAATCCTCAGCCCCCAGGTCCCTAAACAGCTTAACATACCCAGAGGCAGACTCAGGATGACGGCGACCATGGACCGGTACGTCGTCAAGATCGGAGATGGGGAGAGGAGCGCTCCGACCGCCGCAGCTGCACAGCTTGGGAATTCAAACATGGCGGCGGTGGAGGGATCTCGGCTCTGCACTCAAGGTGCAGGGAGCGGGGAAGCGGAGGGAGAGTGCCCGCACCTAAGAGGAGGTGAGCCTAATACAGCAAAGGGGAAGAGGGCGGATCAGCCCCAGAAGCAGAAGGGAGACGCACCAGAGGGAGATGATAGCAGAGGGGAGCCTGTGGCATCAATTCATGTGGACTATAAAGTCCTGGCTAAGGAAATGGCGATCCATCTGGCCATAGACTTCAGAGAGGCTGTTGCTGAGCTTGTCACTGCAGCTACCAAAGAAATGCAGAACAAGATAGAGAAACATGATCAGCAGCTTCAAGAAGCTGAGAGCAGGGTGGCAGTGTTGGAAGACAGGGTGGAAGAACTGGAATACCAACTGCAGGAACTGCAAAAACGCTCTACTTACACACTTAATAAACTGAACGATATAGAAAACAGAGCGCGCAGAAACAACTTGAAAATAGTGGGGCTTTCAGAATCTGTCTCCCCGATTCAGCTGATAGAGATCTTTGAAGTAGAGCTTCCAAAAACATTGGGCTTGACTCACAGATGCAAGACTGAACGCATGCACAGAATCGGCCCCCCCCAGAGATCCCCCACAAACCAATGTGACTGCGGGCCCTGCAAAAGACAGAACTCTCAACAGTCCGCATCATGCTATAGCAAAGTATCTCAGTCACAGAGATAAAGAGGAGATACTCCGTACCTACAAAGCCAGACGCCAGCCTCTTTTAATCCTAGGACACAGGGTACTGGTATTTGCCGACTATTCTATAGAAGTAAATAACCGTAGAAGAGCATTTGGCGAGGTTTGCTCTACTCTATATAAACGCAATATCCGTTTCCAGCTAGCATACCCTGCCGTTTTGAGATTCCGCTCACGTGATGGGATGACGGCTACCTTCACCGACCCTAAAGAGGCGATGCTAGCGTTAACAAAAGGTGCTGGGTCCCCACCTAAAAATACCTCTCCTAACAGTCCTACCAGCCCAAAGGACTCTGTGTCAATCCCTGAAGCTGAACCCGAACGTACACCTGTCCCCGACCATGATTTGGAATCGGCTAGACACTACAGGCTTCGCTCAGATACCATGGGGTCAGCGGCACATCAAGAAATATGACACCAGGACACCAACGTCAGACAGGGGCTAAATGGAACAAAAAAAGATAGAATGAGCTGTCTGACTTCCAGAAGGTTTGATCCCCTACTCGATTCCTTTGTCTTGAACTTTACTTATCTCACAGATGGAAGAGGAGATGCGGTTGAACTTGGGACACTCATCATTCATTTTCAACTACATCCAGATGGAAGAAGAGAAGTAACCACTACCTCATCCCTGCCCTTCACTCTCCCACTCCCTTGTTCCGCTCCATCTTCCTCCCTCCCCCCCCCCTTTTCCCCCGCCCCGTTATTCCCCAGTCTCCTCCCCCCCTCGCTCCCTCTTCCCCCCCCCTTTTTTTTTTTCTCTCTTCTTCTTCTCTCTCTCTCTTCTCTCTTCTCTTATCTCTTATCACTTATAGAGACAGACAATCGCAGGTGAAGAAAGTCACAGGAGTCGTAATAGTCCTGAGGCCCAACCTGGGTACAAATTATATCAATTATACCAAGTTGAGATCTGGTTTTGGGCATTCCAGTAGCTTTAATTATGAACCTCTTTCCCCCTAAGGGAGGGAAGGTTTGGCGGCGGGCGGACCTCAGTGTGGTTCATAACATGAAGGAAAAAAGTGAAGTCACAAAAGCAAGTTGTTGTTGGTTGGGGGGAAGGTGGGAGGAGGGAGAAGGGAAGCAGAGTCGCCATTGCCTTACTTTTGCTCCATTGATGATCTAGCATCTACTAACTGTACAAACATAGATGTAATTGAAGCTAGGATGTTTCCTGTATGCCTTGAAAATGCTCTTTTATCGAATTTAAGCTGCAAATGCTCACTAAACCTTGCTGCTCATTATGGTTAGGTGGGTTTCCTGGAATGTTAAAGGCTTGCGCTCTCCAGCAAAGCGCATGATGGTGCTCCGTCATCTCAATCGACTACATGCGGATGTGGCATTGCTCCAGGAGACACACCTAACCTCAGAGGATTTCAGTAGACTCAAAAAGCTATGGGTTGGAGAGATCTGTGGTAGTGGTGCAGTCAACAAGAAGGCTGGGGTTCTGATTCTGATTCGCAAATCCTTGGCGCACACAGTTATATCCTCAGATTTAGATAAGGAAGGAAGATTGATTCATTTAATTTTGCAGATACGTAACGATACCTTCAGTGTTTACAATGTCTATGCCCCAAATGTTGCCCAGAAATCGTTTTTCCAGAAAATACAGAACAGACTTCTGACAGACTTGAACTGCCACCGTGTTGTAGGAGGAGACTTCAACATGGTTGTTGATGAGAGAGAGGACAGGAAATATTCTGGACCTCGGTCCCCCAGAGGTGACGGTACTGTACCCTCAACTAGGGCTGGGCGATTAATCGAATTAATTCGATTAATTCGCCCCCTGCTGTGGACACAATTGTCGTTTTATTCAAAATCGTTAATTCGATTTTCCTAGCGGTATTCCCGAGCGTGACTCGGGGTTACCTTTCACTTTCAGAAGCGGTAATCCCGAGTCACACTCGGGTTTACCCGCAGGACGTTCCGCCGCTCACTGTGAGGACCAGGGGGAGGGGGGAGCTATTGGCAGTGCGACTGCACTGCTGACAGCTTGACCCACCCCTCCCCCGGAGCCGCAGCAGCTCTGCCGATAGCGCCCAACCGGGGCCGCTGGTGATAGGTCCCGCCCCCTCTCCAGCTGGAGCCGGTCACTGTGAGGACCGGAGCCGCTGGTGATAGGTCCCACCCCCTCTCCAGCCGGAGCCGGTCACTGTGAGGACCGGAGCCGCTGGTGATAGGTCCCGCCCCCTCTCCAGCCGGAGCCGGTCACTGTGAGGACCGGAGCCGCTGGTGATAGGTCCCGCCCCTCTCCAGCCGGAGCCGGTCACTGTGAGGACCGGAGCCGCTGGTGATAGGTTCCGCCCCCTCTCCAGCCGGAGCCGGTCACTGTGAGGACCGGAGCCGCTGGTGATAGGTCCCGCCCCCTCTCCAGCCGGAGCCGGTCACTGTGAGGACCGGAGCCGCTGGTGATAGGTCCCGCCCCCCCTCCAGCCAGAGCCGGTCACTGTGGGGGGGGATGTTGGTGATAGGTCCCGCCCCCTCTCCAGCCGGAGCCGGTCACTGTGGGGGGGGGGGATGTTGGTGCTGTTCATGACAATAGGGCTAGTGTTAGGGCTAGTGTTAGGGCTAGTGTTAGGGTTAGGGCTAGTGTTAGGGTTAGGGCTAGTGTTAGGGTTAGGGCTAGGGTCAGGGTTAGGGCTAGTGTTAGGGTTAGGGCTAGTGTTAGGGTTAGGGCTAGGGTTAGGGCTAGTGTTAGGGTTAGGGCTAGGGTTAGGGCTAGGGCTAGGGTTAGGGCTAGGGTTAGGGCTAGGGTTAGGGCTAGTGTTAGTGTAAGGGTTAGGGCTAGGGCTAGTGTTAGGGCTAGGGTTAGGGCTAGGGTTAGGGTTAGGGCTAGTGTTAGGGTTAGGGCTAGGGTTAGGGCTAGTGTTAGGGTTAGGGCTAGTGTTAGGGTTAGGGCTAGTGTTAGGGTTAGGGCTAGGGCTAGTGTTAGGGCTAGGGTTAGGGTTAGGGCTAGTGTTAGGGCTAGGGCTAGTGTTGAGGCTAGTGTTGGGGCTAGTGTTAGGGCTAGTGTTAGGGCTAGGGTTAGGGCTAGGGTTAGAACCTGGGCTGCAGACAAGAGGAGGGACGGGAACACCCAAGGGAAGCAGGACGCTTCCCTCAGTTACCCTCCTCTCCTCTGTCACAGGGTCACGGGGGCCCCCTCTTTATTCATCAAAGAAAAGCCAAAAAAAATGGAAAAAAAAAATCGAGATTTAAATCGAAAATCATCCATAGGTTTAAATAAAATCGAGATTTTGATTTTTTCCAAAATCGCCCAGCCCTACCCTCAACTAACGGTGGCTTTCTGGAAGACTTATTTAAAAACTGCAATGTGGTTGACGTGTGGCGAGTGATGCATCCATTAGAGAGAGATTTTACTCACTTCTCCCATCCCCATGGTTCTTGGTCGAGAATTGATATGTTCTTGACCTCACACCTAGTCTTCCAGAAAGTTACCGAAATTACGGTAGAAAATATGGTTATCTCCGATCATTGCCCGGTAATCCTTGAAACGAGAGATGCACATCAGAAGGGATCTGATTTCCTATGGAGATTCCCTGACACCTTAACTCGAGAGGAGAATTTTGTAACACAGCTTAAGGAGTGGTGGTCGGAGTACTCCTTGCACAATGAAATACATCGGTCTGATCCTGCCCTTTTCTGGGAAGCAGCCAAATCAGTTATGCGAGGACACATAATGGCATTTAGTGCGGGGCTAAAGAAGCGGGTTAAAGAGCAATACTTGATGCTTAGTCTGAAAGTAAGGGAAGCTTACTCTCTTTATAAACAAACGATGAGAGAGCGAGACAAAGAGGCTTGGCTTATAACTAAAAAAGAGTTTGACCTTTGGGCGGGAAGACGAGAAGATCTGTATAAAACCAGACTGGAACTCGACTTACACAGGTTTGGGGATAAGGCTGGACGGTTGCTGGCGAGATTGGCAAGGGGTAAAATATCCTCTACACCCATAACCGCTATTACAGACAAACAGGGGATCACTTGGTCAGACCCGAAAGATATAACCAGAGTCCTGGGAAAATACTATGCATCTCTTTACAAAGATGATGGGGGAGGAGAGATAGGGAATGAGCCATGGCTACATAACATCAACATGCCGGAGCTGTCGGAGGAAGATAGACAACTTTTGAATGCCCCAATATCTCCGAACGAGATTGACCAGGCGATTAGAAATCTAAATCCAGGCAAAGCTCCTGGCCCTGATGGGTTCAATGGGACCTTCTTTAAAGCTCTTCGGGAGACGCTTTCACCTGTTCTTTCAGATCTATTCAATAGCATCTTGCAGGGTTCTCCGATTCCAGAGAGGATGAATGTTGCCCACATAAAATTGATACCTAAGACGGGCAAACCTCTGACGGATCCTGCTAGTTATAGACCAATTTCACTGATTAATCAGGACCTGAAGCTTCTCTCGAAGATCATGGCCGATAGATTGGCCACCATTCTTCCCAGGTTAATTCACCCACATCAAGCGGGTTTTGTGAAGGGGCGCTCGACGACCACCAATATAAGAAAAGCGATGCTCCTCATAGACGTTGTTGGCCGTCAGCAGAGGGTAAAGGGATTGGATCCGGCTGTGGTCACCTTAGATGCTGAAAAAGCATTTGACAATGTGAGGTGGCCATGGCTGGACCGGGTCCTAAACATCATTGGTCTTAGGGGGCCCTTCCGGCAATTTTTGTGCTCTCTATATAGTAAACCCAGGGCATGTGTCAGCACGCCAGGCTTCTTATCCGACATGTTCGCTCTGGAGAAAGGGACGAGGCAGGGGTGCCCGCTCTCCCCTCTCCTTTTTAATCTAGCTATAGAGCCTCTGGCTCTGTACCTCGATTCTCATTATCTGTACAAAGGCTTGAAAGTAGGCGGCAAGGAGGTGAAGCTCTCTCTGTTCGCTGATGATATTATTCTCTTCATGCAGAACCCAGTAAAAGAGTTAGCGGGAGTTCTGAACATAATTGAAGATTTAGGAATCAGCGCAGGTTTACCTTTGAACAGAAGTAAATGTGAAATTCTATTCATTCAAAAGGAAAGTGAGTTGGGAAAGGGCGAAACTCTAGAAGGCATCAGAATAGTACGAGATAGCATTAAATATTTGGGTATTTATCTAGCTAGGAGCACAAAGCACCTATACAGACTCAATTTCACCCCTACTATAATTAAGATCGAACAAGAATTATCCAGATGGAATGGCCTGCCTCTGTCCTTACTGGGACGCTGTCATCTCATCAAAATGATTAGCTTCCCGAGATTGCTCTACCCGCTTCAGACGCTACCGCTGCTACTTACACACACCGATGTTAGGAGACTAAATTCCGCATTCTTGAGCTTCCTTTGGGGAGGCAAGAAGCCCAGAATTGCCATCCATACCTTGCTGCAGCCCAAAGATAGAGGGGGGCTCCAACTCCCGGATGTTAGAAGTTACAACCTTGCATGTATCATGCGAAATGTATTAGATTGGATTAAGGGCTCAGGGAGGTTCTCAGATGTGGAATTGGAGAGGGAATTAGCGAAACCCTGGGATTTATCTTCTCTATTGCACACGCCACTCCCTCAAATACCGAGTTGCATCAAAAACACGACTATCTGTAAAGATACCATAATAACCTGGAAGTCAGTCCGAAAGAAACTACATCTGTCATGGAAAATTTCTAGACATCTCGCTCCCTGGACCTGTCCATCGTTCTTACTAGGCCGCGACAATGCACTGTTTAAAACATGGAGAGACAGAGGGATTGAGACCTTAGCAGACCTCATGCATGTTAGAGAGAAGAGATGGATGACGGGTGAGGAAATATTGGCTAAATTCAATCTCCCTAGAATTCATATAATCCAGTACCAGCAAATACACCATCACCTTCTGTCCAACCTGAGAGACATATCAGGGGAATTAGATAATGGCATTTGGAAAAATCTGATGGAGTTACGAGGGGAGGATACATCGATTTCTCTATTATACAGTAGGCTTCCCCCCAGCTTGAGGGGGAAGGGCAAATCTCTTATGGGTTGGAAATTTTTTTTTAATGATCCGGACATTATTATGAAACTTTTAGACGGCTGGTCTAGTATGAATAAGGTGGTAACTAATGAAAGATGGAGGGACACGCAATTCAGAGTTTTACACAGAGCCATACAAGGTTTCAATATTCCACCCACACAAGCTAACCAAATGAGGTGGACGCAGTGCCCGAAGTGCGGAGCGTTCATGACTGATATGGAACATGGTCTCTGGTCCTGTCCCGCTTCTCAGAAGTTTTGGGAGGGGGTTGGGATACTGGCTACGGGCTACTACTCCAACGAGGGAAGATTGGACCCCATGCTTTGGCTGTTCCACTACCAGGGAGACGACACGAAGTCCCGCTCCCCTCATTCATTATTTCATTATATAGCCATAACAGCCAAGAGACTCCTTCTCCGACACTGGCTGAGTAATTCCACACCAAGCTTGGAAGAAATACACATAATTCTGAGGAAAACGCTTTCTCTACAAACAGTAGAGACATTAAGAAACCCGAGTACTCTCTCACAGAAATTCTTTTTCAAGTGGCGACGCTATATAGAGAGTGAGTTCTCGGAAACAGAAGTGGGTTCTTTTATGTCTGCATTCAGATCCACAATTTGGTATGCTCAGGAGGAACTACAGGGAACATTAGGAAAGTTGAAATGTACAGATTAGGTTGATGTGCTCTGATTAAGGTAGTAGTTCAAAATGTGAGGAGATTTTGATAAGGCAGTGGCGGCTATAGGGGTATGGGGAATATTTAGTTTCTATAGATGTGAACTTATTTAACCTTATTTCAGTTATCTCTGGTTATGTTGTACTCAGGAGCTAGGATATATACAAAAAAAAATGATGCTTGTCCTGTTTAAGCTCCTTTTACAGCTCATAATGATTTGACAACTAATGTGGTCTTTAATCTTATGCTTTATATATCCGTCATATTTCGCTCACATCTGTATTTTCTTTAGGGCCATGTGACACACACAGATATTTGTGCAGATATTGTTCACAGATCTCTGGTTGCAGTGAAATCATGGACACATTGTACCATTTGTACACAGCCACAAAATGGAACCATGTGTCCATGATTTCACTGCAACCAGAGATCTGTGAACAATATCCACACAAATATCTGTGTGTGACGTGGCCCTTAACTCAATGTTAAACTATTGTCTTTATGTGAAAAAATTACAATAAAAATGATGGTTCAAAAAAAGAAAAATCTGGGAATTCAAACTCATAAAAATATTTCAATCTCTAAAAATGGGACTCAATTTGACACCTGGATTCATGAGTCATTACAGGGACACAGTTCACACTTCCACCAGAAGACCTTTAGATGTTTAAAAGAACACTTCCACCTCATCTGTATAAGTAACAAAAGACCTTAATTTAAATTCCATAACTCCCAGTCACACATAACGACGCACCAGCGATCCCGATAACGATGTGCAGAGGTCGCTGGTGCGTCGTTTACACATCGGTGGTAAAATGTCAAACAGGTATCTCACAAGCGATGTGAAAAACGACGCACCAGCAATCCAGAATTATACCGAGGTCATTGGGAATTGTCACTCCATAGCGTAGCATTGAGATCGTTGGTCATTGTCCCTGTCAAACACAACGATGTAGCGTTCCCAGCGGGAGCGCAATGACGTAGAAATGATTCAGAGCAGTGTGTAACGATCAACGATTTCATAGCAGGGGCCAGATCGTTGGTGCGTGTCACACATAACGACAAAATTAGCAGGATCGCTGTTGCGTCACAAAATCTGTGACGTTACAGTGATCTCGTTAGCGGTCTCGTTATATGTGACAGGGCCTTTAGACCATCTCTACTTAGTATTATCTCATGTCCTGTTGTAATACCTATTTAAATGTCTCAGTAATTAATTTGTAGTATTATCTACGGTAATTGTATAAAAATATATACTCATACGGTAAATAGTTTGAAAAAAGCAAACCATTATATTGCCAGAATTGCTGTTTTTCGGTCACTACACCTCTCTAAAAAATACAATTAAAAGAAATGAAAAAAGTTGCATATGCCACAAATTGGTATCAAGAAAAAGCAACAGCTCAGGATGCAAAAATCAAGCCCACTCACAGCTAAATCACTGGAAAAATACAAACATAATGGTCTCGGAAATTGGCAGCACAAAGCAACATTTAAGCTTTTTCTTTCAAAGTTCAGAATTTTCTTTTACCATATCCATAAAAAACTATACAAATTTTGTATCGCCTTAATCTTACTGACCTACAAAATCATTTTTCTAAGAAATTTATGCAGTATAACAAAGGCCGTAAAAACAAAACCCCAAAAAGCTATTCTGGACGTCTATTTTTTTTCAGTTTTGGAATTTCACTGCTCTTGAAAAATGTTTTCCCAATTTTCAATACATTGTTTGGTAAAACAAATGGTGTCATTCAACTTGTCCCACCAAAAAAACAGCCCTCATATGGTTATGTTGATAATAAGGTAAAAATGTTATGGCTCTTGGGAGAGGGTAAGGAAAATTTTAAAATGCAAAAAATTAAAAATCACCCAGTTCATGAAGTGGTATTTATATGTTATGAAATTGGTTTTGCTGTCTAGCTAACTAATATCAATCAGCAAGTTTGCAACTAACTTGCTTTTTAAATGTGTTGTCATTGTCCTGTTTTGAGAGTTGGTATCTAACATAATGTATATCTTGTTGCCAACCACCAGACCCTGGCACAGAGTGCACAGCAGTTTACATTCCAGGAGAGGCATTAACTCGTGGAGCCCATTGAGATTTCTATACACCAGTTTGCTACTCATCTCCCTCTCAGCTTCTGACCTTTTACCAGTCCTGCAAAATTACAATCCCTCCCCACCACCATACTATGCAGTTTTGGCTTGAGATAGTTGCCTAGTCAAAGGTCCTTATATCTCTATACAGTATGTAAGTATAGTCATACTAATGTAGACTTTAGAACAAGCACAGACAGAACATTAATGTTTAACAGTAGCAGTATACGCTGAGCAGTATAATGAAGCTATTGAACCAGGGAGAGTGCCTGCCCCCCACCCCAGCAACAAGGAGGAGAGGGGACTGAAAAGCTGAGTGCTTCTTAAGACGCAACTCGAGAATAACTTCTTAAAGGGCTAAGATTACATCCATGGTGGCGACTTAATAATCTATGGCATGTGGCAAGACTCCTTAAAGGGTTAATATTGACTAATAGGATTGCTACCTGAAAGAGGTTGAAAAGTTATTTGCATATATAGTGGTCTCCTTAAGGAGAAACTTTACCTTGTAGAAAGACCAAAGCCTGACATTTCCTTAAAAGTCAGTAAATGTCTAAAAAAGAAATGGACCATTGCATGACATACTGTATATATTAAAACCATAATTTTATTGGTCAATTTACAAAAACAAACAACAGATAAATAAAATTCAGAAGAGAAAAAAGAAGGAATATAGGGTGTTTACATGGGAAGAGTTCTGTACAGATGGATTCTATTAAAGTGGTATTCCCATCTCCAAGATCCTATCCCAATATGTAGTAGGTGTAATAATACTATTTGGGTACGGACAAACTGGCGTGAAAGTCGGATGACTGCAATGCAAGTTTTTCTCGCATTGCAGTCGGACCGAAGTTACTCAATGTCCGAGAGCACATTTGCGAGTGCCGGGTGTTTTTTTACTCATCCGACAGACGGACGAGAAAGCAGTCACAACATGCTGCGACAGTATGCGACTCACTAATGCAAGTCTATGGGTCCGACAAAAATCACGAACCGCAGTCGGTCCGCACATGGACCATTCAACTGGGACACGTTTTTTCACCGCTATAAGCCTCGGAAGCTCATAATAATGGTTGTTAAGGAGGTGTCACATGACCACTCAGGAATTTGAAGGCGGCACAAAACTGATAACTGTCGGATGGAAGCCTTCAAAGATCCAGCATGGCCTACAAGATCAATGTTGAGAGGCTCATCATCCTGGTCCAGGACAGGCCAGAGCTTTGGGCTGTGGTGACAGGAGGAAGGCAGATGCTTCATGGACGGACATCATGAGGCACCTCTTCCACTGTTTTGACAAGACGTCTCGGGGCGTCTAGATAAACCTAGGTAATGTATCATTGTTCAAAATTTTCAAATCTACATTAATGTCAATACAGGGGTCAGGGTGCAATGGGTGCTTTATGTTCAAATGTAAAACAAGGGTTTTTTCAATCTTGCAGTGGACATGGTAACTAAACGCTGGCGCAGCTGCCGGGACCAATATTGGCGTGAGTTGGTCTGAGTGCCACCCAGTGGGTCTGACGCGCCCATGAGAAGGGTGTATGTGCATTTCCAATGCCTATCATCCTTGGCACCTGTGATGCATCTGAGAACATATGTATATTTTTTATTATTTTGTGCCCATGTTTTTTTAATTTGCATATAAACTAGTGTAGTGATTGATGTTCTTTCTTCACACGTAGACCTGATACCAACTTGAGGCAAACATCTGCCTCAGAGTCCAAGCTCCACATGGACGAACCTCCACAGTTGGCTGACGAGGGTGTGGGCCCATCTTCCTCCCATGACGACGCACCACCTTCATCGAGTGCTGCTGGGCTGGACTCTCAGTCCTCTGAGGAGCCAGCACAGGGGCCACCTTTGACATCTGGCCAACCGCAGCAACCAGTGACCAAGGACGTATTGGCGCATCCATCTTGCCCATACCCAGGTGTCCCCTTAACTCACCTGTGAGACGTTGTACCTGGCATCCGAGGCATTTGTCATCCAACAGCCTCCGGCGCAACGTGGACTCGGGGGTCTTGCTGAACCCTGCGAGGCCTGTGACATACTGCGCCCACTGAGGATGCGTGCAAGGGCTGCCATGCAAATTGTCCTGGATGCGTGTATGCCATACAATCACCCCAGATTAGTGTTTCAAATGCTGGAGCAGTGGCAGAACTCCCCCGATAATGTGCTGGAAAGGACCAAAAGCCAGCACCACCATCAGCCTCGTCATCCTCACAGGCCTCGCATAGTGTAGCGAGACCCCCAATGGTGTTTCCACTGTGGCCCCCATTTCGGGAATTGGTCAATGTGGCTAATGCCAATCCAGTTGGCCTCATGCCACCCAGCCAACAAGTTAGCCCAATAAGAGAAGAGCTACACCACCTACGCTTTAGATGTGGTCAAGGTGGACAGTAGCTGGGGAAGTGGTCAAGGGCCACACACAAACCTTGCAGAGACCACCTATACCAACCTGTAGATTTTCATATTGGTGAGTGGAGACTTTTCTAAGTGGGTCATGTTCACATACCGTGTATGTTTTGTTGTTTGGTTGATTTTAGTTATGCGAGCAAAAACATATGCGCTTAATATGTTTGTTTTGCTCACTTATTGTGTTATTACGGTAATAACATTTTTTTTGCCAAAAAACAGTGTCTGTGTTTTGGTCACACATCGCAGAAAATAAGGCATGAGTAATTTAAACATAACACATAACATCTTTGAAGACACAGATTGCATGCTTTAGCGTGGTTTCAGCAAAAATTAATACAGTTATATTGATGATGTGCTTGGCCGCCAAACATTTAGGGCCCAGGCATACAGTCATCCGGCCAGGGGCCTGACCCTTTGGTTTTTTTAAGATACAACCACTGCTTAAGTGGTTTTGAAGGATTCCAACCACATGTATGGTGCTCGTAATGACTTTACACCCCTTAATTTGAAAATGAAAGTAAGAACAACGTAAGTGTGAAAAGAAGGCATCTCTTAAGGTGGAATACTTTGCAACATTTGGGTATTCTGCGATGTGAGGGCAGGCCACAGAACGAAAAAATGCCATATGTGTGTATGGACATCGTGCTATATGCATAACATTTGGTAGGATGACAGCGAAAATGAACATACAGCCTAATAACATGGCCACGAGACGTACGCGCAAGGAGCAACGGATAAACTCACATTGGACGACGCCTCTGCGGGTCAGGCACATTTGAGTAGGGAGTGCCATACTGCCGAGAAATCACCCAATTAACTGACACCCACACAGTGGAGTTTATGATCAGGTTAATCTTCATTCTCTAGTCAGCTGCACGCATCCACAACACTGGGTACTCACGGATACAGAGTCTGCTCATTGCATACATATGTCCATGGGATATATACTCCAATGAACCCTGAATGGCACACATCATTTAACTTACAATTGACACTTATTGTAGGCAATTGTAAGGCCCCTTTCACATCAGCGTTTTTTTTAAATTGCGGCAGATGCGGTGAAAAAAATGCATCTGCCGCGATTACCGCATACCGGCTGCACTTGCGGCACGGTTGCGGCAAGCCCCATACAATGTATAGGCGGGCTTGCGGCAGGTGTGGCAAGTGCGGTTTTGGCACTTGCGGCAGGTGCGGCCGCGATAAAAACCGCGGTCAGCCGCAGTTTTTTCGCGGCCGCACCTGCCGCAAGTGCCAAAACCGCACTTGCCGCATCTGCCGCAAGCCCGCCTATACATTGTATGGGGCTTGCCGCAACCATGCCGCAAGTGCAGCCGGTATGCGGTAATCGCGGCAGATGCGTTTTTTTTACCGCATCTACCGCGATTTCAAATAAACGCTAGTGTGAACGCACCCTAAGACTCATTTCTTTCAAAAATCGCATTTGTTTCGCGTATTGCACACGGACCACACTTGGATTACAGTCGGACATCTCTCGGATGTGTTCACAGAAAATGTCGGACAGTCTCATCGCAGTTCGATGAAAAATGGAACAAAAATCGGACGACACTCGGAAGACTCTCGGGAATGAGAATCGGACTGCATTTTTTCTCCCAAGTGTGTGCACCTTAGGTATTTTTTAGATATTACTTTTCCTGTTTTGGATGTATATATATGTTATCTTAATATCATGTGTTTTATAAATAACCAACAAAATTATAGTTTTATTATAAGTTTTTCATTTATTCCGTTTTCTATTTTTAATTTTTTTTGTTAATTAAAGTCTTTATACAGTGGTTAGTTCCTTTGATCAGTGACTTCTATGGAAGAGCATTGAAGCCATGCTCCATGGCCTATGCAAAGGTCAGGTCCCTGGACAAGGAAGGGTTGCTGGCCATGATGAAAATCGAAGTTACCGTAGTTTTCACAATTCCTTTTTTTTATGAAGATAGAAGATGTGGAAAATTTGAAAATTCTTTTTAATAAATATTTTCAACATAAAAGCTGAAGTTAAAAAATAGACTACAGACATTCTGGGATAATTAACTGATTTATATGTAAGATTATGCAACCATGATCTGCATCTTATCAACATGGAGGATTATATGAAGAACAAAATAGAGCAGTACCTTCTGTCTGCTAAAGATAACCCATCCACAGCATAAGGCTGCATTTCTATACTCCAAAGTCCTCTTCTCACCAGCTAAACAAATTTGCACTTCAGTAAGGAAGTGGAAGAACTCCAGTGCCACCTTCAAGTAGCTCCTCAAAGTCATAATTGGTTTCCAACAAGCTTTTTAATATGACTAAGGGATTTGTGCCAGATCAGAACCCCAAACTACAGACGCTGCGTTTCGGAGTAACTGCCCCTTATCAGTGTAGTGTGTGGGATATTCTGCTCTGGCTGTGTGAGTGGGCTAAGACAAGGTCTGGGAACTTGCTATCTACCTTATAGAGAGATGTTTTCCTGCAACCATAAGAAGACAGTTAAGAGTTCTTCCACTTCCTTACTGAAGTGCAAATTTGCATATTTCCTAAACGGGGGAGATGTGGCTACAATCTCCTCACCTACTTAGCTGTCTTCTTATGGTTGCAGATAAACCTCTCTCCATAAGGTAGATAGCAAGTTCCCAGACCAGCTAAGTGCATTTGACTCTGCCTGTCAATCAGCCAAGAACGTCTACAGTTATTCTGCCAAAATATCTATGATGACTTGTCCAAGTTCTCCAATCTTCACCTTCAGAGCATTGTTTTCTATGTTCGTCATGTCTATTTCCATTCCTTGTGTTTCTTGTTTAGCCTGAACAAGTCCTAACACTTCCTGTCTCAGGACGTTTTTTCCTCTTCTTCATGCATCTTGTTTTCCAGATCTTTATCAACCAAGTATTATCCCAGATGTTTGATCTGTTTTCTCAAAAGTCTCACATGCTTTTCCATTCCTTCTGATTCTCCTCTTTCTTCAAGATCTTTCATTAGTTTATCTGCTTTATTTTTGATGGTAGTTTTTTCTTCATCGTCAGCTTTTATGCATGTGTATGGATTCATATATGTTGACTGTGGGAGCCTTCTATGAGTGATGTTCAGGTGGTTTACCCTTTTTTTTTCTCTTGTTGAGTGCTTTGGTTCTGTATCTGGGTTTCGTTTTATCTACTAATGTATAGTGTTCAGGCTTACATTGACTGATTATTTTCTCAGTAGTGTGAACTCTTCATTTTTTAATTCCTGAGATGTCGACACATATAATCTTTTGGATGCTTTGTCAGATTTGGTTTCTGCAGTTCCATAGTGCATACTAAATATCTGCCCCCCCTGGCATCTATATTATCTGTGGATACAGTCAGTTATTGTGTCCATCTGTGCAGTGTCTTATCTGATCGTTTACTGTGTTGAAAACATAAACATGTTTATCACCTTGAAATTTTACAGTGAGTACTTTAAGCCCCCGTCACACTAAGTGAGATCGCTGCGAAGTCACAAATTTGGTGATGCAACAGTGACCTCGCCAGAGATTTCGCTATGTGTGGCATTTAGAGTTGCCTGGACGATTATTTGATCGTTGGGGTCCCGCTGGGCAGCATGCATCGGTGTGTTTGACAGGAGCAATGACCAACGACCTCAATACTACAGGTCTGAGAAACACGCTCCCAACGACCTCTGTATCATTCCGGATCGTTGTTGCGTCGCTGGCGAGATCTCTGTTTGACATCTCACCAGCGATCCCAACAGCGACGCAACAGCGATCCCTATCAGGTCATATCGCTGTCGGGATCGCTCAGGCGTCGCCAAGTGTGACGGTACCCTTAGGCTAGGGCCACACTTAGCTGGTCACTTATGTTTGCCAGATGTAGTAACTGCAGAGGCAAGCCTGCAGTAACGGACAGCATTAATGCTGCCCCATAGTAACCCAAGGTTTGCCATGGATGCAGCCACACAGGAAGACCCAGGAACTGCGCTTTAGCAGAGCGCACAGGAAGACCTTGGTCAACTGGAACACGAAGGATGGAGTTGCAGAATGGTTAATTGCAGGTCACTGGATTAGTGTCCTCCTATTGTTAAATAGTCATCCTAGAACAATCTCAATCTATTCCTCAAGAATCTATACGATCTGTAGTGTAAAATGTTGATGTATAAATTTAGATGCCACATGTATTTCATATAGATGTAAAATATGGATACTTGAATTTCATATATGTGGAATACTGATGACAAAACAGTTGAAAATCATCCAAAGTTTCTACAAAGCTGTGTCGTCATATCAGTCACTTGTCAATTTCTTTTTTACATTTATAGTAGGAATAACTGAGGAGCAGCAAAATATTCTGCAATCCAAAAATGCTGCCAAATTGTTTTTTTCATAGATATTAAATGTATGACTAAGGGCCCTTTCACATCAGCGTTTTTTGAAATTTGCGGCAGATGCGGTGAAAAAACCGCATCTGCCGCAATTACCGCATACCGGCTCCACTTGCGGCGCGGTTGCGGTAAACGCCATGCAAAGTATAGGCGTACTTGCGGCAGGTGCGGCAAGTGCGGTTTTGCACTTGCGGCAGGTGCGGCAGCGAAAAAAACCGCGGCTGACCGCGTTTTTTTTCGCTGCCGCACCTGCCGCAAGTTCAAAACCGCACTTGCCGCACCTGCCGCAAGTACGCCTATACTTTGCATGGCGTTTACCGCAACCGCGCCGCAAGTGGAGCCGGTATGCGGTAATTGCGGCAGATGCGGCTTTTTCACCGCATCTGCCGCAAATTTCAAAAAACGCTGATGTGAAAGGTCCCTTACACAGACATGTCAGGGAAATATTATTAGATTAAATACTCTTGTATTTACAAGTCATGCTTTACGTTTGTATTTACATTACATTTTGTCTTGATAACATTTTGTAAGTATTTTTTATATATAACATGATAATTTAGAAATAATTTTTTTGTTGCTTTTTCTCTGCAGTTTTCTATATGTCTGACTTTGGTGTTTCTACTGCAGCTGTCTGCGGGCATAGTAGGCTTCATCTATTCTGACAAGGTGATGTTTAAAGTAATATATTTCATTGTTTTGGAATTAATATTTTTATATGGCTGTTGCTGCTATTGTTGATTCAACCAATGAATGTCTTCTATCCTTTGAGAAGTACCCTTGAGAAAGATTATCAGATGGGTAATCAAAGGTGCTATGACTCACTGGAAGTGGCACAGCGCCATACATTGTGTATAACCATGAATGTTACTTCAAATGTTCTCCCATTCACTTATATGGAAGATAGCTTCCAGTACCATTCATGGCCTCTAAACACTGTATGGAGCTGTGACACTTCTGGTAACCCTTCAGCTGGCTGATCGTTGTGGATGTTAGGATAGATCAACAATGTTTTAGCACCCAGAAAAATACATTGATTCTCAATATTCTGGACTAATACCACATGAATGTCTACTGTTGCGCTAAATGATAAATGTTTGCACAAGTAATACAACCCCTGGCAAAAATTATGGAATCACCTGGCTCAGAGGATGTCCATTCAGTTGTTTAATTTTATAGAAAAAATGCAGATCACAGACATGGCATCCTTTTGATGTACCGTATATACTCGTGTATAAGCCGAGTTTTTCAGCCCAAAAATTGGGCTGAAAAGTCCCCCCCTCGGCTTATACACGGGTCATACGGTATGCTGTGGGGGGGGAGCTGTGACCGGGGGCTGGAGGAGGCAGGAGGGGGCCGCGGTGACCGCAGGCGGTCACGTGGGGCCGCCTCATTAGTGCAATGAATATGCACGGCATCCCCCCGTCAATCAGCGGCGGGGGGATGCCGTGCATATTGCACTACACAGCCCCCTCTCCTTAATATGCGTCCCCCAGTATTAATAAACAGCCCCCCCCCCCTCCTTATCATGTTCCCCCCAGGCTGCGGCAGCTGTTAAAATAACAAACAGTTTATACATCACCTTCCGACGCAGCTCTCCGCTCCTCCGGTCCTCAGCGTCTCCGCTCGCGGCTTCTTCCTTGATGTGCCGGTGTCATGTGACCGGGCGCAGGAGATGACGTCATTTCCTGCGCGCGGTCACAAGCCGGCACATCAAGGAAGAAGAAGCCGCGAGCGGAGACGCTGAGGACCGGAGGAGCGGAGAGCTGCGTCGGAAGGTGATGTATAAACTGTTTGTTATTTTAACAGCTGCCGCAGCCGGGGGGGGACATGATAAGGAGGGGGGGGGGCTGTTTATTAATACTGGGGGACGCATATTAAGGAGGGGGGGCTGTGTACTACCACTGGGGCTGCTGGATACTACACTGGGGCTGTATATACCTCTGGGGCTGCTGTATACTACCTGTGGGGATGCTGTATACTACCACTGGGGCTGTATATACCTCTGGGGATGCTGTATACTACCACTGGGGCTGTATATACCTCTGGGGATGCTGTATACTACCACTGGGGCTGTATATACCTCTGGGGCTGCTGTATACTACCACTGGGGCTGTATATACCTCTGGGGCTGCTGTATACTACCACTGGGGCTGTATATACCTCTGGGGATGCTGTATACTACCACTGGGGCTGTATTTACCTGTGGGGCTGCTGTATACTACCACTGGGGCTGTATATACCTGTGGGGCTGCTGTATACTACCACTGGGGCTGTATATACCTGTGGGGCTGCTGTATACTACCACTGGGGCTGTATATACCTGTGGGGCTGCTGTATACTACCACTGGGGCTGCTGTATATACCTTTGGGGCTGCTGTATACTACCACTGGGGCTGTATATACCTGTGGGGCTGCTGTATACTACCACTGGGGCTGTATATACCTGTGGGGCTGCTGTATACTACCACTGGGGCTGTATATACCTGTGGGGCTGCTGTATACTACCACTGGGGCTGCTGTATATACCTTTGGGGCTGCTGTATACTACCTCTGGGGCTGCTGTATACTACCTCTGGGGCTGCTGTATACTACCTGTGGGGATGCTGTATACTACCACTGGGGCTGTATATACCTCTGGGGATGCTGTATACTACCACTGGGGCTGTATATACCTCTGGGGCTGCTGTATACTAACTACTGGAGCTGCTGCTGTATATACCACTGGGGCTGCTGCTGTATACTACCACTGGGGAGGCTGCTGTATACTACCACTGGGGAGGCTGCTGTATACTACCATTGGGGGGCCTGTATACCACACTGCTGGGGGCTGTATACCTGTGCTGGAGTCCACCCTCGGCTTATACACGAGTCAATAGGTTTTCCCAGGTTTTGGGGGCAAAAGTAGGGGGGTCGGCTTATACACGGGTCGGCTTATACACGAGTATATACGGTAACTCATCTTACTGGTCATACCCCTGCTGGTGTCTGTAGATGGAGTGTGAGCTCCTCTCCATTACTTGTTCTGGTTAGGGTCTGTCTGATGTATAAACTAACCTATAACAGCAGAACCATAGATCCAAAGATGTCACTCTGAATAGTAGACAAAACCTTCGTATACCTAGGTGGGGGTTATGGGGTTTCGACACTTGATCTGTGTCATACCCCAAAAAGAATAAGGTGCACAGGGCTGTATTTACTAAATGGCCAATACACCTATCACTCCCTCTTTGATGGGTCATGTGACCGGATGCACCCGCCCTCCATGGGCTTAGCAATGAAAGATGGATGCTGTGGATCGCAAGTGTGCGTTCCACGGGCCCTGTCGGCGCAGAAGTGACATCAAACTGGAAGTGCGATGACGCGACCATTGCTGCATCACTTCCGGTTCTGCCGGCCGCACACGTGACCGCAGGAGAGACCGCATATAACAGCGGTACTACTCCGGCGGCGTGTAAACACGGGAGGACACACAGATGAACCGCATCTGGTGAGTTTTATCACTAGCGACCAGCCTGGGAATCTGTGCCTGCATAAACTCTATATATGTATACACCTAGGACCCTCATGTATACATGGGGGTACCAGGTGAAAACAATACTGATGCACTCTTTGGTTCTTTTTTACTTAGAGACCATCCCTTGCATGCCATGCTAACATGGGGCATCCAAACACTTGTGATCCCCTGAATAAGCCGTAACTCCCCTGATGATTTGGGGCAATGAAACGCGAGTATATATCACGTGACGAAGATGGAAACCTCGATCTAGTTCATGGTCCATAATACTGAAGTGTTTCTGGCAGAAGGACACATGTATTGATGTAGCTATCTGGAAGTGTGACATTGGGAAACAAGCCGATGAGAGTGTTCCATTAAGTGGGGCAGGTTTATTTTTCCTACACACTACCCACTCCAAGTTTTGCTAGTGTATATTTGAATACTGCACATAGTGACTGTGGGGGTGGTACAAAACGCATAGAGTATGGTTCTGGTTTAAACCTATTTAAAGGTACCTGTGAACCCGTATACTCTATTGAGTGCTCACTCTTATTTCTTGAGTAACACTGTAGGATACTGTACTTCGAGTTTCTCCTGATACTTTACCTACAAAATTTTGGTGTGAATATATGTTGTGTGTTGTTGGTTTTACCTCCTGGGATAACACCGTTCAGGTGCATACTTTTTTGATGTAACACATTAAAGGTTAAGTTTCAATAGCACTGACCGTACATTTTGCTATAGTGTGAACTGTAAGAAACCGCCTAAAGGAAATGGGATTTACATACAGAAAAGCTAAACAAAAGCCATCATGAACACCTAAACAGAAAAAAACAAGGTTACAATGGGCTAAGAAAAAAAAATCGTGGACTGTGGATGACTGGATGAAAGTCATATTCAGTGATGAATCGCGAATGTGCATTGGGCAAGGTGATGATGCTGGAACATTTGTTTGGTGTCATTCCAATGAGATTTATAAAAATTACTGTCTGAAGAGAACATGCAAATTTCCACAGTCATTGATGATATGGGGCTACATGTCAGGTAAAGGCACTGAGGAGATGGCTGTCATTACATCTTCAATAAATGCCCAAGTTTACATTGATATTTTGCACACTTTTCTTATCCCATCAATTGAAAGAATGTTTGGGGATGATGAAATAATTTATTAAGATGATAATGCATCCTGCCATAGAGCAAAAATTGTGAACACATTCCTTGAAAGAAGACACATAAGGTCAATGTCATGGCCTGCAAATAGTCCGGATCTCAATCCAATTGAAAATCTTTGGTGGAAGTTGAAGAAAATGGTCCATGACAAGGCTCCAACCTGCAAAGCTGATCTAGCAACAGCAATCAGAGAAAGTTGGAGCCAGATTGATGATGAATACTGTTTGTCACTCATTAAGTCCATGTCTCAGAGACTGCAAGTTGTTATAAAAGCCAGAGGTGGTGCAACAAAATACTAGTAATGTATTGGAGTGTTGTTTTGTTTGTTTGTTATGATTCCATACTTTTTCCCCCTGCTTGGTCTACAAAACTAACCGTTACTGGCTAGCATATTTTTTTTTCAAGATTTCTTTTATTGTTTCTTAAAGCCATAAAGTTGCCATTTGAAATGACTTTAGTTTTGTGCCATGTCTGTGATCTGCTTTTTTTCTACAATATTAACCAACTGAATGGACATCCTCCAAGCCAGGTGATTCCATAATGCCAGGGGTTGCATAATTGATAAATAAATAAAAGCTGTCATAATACAACATCTAAATCAAGCAGAATTCAGATCACAATTACTGACAGCTAAAACAAACTGTGTATTAAATCAACACAAAAAAACTGAGGAAATAAAAGCAAATTGGACATAATATCACATGAAGCTCCAAAAATGGAATCGGACAAAACTGTTGGCACCCTCAATTTAATATTTGCTGGCACATCCATTGGATTAAATTACTACAATCGCTTCCTATAACCATCAAGAAGCTTCCTACACCTCTCAACTGGAATTCTGCACCACTCTTCTTTTGCAAACTGCTCCAGGTCTCTCCTGTATGAAGGGTGCCTTCTCCCAACAGCAATTTTAAGATCTCTCCACAGGTGTTCAATGGGATTTAGATCCAGACTAATTGCTGCCACTTCAGAACTCTCCAGTGCTTTGTTTCCATCCATTTCTGGGTGCTTCTTCAAGAATGGGGTCCATTCTGGAAGACCCATGACCCAGGATGCATACTCAGCTTTCTGACATTTGGCTTTACATTGCAACCCAAAATCTTTGGTAATCTTAAAATTTCATGATGCCTTGCACACAGTCAAGGTATCCAGTGCTAGAGGCAGCAAAACAACCCCACCATATTTCTCAGATGGATTTTTGCTTAATCATTTAGGCAAACTGCTGTCTAGCTTTTTAATGTCTATGTCAGCAGTTGTGTAGTACTGGCTCTCATGCCATAGTGTTTCATTTCATTCAAATGCTGACTGATAGTTCACGCTGACATTGACAAACCCCGAGCTTGCAACACGGCTTGAATTTTTTTGGGAACTTGATTAGAGCTGCTTATCCACCATTCAGATTTTCCTGTGTTGCAATCTTTCATCAATTGTTCTCTGCTGTCCATGTCCAGGGAAATTAGCTATGGTGCCATGGGTTCTAAACTGCTTGATTATGTTGCGCACCATGGACAAAGCAACATCACGATCTCTGGAGATGTACTTTTAACCTTGAGATTGTTGATAGTTTGCATCAATTTTGGATCCAAAATCCCCAGACAGTTCTCTTCTCCTCTCTTTGAACAACATACTTAGTGTGGCACACACAGACACTCAATGCAAAGATTGAGTCAACTTCTCCCCTTTTATCAGGTTTCAGGTGGATTTTCACATTGACCACAAATGTTACTTGCCACATATGAGTTTGAACAAGCAACATGCTTGAAGCAAAGTTGTTTACCCACTATTTTGGAAAGGTGCCAACAACTTTGTCTAGCCCATTCTTGGGGTTTTGTGTGAAATTATTTCCCATTTGCCTTTTACTTCTCTGAACAGGTAATTGAACTGATACATCTGTTGTAATACAGAAACAAAGGCCTGGGCTCTATGAGCTTCAAGGGACTGAAGGTAGACATTTTGAATATTTAGGTTTTTGTGAAAAACAGAGATCCTACAGTTATTTGAGACACATTTGTGTCATTGAGTTGACATTTTTATTCAATGCCAAATGATACACTGTGTAGGATTGTTCCACATTTCATTAGAGTTTTTCACTCCATAGAGCTGAACAATTTCCATGATATCAGTTCTAGTACTTTTCTTTTGTTTGATGGCTCTTATTTTATGTGATTGTATATATTGTACTGTTTTGTCCCCATTTGTAATATCTTTTTATTGTTATAAACACTGCCTACTTTTTTGATTAAATATATAAAATGTAATAGCATAGTTCCTCTTGCTCTATAAATTTTATCCCTGAAGTCTTGTGAGGCCAAACATTATCAGTAACGGGTGCCCAATTGGCCTGTATAAATGATTGGTGGTGGCAGCTAGTTATTCTTGGGTTATTGTGAGGGTTGGCAACGACTGAACTGAAGTAGGTATTTATATATATATATATATATACCGTATTTTTCGCTTTATAAGACGCACCCCCACATTTGATGAAGGAAAAGAGGAAAAAATAATTTTTATTGTTAAATGGGGTTCACCTCATAATGCCAGTGTCCGTCTTTATATATATATATATATATATATATATATATATGTCCTCCAACCTGGTATATATATCCCCCACATAGCCTTCATTTTGGCACACTGTCCCCATATAAGGCTGGCACACTGTCCCCCATGTAAGGCTGGCACACTGTCCCCGATGTAAGGCTGGCACACTGTCCCCGATGTAAGGCTGGCACACTGTCCCTATGTAAGGCTGGGACACTCCCCCCCATGTAAGGCTGGCACACTCCCCCCATGTAAGGCTGGCACACTCCCCCCATGTAAGGCTGGCACACTCCCCCCATGTAAGGCTGGCACACTCCCCCCCCCCCATGTAAGGCTGTCACCCCCCTCCCCATGTCAGGCTGACACACTGTCCCCCATGTAAGGCTGGCACACTGTCCCCCCATGTAAGGCTGGCACACTGTCCCCCATGTAAGGCTGACACACTGTCCCCCATGTAAGGCTGGCACACTCCCCCCATGTAAGACTGGCACACATTTAAAATAATAAACCATATCATACTCACCCCTCTCCTCGCTCCCTCGCCGTCCGCGCTATCCCCGCTCTCTGCTGTGGCGGCATCCGGGTACTGTGAGCAGCGCGCAGGTGATGACGTCACTCTGCAGCGACGCTCACAAGGCCCGGATGCCGGCAAAGACAGCAGGGATGACGGTGACAGCAGCGAGCGAGGAGAGCGTTGAGTATGATCGTGCTCCCAGGGATAGTCAGTGCCTTCCACGCTTTCATTGCGTGGAAAGCACTGACTATCCACACGGGACTGCAGCCGCTGGCCTGCGGTCCCGCTCCTGTAGTATGGGCTGCTCCCGCTGGTGATTGACAGCAGGAAGCAGTGCATATTACAGGAGATAATGAGCGGCCCCACGTGACCACGGGGCCTCTGCTGCAGCCTCCTACAGCCTCCTGAGAGCCCCCGGACACCGCTCCACAGCCCGTTCCCCACCACACAAGTATTGTTTCGCATTATAAGACGCACCCCCCACTTTCCCCCAAAAGTTTGGGGAACAAAAGTGCGTCTTATAATGCGAAAAATACGGTGTATATATATCGTTTTCCCACTGACAAAGACATGAACAGTCTATAATTTCAAGAGTAGGTTAATCTTAACAGTGAGAGACAGAATATCAAAAATAGAACCCAGAAAATCACATTGTCTTAATTATATAAATGTATTTGCATTTTGCAGAGAGACATAAGTATTTAATCCCTCTGACAAACAAGACTTAATACTTGGTAGCAAAAGCACAAGCATAGCAGTCACGTTTTTTGCAGTTGATGATGAGGTTTGTGCACATGTCCGGAGGAATTTTGGTCCACTCCTTTGCAGATCATCTCTAAATCATTACAATTTTGAGGCTGTCGCTTGACAACTCAGAGCTTCAGCTCCCTCCATACGTTTTCTATGGGATTAAGGTCTGGAGACTGGCTAGGCTACTCGATGACCTTAATGTGCTTCTTTTTGAGCCACTTCTTTGTTGCCTTGACTGTATGTTTTGGGTCATTGTTGTGATGGAAGACCTAGCCACGACCCATTTTAATGTCCTGGTGGAGGAAAGGAGGTTGTCACTCATGATTTACAGTTCATGGCTCCTTCCATTGTCCCATTGATGCGGTGAAATAGTCCTGTGTCCTTAGCAGAGAAACACCCCCAAAACATAGTGTTTCCACCTCCATGCTTGACAGTGGAGATGGTGCTATTTGGGTAGTAGGCAGCATTTCTCTTCCTCCAAACACAGTGAGTTGAGTTAATGCCAAATAGCTACATTTATGTCTCATCTGAGCACAGGACAATCTCCCAATCACTCTCAGAATCACCAAGGTGTTCATTGGCAAACTTCAGACAGGCCTGCACATGTACCTCCTTGAGCAGTGGGGCTTTGCGGGCACTGCAGGATTTTAATTCATTACGGCGTAATGTGTTACCAATGGTTTTCTTGGTGACAGTGGTCCTAGCTGCCTTGAGATCATTAACAAGTTTTCCCCTGTAGTTTTAGGCTGCTCTCACCTTCTTCATGATCCTGGATACCCCATGAGGTGAGTTTTTGCATGTGGCCCCAGATTAATGTCAATTGACACTCATTTTGTATTTCTTCCATTTTTTTACCACTAACAGTTGTCTCCTTCTCACTCAGCATCTTACTTAAGGTACCGTCACACACAGCAATTTTGCTAGGCAATTTCACTGGCAATTTGCTGGTTGCAGTGAAATCATGGACACATTGTTCTAATTTGTTCCCGTGTACAAATGGAACAATGTGTCTATGATTTCACTGCAACCAGCAAATTGCCAGTGAAATTGCCTAGCAATATTGCCACGTGTGACAGTACCTTCATAGTTTTGTAGCCCATTTCAGCATTTTGCCGGTCTAGGATTTTTGCCCTGACAACCTTAGAAAGCCCTTTGGTCTTGCCCATGTTGTAGAGCAGGGATCTCCAACTCCAGGCCTCGAGGGCCGCAAACAGGTCAGGTTTTCAGGATTTCCTTAGTATTGCACAGGTGATAATTGAATCACATGCACTGGTGATGATTCCAATTCTAAGGAAATCCTGAAAACATTACATGTTTGCAACCCTTGAGACCTGGAGTTAGAGATCCTTGTTGTAGAGGTTAGAGTCTGACTAATTGAGTGTGGGGCCAGGAGTCTTTTATACAGGTAACGAGTTGATTAGGGGTGTCTAACTGGTCTGTAGGAGCCAGAACTCCTAATGGTTGGTAGGGGATATTTTCTCATCAAAATGCAAATACACATTTATATAATTGCCAAGCCATACGTTTCCTTATCACCCATATTCATGTATGAGGTTGAAGGATGTTGCAGGCCTTCTTGGGAATGTTGTATCCTTATTACTGTGAGATCTTTGTGCTACCTCATGCACCCCTTTTTTTGTTTCTTAAAACTTGTGAAGTAGGACTACTCTGACACACTCTGACAACTTTCTTTGTACTTTTAATTAAAAGTGCAATATCTTTTGATAACACACAAAGTTTTGGCCCAATTCATTACAATTGTTATTTCATATACCAGTTTTAAAGGGAACCTGTCACCTCCTAAAACCCACCTAACCTATTAATACATGTCCCTGCACCTTCCTATTAGCATTATCCCTCTCTGTGCTAAATGCTTCCTTTCTAAGTTGAAATAACACTTTGATACTTACTCATTAGGATGATAATGAAGCAGAGGCTATATGCGATAGCCCTCTGGGACTGTTGTTTTTTTTTTAGTAAATATATTTTTATTAATCCAAGGGATTACATTTTTAACAAAACAATCATTGAGAGCATATACATCGTTCACACAGTATATTATGGATTCTAACACATATTCCATATAATTAAAGTACATAGATCATTTACACTGTGCATTTTGTCTTTGAAACTAGACAAATAGAGGTTGAAAAAAAATTTACCGCAATCCTCAACATGCCGAGGGATGATGTAAGCGGTGTGTTTAATCGCTCTTAGCACGATAAACCTTCAGTAAGTCTTACGTGGGCGTGTTTTGCAGGCTCCAGGATCCAGCCTCTCTCTGTGCTGCTTTGCTTGTGCAGGCTTTGCCCTCACCCTCTCTGTTGCTCACAGAATGCAAATCATTTGTCCTGCATTCAGCTCCACATCACAGCAGAAGCTGCACAGAGAGGCTGATCATTCAGGCTGCAGAACAACACGCCCTGGGGACTATTCCATATAGCCCCTACTTCATTATAATCCTAATGAGTACCGTAAGTATCAAAGTGTTTATTTCAACTTTGAAAGGAAGCATTTAGCACAGAGAGGGATGGTTATAATGGTAATAGGAAAGTGCAGGGACATGTATTAATAGGTTAGGTGGGTTTTAGGAGGTGACAAGTTCCCTTCAATGACGGTGTTATAGAAAATAAGAGGGCGCTTCACCAGAAATGTTATTTCTTGAAAGTAACATTTCTGGGGAAATGCCAAAAGTTGGTACATTTTTATGCAACTTGTCATTGCAAAAACATTTTGCAATTTATCAAAGTGTTCTCTGCCATGTTTCAGTTTTCTTCCCATAATCTGGAATTCCACACTTGGCTTTTGCTAGTTTCTACTTTTTTAGAGAGATTTCTTTTTTTGGTTATATGTAGTAAAATTTTCTATATGCCACTGACCATTGGTTTTTTAAATAAAAAAGGACAACCACTCACAGATTTGAGGCTTTCCTTAAGGGATTTTCCCATGAATAACGTTCATTTTAAACAATAGATCTTGGAATAATAATAATTTCCACAATTTAAAAAAAAATGTGCTGAGATAATCTTAGAAATGTGCTCCTACTATGTTCAGTTTCATTTTTCTTTCTGACCGTGCACGGAACACGGTGTGAGCATACCACGTCTGCTGGGCAGGGAGGAAGGAAAGAGAATATACAGACATTACAACACGGGATCACAGTTGATTGTTTGGATGAGGTAAAACATTTCTCTGCCTGTTTGTAAAAAATGTTCTATCTCAAAGAAAGAATTATTTGCGATCCCATGCTGTAATGTCTGTATTCTCTATATTGTCCTTCCCTGCCCAGGATCAAACTAATGCTCTGTTCACGGTCAGAAACAAAAATGAAACTGTACATAGTAGGAGCACATTTATAAGATTATCTCCGCATAGGAACATTTTTTTAAAACACATCCAATTGTGGAAATTACTATTATTCGAAGATCTATTGATTAAAATTAACTTTTAAATAAACTTTGTTTATGGGAAAATCCCTTTAACCCCTTAAGGACCGAGTCACTTTGCAGCTTAATGACCGGACCATTTTTTGTAATTCTGACCACTCTCCCTTTATGAGGTAATATCTCTGGAACGCTTCAACGGATCCTAGCGATTCTGAGATTGTTTTTTCGTGACATATTGGGCTTCATGTTAGTATTAAATTTAGGTTGATAATTTTTGCGTTTATTTGTGAAAAAATAAAAAATTTGGCAAAAATTTTGAAAATTTAGCAATTTTCAAATTTTTAAATTTTATTCTGCTAAACCAGAGAGTTATGTGCCACAAAATAGTTAATAAATAACATGTCCCACATGTCTACTTCACATCAGCACAATTTTGGAAGAAAAAAAAAAATTTGATAGGACGTTATAAGGGTTCAAAGTTCATGAGCAATTTTTCATTTTTCCAGCAAAATTTACAAAACCAATTTTTTAGTGACCACATCACATTTGAAGTCTCTTTGAGGGGTGTACATGACAGAAAACACCCAAAAGTTACACCATTCCAAAAACTACACCCCTCAAGCTACTCAAAACTATATTGAAGAAGATTATTAACCCTTCAGGTGCTTCACAGGAACTAAAATAAAGTTGAAGGAAAAAATGGACATTTTAATTTTTGTAACAAAAATGTTCTTTTAGCCTCAATTTTTTCATTTTCACATGGGCAACAGGATAAAATGCATCCTAAAATTTGTTGGGCAATTTCTCCTGAGTACACCGATACCTTATATGTGGTCATAAACCACTGTTTGGGCGTACGGCAGGGCTCAGAAGGGAGGGAGCGCAATTTGAATTTTAGAGCCAATTTTCCGTTCAAAAAGTGAAATGGCGCTCCTTCACTTCTGAGCCCTGCCGTGCGCCCAAACAGTGGTTTATGACCACAAATAAGGTATCGGTGTACTCAGGAGAAATTGCCCAACAAATTTTGGGATGTATTTTATCCCTTTGCCCATGTGAAACTGAAAAAATGTAGGCAAAAAGAATTTTTTTGTGAAAAAAAAGTGTTTTTTTCATTTTTATGAATGAATTTGTGAAGCATCTGTTGGTTCAAAGTGCTCACTATGCATCTAGATACCTTCCTTAGGGGGTCTAGTTTCCAAAATGGGGTCATTTGTGGGGGAGCTCCAATGTGGAGACACACGGGGGCCCTCCATACGCGACATGGTGTCCGCTAACAATTTGAATGGAAAATGAGCTCAAATTGTTAGCCGACACCATGTCGCGTTTGGAGGGTCCCTGTGTATCTCCACATTGGAGCTCCCCCACAAGTGACCCCATTTTGGAAACTAGACCCCCTAAGGAACGTATCTAGATGCATAGTGAGCACTTTGAACCCCCATATGCTTCAGAAATTCATCCATAAAAATGAAAAAGAACTTTTTTTTCCACTAAAAATTTTTTTTTTCATTATTACGGATCAATTTGTGAAGCATCTGGGGGTTCAAAGTGCTCACTATGTACCTAGATATGTTCCTTTGGGGGTCTAGTTTCCAAAATAGGGTCAATTGTGGTGGAGCTCCAATGTGGAGACACACAGGGACCCTCCAAACGCGACATGGTGTCCGCTAACAATTTGAGCTCATTTTCCATTCAAATTGTTAGCGGACACCATGTCGCGTTTGGAGGGTCCCCGTGTGTCTCCACATTGGAGCTCCCCCACAAGTGACCCCATTTTGGAAACTAGACCCCCTAAGGAACATATCTAGATGCATAGTGAGCACTTTCTACCCCCAGGTGCTTCACAAATTGATCTGTAAAAATGAAAGAAGAAAATTTGTGTGGAAAAAAAAAGTGCTTTTTCATTTTTATTGCTGAATTTGTGAAGCATCTGGGGGTTCAAAGTGCTCACTATGCATCGAGATATGTTCCTTAGGGGGTCTAGTTTCTGAAATGGGGTCACTTGTGGGGGAGCTCCAATGTGGAGACACACCGGGAACCTCCAAACGCGACATGGTGTCCGCTAATAATTTGAATGGAAAATTAGCTCAATTTGTTAGCGGACACCATGTCGCGTTTGGAGGGTCCCCGTGTGTCTCCACATTGGAGCTCCCTCACAAGTGACCCCATTTTGGAAACTAGACCCACAAAGGAACGTATCTTTATGCATAGTGAGCACTTTGAACCCCCAGGTGCTTCAGAAATTCATCCGTAAAAATGAAAAAGCACTTTTTTTCCACAAATAATTTCTTTTTTCATTATTACGGATCAATTTGTGAAGCATCTGGGGGTTCAAAGTGCTCACTATGCATCTAGATATAATCCTTTGGGGGTCTAGTTTCCAAAATGGGGTCACTTGTGGGGGAGCTCCAATATGGAGACACACAGGGGCTCTCCATACGCAACATGGTGTCCACTAACAATTGGAATTGTTAGCGGACACCTTGTAGGATATGAAGAGCCCCTATGTGCCTAAACATTGGAGCTCCCCCACAAGTGACCCCATTTTGGAAACTAGACCACCCAAGGAACATATCTAGATGCATAGTGAGCACTTTGAACCCCCAGGTGCTTCACAAATTGATCCGTAAAAATGAAAAAAGAAACTTTTTGTGGAAAAAAACGTGCTTTTTTCATTTTTATGGATGAATTTCTGAAGCACCTGGGGGTTCAAAGTGATCACTATGCATCTAGATATGTTCCTTCGGGGGTCTAGTTTCCAAAATGGGGTCACTTGTGGGGGAGCTCCAATGTTCAGGCACACAGGGAGGGGCTCTCCATACCCGACATGGTTTCCGCTAACAATTGGAGCTAATTTTCTATTGAAATTGTTAGCGGACACCATGTCGCATATGGAGAACCCATGTGCCACCAGCACAAGGGCAACTGGTAGAGTTGGGGTACAGCACCAGAAAATGCCGCCTCTAATGAATGCGCTATTTTCTTGGGTGGCTGTGGGTCGAAATTTGCAGCGTGGGGGACCCACAACATTTGAGTCTCTCCACGCTGAGGATTCCAGTCAGCCAGCTACCAAGTTGTACATGGCTGGCTACAAATACAGCGAAGGCTTTTTTTATTTCTAGAACTAATTCTAGAAAAAAAAAATGACGTAGGGCTCCGCCATATTTTTGGTCCAGCCAGGTACAACTTGGCAGCTACAGACTGCCAGCAACCCCCAGCTGCCTCGTTGTACCTGGCTGCAACCAAAAATACAGCGAAGCCCATTTTTTTTTATTTCTAGAACTAATTCTAGAAAAAAAAATGACGTAGGGCTCCGCCATATTTTTGGTCCAGCCAGGTACAACTTGGCAGCTACAGACTGCCAGCAACCCCCAGCTGCCTCGTTGTACCTGGCTGCAACCAAAAATACAGTGAAGCCCATTTTTTTTTATTTCTAGAACTAATTCTAGAAAAAAAAATGACGTAGGGCTCCGCCATATTTTTGGCCCAGCCAGGTACAACTAGGCAGCTGGGGGCTGGAATCCTCAGCATGGAAAGGCCCAAGCGTTCTGGGCCCCCCATGCTGCAAATTGCAGCCCGCAGCCGCCCCAGAAAATGGCGCATTCATTGAAGCGCCATTTTCTGGCGCTGTACCCATGCTCTTCCAGTTGCCCTGGTGCCGGTGGCAAACTGGGTAATAAAGGGGTTAATGCCAGCTTTTTATTGGCAGCTGGCACTAAGCCCGAGATTCATAATATTGGGCCAATGTTAGACCCGCCATTAGGAATCTCTGGTAAGTAGTCAATAAATACACACAGAGAAAAATATTTTTATTAGAAAAAAAACACAAACAAATTTCGGACTCCATCTTTATTATAAAAAGATCCGACGTAGTCCACAACGAAGGTCCCACGACGCTCGATCACCTCCGACGTAGTCCACAACGAAGGTCCCACGATCGCCATGCAGGGGGATCAGGGATCCCCATGCAGTGGAATGGGGGATCAGGGATCCCCATGCAGGGGGATGGGGGATCAGGGATCCCCATGCAGGGGGATCAGGGATCCCCATGCAGGGGGATGGGGGATCAGGGATCCCCATGCAGGGGGATCAGGGATCCCCATGCAGAGGGGGGATGGGGGAGATCAGGGATCCCCATGCAGGGGGATGGGGGATCAGGGATCCCCATGCAGGGGGATGGGGGATCAGGGATTCCCATGCAGGGGGATGGGGGATCAGGGATCCCCATGCAGGGGGATGGGGGATCAGGGATCCCCATGCAGGGGATGGGGATCAGGGATCCCATGCAGGGGGATCAGGGATCCCCATGCAGGGGGATGGGGGATCAGGGATCCCCATGCAGGGGGATGGGGGAGGTCTTACCAGACGTCGTGTGAGAGCTGTGGTCGCAGGCAGGAGGACGGAAGCGGGAGGCGGCGGCGGCAGGAGGACGCAAGCGGGAGGCGGCGGCGGCAGGAGGACGCAAGCGGGAGGCGGCGGCGGCAGGAGGCGGTGAGTACCGGTCACCGGCAGGGGGGCCCAGAAACAGCAGGGGACGGGGGATAGCGGGGGGGGGACCCCAGAAACAGCAGGGGACAGGGGAACGAGCGGGTGGGGGGGGCGGGCAGATGACACAGCGGGGGACAGGGGGATGAACCGGGGGGGGGGCAGACACAGCTGGGGGACAGGGGGATGAGCGGGGGGGCAGACACAGCTGGGGGACAGGGGGATGAGCGGGGGGGCAGACACAGCTGGGGGACAGGGGGATGAGCGGGGGGGCAGACACGGCAGGGGACAGGGGGATGAGCGGGGGGCAGGCACAGTGGGGTACAGGGGGATGAGCGGGGAGGGCAGACACAGTGGGGGACAGGGGGATGAGGGGGGGGGGGTGATGCACATAATAGGGCACAAGCAGGGGATGATTGCAGGAGCCGGGCACAGCTGACAGCCCGGCTCCTGCAGCGATCGCTCAGGGAAGTGCTGACATTCAGCACTTTCCTGCGCGATTTTGATGTGATCGGTCGGTCAGATTGACTGACCGATCACATCGCTCTGAGTGTGGGGACCTCTAACAGGGGTCCCCACACCTCTGCCCCTGACCCTTGGCTGTCACTGACAGCTTTTAGATTTGAGCTGTCACTGTTCGTTTAGGAGCAGTGACAGTTCAAAGCCATGACGAGTATACTCGTCATGATGCGGGAACTGACATCTTTTCATGACGAGTATACTCGTCATTCGTCGTTAAGAGGTTAAGATTGCAACTGTACCTTAAAATTTGCAGATTTTCATTATGGAGTTTACCATTTGCTATGAGTTTATAAAAGATCCACTTTGGATCTTTGCCTTGGATTTGTTATTGATTTTTTTTCTGCATACATTTGAACTTCATTACCTTGACTTACATCTTCAATAAGTACTAAGATATTATGAGAATTTATTAAAATAGTATATTTAGAATTCACTTTAAGGGACCCTCTTCCCTCTTACTTAAAGTGACCATACATTTCTCTTGTGTAGTCAGCTTATCTGACGACTTCCATTTGTCTCTTCTGCACAGATTGGTATTCCATTTCGCCTGCTTTCTCTATGGCCTTCGGAATGGCAAGGGGAGTGCTGTGTAAGTATAAACCATGCTTCTGATAGTAAAAGGCAGAGGCGGTATGGTTTAGATTTACCACTGCACTCCATATATCACTGGCAAATTGAGGCCATTAGAACCTGCGGCTACACATGAGAAATGTATAGAAATTTTTCAATCCCAGGTTGGAGGGTTGCTTTAATTTGTTTGTGAAAGAGGTAGTTTCATATTGTACATCAACCCCAAAAACTGGACCTAGACATGTGCCACTGTCAATAGAGAGATCGTCGGAATTCACCTTTAATTTATTATGAAACTTTGAAGAACTCTCTATTAACAGCAGTGGTTGACAAGACCCTATTCTCAGGATAGACAAATGTATGTTGAATATCCATTTACAACTTCACTCCCGTAACACATTCTTTATGTTTACCACTTATTTATACATTTTTGTCCAAAAACTTGGTCAACCACCAACATGATAACATCCTTAATTTCTGTATTCTAATTCACAAATATCTTCCCAAAAATGTATATATTTGTACAATCCTTATGAAATGCTTCTAAGTGACATAATCTATCTTGTGTAAAGCAAAGATGAATTTAGACTTAAAACTTGGCCCCTTCTTCATACATACAGCCCATGGATAAACACAGCTGTGGAGTGGATACAGTGTGCACACAAAGAACAGATGTACAATATCAAAAATACCCCCTTCTTCATTTAATGGGGTGTTTTGTTTACAAGTGAAAATTTATAGCTACAAAATATGGTTCGTCACTTACAAAGCTCATGTAAACTAAAGTGGGAGATAGACAAAGATGTCATCTTTTGGGACAGAATATCCAATGATGAAAATGCTCAGAAGTAAGAGAATCAACTGAATAAATGTAATGTGTCTCTCATTTCAGATTACATTCATTGACTCGTTAGCCTGTGTTCACATCACGTTTTAACCTACTCTCAGAAACTCCATCAAGGTTTCAGTCTCTTAAGGTTAAAGCCCAGGAAAGTGGGATCTGGATCAGTCACTATGTGCTCTGTTGGACATAATTTCAGGAGAGCACAAAAACTGGATTGTCTGCGCTTTGGTTGCCGCCTGCTGAAAATGATGTCCAGCAGAGCACATAGTGGCTCATTGTGCATCTTTAAAGTCAATGGTACCATCAGCACAAACATCTGAATCCCATTTTCCAGGTCCTTCAATGTAAGGCCCCTTTCACATCAGTGGTAAGCACTGATTGCGGCAGTTGCGGTGAAAAACATGCAACTGCCGCGGTTACCGCATAACGGCCGCACTTGTGGTTCACCTACTGCAAGCCCCATGCAATGTCTATGGGGCTTGCGGCAGGTGCAGCAAGTGCGGTGTAGTTGTGGTTTCGGCACTCGCCGCAGATACCGCTGCGAAAAAAACGTGGTAAGCCGCTTTTTTTTGCGGCCGAAAGTGCCGAAACCGCACTTGCCGCACCTGCTGCACACTTACCGCAAGCCCCATAGACATTGCATGGGGCTTGCCGCAGGTGAACCGCAAGTGCGACCGTTATGCGGTAACCGCGGTAGTTGCGTTTTTTTCACCGCAACTGCCGCAATTAGCACTTACCGATGATGTAAAAAGGACCAAAGAGACTTAAACCTCGATGGAGTTACTGACAGTAGATAGTAGTTCCCAATTCATCTGACATAGCCCGAAAAAAGTGGTTTTCAGATTTGTGTCAAGCTACGGTAGTACATGTCGCTATTAGTTCTACACTCCTTTTTTTTCTATACAGAAAAGCACAATAATCTGTGCTTTTCTATACTATTGGCCACCAATAAAAGGCGTATAAATTTTTTTTACTTAATATTGGGGCCTTAGGGCGCTGTGTAAATCTATATGTCTTAGTTTATAGTGATTGCATGTTAAAGACCAGTCTTAATAGCATTGGTAATAATACATCCTATCTGATTGTGAATATGCTTGTTCTCTTCAAGGCTCGCGGGAAGGTGAGTGAAGTGATTAGTAACGCAATTGTTCACTACAGGGATGACTTGGACCTACAAAATCTCATAGACTTTGGGCAAAGAGAGGTAAGATTAATTTTTATAGAGAAAAGCACATTTCACAAAGCTAAAATACTAGTCTAATGTAATCATATTCTATGTGTTTCCGGTTCAGAATTGTTGTATATTAATATACAGGGTGGGCCATTTATATGGATGCACCTAAATTAAATGAGAATGGTTGGTGATATCAACTTCCTGTGTGTGGCACATTAGTATATGGGTGGGGGAAAACTTTTCCAGATGGGTGGTGACCATGGCGGCCTTTTTGAAGTCAGTCATTTTGGATCCAACTTTATTTTTTTCAATGGGAAGAGGATCATATGACATCAAATTTATTGAGAATTTCATAAGAAAAACAATGGTGTGCTTGTTTTTAACGTAACTTTATTCTTTCATGAGTTATTTACAAGTTTATGACCACTTATAAAATGTGTTCAAAGTGCTGCCCATTGTGTTGGATTGTCAATGCAACCCTCTTCTCCCACTCTTGACGCACTGATAGCAACACCGCAGAAGAAATACTAGCACAGGCTTCCAGTATCCGTTATTTCAGATGCTGCACATCTCGTATCTTCACAGCATAGACAATTTCCCTGCAGATGAGTGATGAGGCAAACCTTTTTGTGAAAAGTGAAGTTAACAAAACCACAGCTATTGTTCTGACACTAACCCACAGTGGATAGAACCCTCCAAGACTGTTGTAACACAAAAATTGATGGTATGGTGTGGTATATGGGGTACAAAGATAGTGGGGCCATTCTTCATCAATGGAAACCTCAATGTCACTGGATATCTGATTTGTTACATGGTTTTATTTAGGTGCATCCATATAAATGGCCCTCTCTGTAATGAGATAAAATACAAAATACAATATAAAACATATTCTGTACCTTATAAAGCTGCTTGAACAATAAAATCATGCCTATGAAATATACAAACTTAGAATATTATCTGTAAATAGCGAGGATAATAAAGTGGCTGTCCACATTTACAACCATGTTTTATTGTGCTAATGCGTTAAAAAAATATAGAATCTTAAATAGTCTTGATTAAAATTTGTACTGTGTTGCTCCAATGCAGACCTATGTCACAGATACAAACTGCATGTCCACTGTGTGTCGTCTGCTAAGTGTTGCTCCCTCACTCCCTCCATTTCCTCTTGTTACTATACAGATAGTAGAAAAGGGGTTAGATGAAAAGAAGAAGCACATAGCTGCAGGGAAAATAAAATATCCTATTTCACCATTGCAATACATGGATTGTTTGTTTAGTTCAAGGGAAATCGATGTCTCCCCAAATTGAGAATAAAAGTGGAGTTACAAGCTAACAACTCGCTTAGCTGTAAATACCTAAAGCTTTTTTAGTTAGTGAACTTGTCTTATATTTTCCTTCTCTATCAGTTTAATTGTTGTGGGGGAATCTCTTATAAAGACTGGTCCCAGAATATATACTTCAACTGTACCTCAGAAAACCGAAGCCGAGAACGTTGCTCTGTGCCCTACTCCTGCTGTCTCTACAATGAAGATGAGGTAGGAATTTACTGAAATAAAGTTGTGTATTACTGACAGGTGATGCAAAGTGAGAGAATACCTGTTTAAGGCTGGTTTCACACTGGCGTTCCCCTTCGTAGCGTTTTGCGGAGGGGAATCGCCATGCTGCGCTTGACTGCGCAAGACCGTGCGCTCCCATTCACTGCAACATGTGATTTGTACACTCTCGTCCGCACCAAGGACGCGACATGTTGCATTCCTGGTGCGGACGAGAGTGTGTGATTTGTGCGAAGGCATCCGCCTGCGTACAAATCACATATTGCAGTGAATGGGAGCGCACAGTCATGCGTAGTCAAGCGCAGCACCATGCGCTCCCATTATAAACATAGGGGCTTGCGCTGGCTGCGCTCACATGGCGATTCCCCTCCGCAGAACGCTGCGGAGGAGTACGCAAGTGTGAAACCAGCCTTAAGGGCCCTTTCACATCAGCGGTAATCGCTGATCACGGCAGTTGCGGTGAAAAAAACGCAATTGCCGCGGATACCGCATAACGGCCGCACTTTCGGTTCACTTGCGGCAAGCCCCATGCAATGTCTATGGGGCTTGCGGTAAGTGTGCGGCAAGTGCGGGTTCGTCACTTGTGGCAGATGCGGCCACGAAAAAAAACAGCTGACCGCGGGTTTTTCACGGCCACATCTGCGGCAAGTGCCGAAACTGCAACTATACCGCACTTGCCGCACCTGCTGCAAGCTCCATAGACATTGCATCAGGCTTGCCGCAAGTGAACCGCAAGTGCGGCCGTTATGCAGTAACCGCAGCAGTTGCGGCTTTTTCACCGCAACTGCCGCGATCAGCGATTACCGCTGATGTGAAAGGGGCCTAATAAGTATGTTTGTTACACAAAACAACAATAAATATATATATATATATATATATATACTATGGGCTACTGGGGTAAAACACCTTTATTTGTCGCAAAATGTTTGCCGTTTTCACACCAGTCCTGGACAGCTTTTCTAAAATGAGCAGGACTGGACATGACTAAAGCCTGATTGATTGTCTAATTTAACCCCTTATGGTGGGTTTACACGTCCCAACGTCGGTCCGATATTGGATCCAACGACGCGGGAGCGCGCTTTTTCTGGGCAGAATTCCAAGATCGCATAGGAGCTGTCACACAGCGCGATATCGGCATACAACGTCTCTACAATGTCTACGCCCCCCTTGTACGGCCGACCCAGGAACGACTATTTAACATGGAGTGAATAGGGGACGTTGTACTGCACATCGTAGTTGGGTGTTTACACGATCCGGCTCCAACCTCCATCCAATATCGGCCCATTGAATAGCACGCTCATTCGATCCCCGATATCGGTTTGACATCGTTCGTGCATCGTATTAGTCATTTACACCATACAACGCACAAACGATATCGGGTCCAACACATGAACTACGTGACTTTTGGTCGGAGTTGGACGCCGATATCGGGACGTGTAAACACACCATCTGTGACGGAGCCAATTTCCACCTTAATGACCAGACCATTTTTTCCAATTCTGACCAGCGTAACTTAATGAGGTTATATCTCTGGAAAGCTTCAATGGACCCCAGTGATTCCAGGAGTGTTTTATCATGACATATTAGGCTTCATGTTAGTGATAAATTTAGGACAATATTGTTTGCGTTTGTTTGTGTAAAAAATGAAATTTTGGTGAAAATTTGCAATTTTCAACTTTTTAAGTTTTATTCCATTAAACCAGAGAGTTATATCACACAAAACAGTTAATAAATAACATTTTCCCACATGTCTACTTTACATCAGCACAATTTTGGAAACATAATTTTTTTTTGTTAGGAAGTTATATGGGTTCAAAGTTCATCAGCAATTTCTCATTTTTACATCAAAATTTACAAAGCCTTTTTTTTCAGGGACCACTTCACATTTGAAGTCACTTTGGGGGGGTGTACATGACATAAAATACCCAGAAGCGACACCATTCCAAAACCTGCATCCCTCAAGCTACTCAAAACCACATTCAAGAAGATTATTAACCCTTCAGGTGCTTCACAGGATTAATGCAAAAGGGAATGAAAAAAGAAATACATTTCCATTTTACCTAAAAATGTTGCTTTAGCATCAATTTATTCACTTTTACAAGGGATAGCAAGTCAAATTGGATGCTAAAATTTGTTGTTAGCCAGTTTCTTCTGAACGCGCTGATACCCCACATGTGGTCAGAAACCGCTTTTTGAACAAACGGGAGGGCTCGTAAGGGAAGGAGCACTATTTGAATTTTGGAAAGCAAATTTGGCTAAAATAGATGACGGGCACCATCTTGCGTATCCTGGACCCCTAAGGTACATAAACAGCAGAATCCCCCCACAAGTGACCCCATTTTGGAAACTAGACCCCTCAAGGATTTTATCTAGGGGTATAATGAGCATTTTGAACCAACAGTTACTTCACAAAATTTCATAACAATAGGTCATCATATTGAAAATTCTCTTTTTCACAAAAGTGTTGCTTTAGCACCAAATTTTTCACTTTTATAAAAGGTAACACAAAAAAGTGGACCCCACACTTTGTTACCCACTTTCTTATGAGCGCAACGATAATCCACTTGTAGCCATCTGTTTAGACAAATGAGAGGGCTCAGAAAGGATGGAGCAATGTATGAATTTTGGAAAAGCTGAATAGATTGCGGGCACTATGTCACATTTGCAGGGTCGCTAGGGGGCCTAAATAGCAGAGAACCCCCCCCTTCCCAAAAGTGACCCCATTTTGGAAGCTAGACCCTCAAGGATTATATCTAGGGATATAGTGAGCATTTAGAACCTACAGCTACTTCACTGAATTTGATAACAATAGGTTGTCATATTGAACATTTTCTTTTTTTCAAACAAATTTTCTCCCTTTTAGGGCATGTGCACACGATCCGGAGACTCTGTGTCCTGGACATCTCCTCTCCTGCATTGTTTTATTACATTTTTAAAACAAACGACATGGGGATTCGCCATATATTTGTCGCCAGGTACAGCAGGCACCTACGGGCTGCCACCAACCTCAGCTGCCTATTTTTACCTGGCTGGAAACCAAAAATATAGGGTAGCCCTTTTTATTTTTAATTATTTCAAAAAATAATTAAAAAATAAAACGACGTGGAGCTTCGCCATATTTTTGGGCCAGCCAGGTACAACTAGGTAGCTGGGGGCTGGAATCCTAACCGTAGGGAGGACCAAGCATTCTGCCCCACCATTTCCCCTGCACTGAATTGCAGCCCAAAGCCACCCCAGAAAATGGTGCACTCACAGAAACACTATTTTCTGGCGCTTTATACAACTTCCAGCTGCCGTGTAGCGGTGGCAGACTGGGTAATGTGGGGTTAATGCCAGCTTTGCATTGGCAGCTGGCACCAAGCCCGAGATTCAAAATGTCAGGCCAATATTAGACCCGGCTATTAGGAATCTCTGGTAAATGGTAAAGAATACACAACACAGGGAAGAATATTTGTATTAACCCCTTCAGGACCCAGCCTATTTTGACCCTAAAGACCTTAGCCTTTTTTGCAATTCTGGCCAGTGTCCCTTTATGAGGTTATAACTCGGGAACGCTTCAACCGATCCTAGCGATTCTGAGATTGTTTTTTCGTGACATATTGGGCTTCATGCTAGTTTTAAATTTAAGTCGATAATTTTTGCATTTATTTGTGAAAAAATCACAAATATGGCAAAAATTTTGAAAATTTCACAATTTTCACATTTTTATTTTTTTTTCTGATAAACAAGAGAGATATGTGACAGAAAAAAGTTATTAAATAATATTTCCCACATGTGTACTTCACATCAGCACAATTTTGGGAAAAAAAAAATTTTTGTTAGGACAGTATAAGGGTTCAAAGTTCATGAGCAATTTTTCATTTTTCAACCAAAATTTACAAAACCATTTTTTTTAGTGACCACATCACATTTGAAGTCCTTTTGAGGGGTGTACATGACAGAAAACACCCAGAAGTGACACCATTCCAAAAACTGCACCCCTCAAGCTACTCAAAACTACATTCAAGAAGATTATTAACCCTTCAGGTGCTTCACAGGAACTCAAGCAAAGTGGAAACAAAAAATGGATATTTTAATTTTTTTATCAAAAATGTTCTTTTAGCCTCAATTCTTTCTTTTTCACATGGGCAACAGGATAAAATGGATCTTAAAATGTGTTGTGCAAATTCTCCCGAGTACATCGATACCTCATATGTGGTCATAAACCACTGTTTGGGCGCACGGCAGGGCTCAGAAATGAAGGAGCGCAATTTGAATTTTGGAGCTAATTTTACATTCAAAAAATGAAATTGCGCTCCTTCCCTTCTGACCCCTGCCATGCGCCCAAACAGTGGTTTATGACCACATATGAGGTATCGGTGTACTCAGGAGAAATTGCCCAACAAATTTTAGGATGAATTTTATGCTGTTGCCATGTGAAAACGAAAAAATTTAGGCTAAAAGAAAATTTTTGTGAAAAAAAAAGTACTATTTCATTTTCACAGATCAATTTGTAAAGCACCTGGGGGTTCAATATGCTCACTACCCATCTATATATGTTCCCTGGGGGGTCTAGTTTCCAAAATGGGGTCACTTGGGGGGAGCTCCAATGTTTAGGCACACAGGGACCCTCCAAACGCGACATGGTGTCCGCTAACAATTTGAATAAAAATCAGCTCAAATTGTTAGCTGTAACCGTGTTGTGTTTAGTGAGCCCCTGTGTGCCTAAACATTGGGGCTCCCCCACAAGTGACCCCATTTTGGAAACTAGACCCCCCAAGGAACGTATCTAGATGCATAGTGAGCACTTTGAACCCCCAGGTGCTTCACAAATTCATCCATAAAAATGAAAAAGCACTTTTTTTTCCACAAAAAGTTTCTTTTTTCATTATTATGGATCAATTTGTGAAGCACCTGGGGGTTGAAAGTGCTCACTATGCATCTAGATACGTTCCTTTGGGGGTCTAGTTTCCAAAATGGGGTCACTTGTGGGGGAGCTCCAATGTAGAGACGCACAGGGGCTCTCCAAACGCAACATGGTGTCCGCTAACAATTTGAATGCAAAATGAGCTCAAATTGTTAGCGGACACCATGTTGCGTTTGGAGAGCCCCTGTGCGTCTCCACATAGGAGCTCCTCCACAAGTGACCCCATTTTGGAAACTAGACCCCCAAAGGAACATATCTAGATGCATTCTGAGCACTTTCAACCCCCAGGTGCTTCACATATTAATCTGTAAAAATGAAAAAGTACTTTTTTTTCCGCAAAAATCTTTTTTTTTTTCATTAATTTGTGAAGCACCTGGGGGTTCAATATGCTCACTACCCATCTAGATATGTTCCCTGGGGGGGTCTAGTTTCCAAAATGGGGTCACTTATAGGGGAGCTCCAATGTTTAGGCACACAGGGGCTCTCCAAACGTGACATGATGTCCGCTAACAATTTGAGCTGATTTCCATTCAAATTGTTAACGGACACCATGTCACGTTTGGAGAGCCCCTGTGTGCCTAAACATTGGAGCTCCCCCACAAGTGACCCCATTTTGGAAACTAGACCCCCCAGGGAACGAATCTAGATGTATAGTGAGCACTTTAAACCCCAGGTGCTTCACAAATTGATCCGTAAAAATGAAAAAGTCCTTTTTTTCCACAAAATATTTTTTTTTTCATTAATTTGTGAAGCACCTGGGGTTTCAATATGCTCACAACCCATCTAGATAAGTTCGCTGGGGGGTCTAGTTTCCAAAATGGGGTCACTTGTAGGGGAGCTCCAATGTTTAGGCACACAGGGGCTCTCCAAACGTGACATGGTGTCCGCTAACAATTTGAGCTGATTTTCCATTCAAATTGTTAGCGGACACCATGTCACGTTTAGAGAGCCCCTGTGTGCCTAAACATTGGAGCTCCCCCCCAAGTGACCCCATTTTGGAAACTAGACCCCCCAGGGAACGAATCTAGATGTATAGTGAGCACTTTGAACCCCCAGGTGCTTCACAAATTGATCCGTAAAAATGAAAAAGTCCTTTTTTTCCACAAAATATTTTTTTTTTCATTAATTTGTGAAGCACCTGGGGTTTCAATATGCTCACAACCCATCTAGATAAGTTCGCTGGGGGGTCTAGTTTCCAAAATGGGGTCACTTGTAGGGGAGCTCCAATGTTTAGGCACACAGGGGCTCTCCAAACGTGACATGGTGTCCGCTAACAATTTGAGCTGATTTTCCATTCAAATTGTTAGCGGACACCATGTCACGTTTAGAGAGCCCCTGTGTGCCTAAACATTGGAACTCCCTCACAAGTGACCACATTTTGGAAACTAGACCCCCCCAAGGAACTTATTTAGATGCATAGTGAGCACTTAGAACCCCCAAGTGCTTCACAAATTGATCCGTAAAAATGAAAAAGTACTTTGTTTCCACAAAAAAATTTATTTTTTCATTTTTACGGATCAATTTGTGAAGCACCTGGGGGTTCAAAGTGCTCACTATGCATCTAGATACGTTCCTTGGGGGGTCTAGTTTCCAAAATGAGGTCACTTGTGGGGGAGCTCCAATGTTTAGGCACACAGGGGCTTCCCCATATGCGACATGGTGTCCGCTAACAATTGGAATTGTTAGCTGACTCCATGTCGCATATGGAGAAACCCTGTGTGCCACTAGCATTGCCACCAGCACAAGGGCAACTGGAAGAGTTGGGGTACAGCACCAGAAAATGGCACCTCTAATGTGCTATTTTCTGGGGTGGCTGTGGGTTGCAATTTGCAGCGTGGGGGGGCCACAACATTTGGGTCTCTCCACGATGAGGATTGCAGCCCCCCAACTGCCAAGTTGTACCTGGCTGGCATTCAAAAATAAGGCAAAGCTCCTTGTCATTTTATTGGTAGAGGTAAAAAAAAAATGGCATGGGGCTCCAGCCAGGTACAACTTGGCAGCTACGGACTGCCACCAGCCCCCAGCTGCCTCGTCATACCTGGCTGGAACCAAAAATACAGCGAAGCCTATTTTTTTTTTATTTCTAGAATTATTTCTAGAAAAAAAATGACATAGGGCTCCGCCATATTTTTGGTCCAGCCAGGTACAACTTGGCAGCTACGGACTGCCATCACCCCCCAGCTGCCTCGTCATACCTGGCTGGAACCAAAAATACAGCGAAGCCTATTTTTTTTTTATTTCTAGAATTATTTCTAGAATAAAAATGACATAGGGCTCCGCCATATTTTTGGTCCAGCCAGGTACAACTTGGCAGCTACGGACTGCCACCCACCCCCAGCTGCCTCGTCATACCTGGCTGGAACCAAAAATACAGCGATGCCCATTTTTTTTTAATTTCTAGAACTAATTCTAGAAAAAAAATTACGTGGGGCTCCGCCATATTTTTGGTCCAGCCAGGTACAACTAGGCAGCTGGGGACTGGAATCCTCAGCATAGAGAGGCCCAAGCGTTCTGGGCCCCCCATGCTGCGAATTGCAGCCCGCAGCCGCCCCAGAAAATGTCGCATTCATTGAAGCGCCATTTTCTGGCGCTGTACCCACGCTCTTCCAATTGCCCTAGTGGCGGTGGCTAACTGGGTAATAAAGGGGTTAATGCCAGCTTTTTATTGGCAGCTGGCACTAAGCCCGAGATTCATAATATAGGGCCAATGTTAGACCCGCCATTAGGAATCTCTAGTATGGAGATCGGGCTCTTAGATCGCTGCTTTACAGCCCGATCTCCCTGCATGGGGATCGAGTTGCGGAAAGCGATCTGGCTGCCCAGGCGCAGTGATGCACATAGTGGGTCACTGCGCCTGGGGTGTCAGATCACTTTCTGTAGCTCGATGCCCATGCAGGGAGATCGGGCTGTAGAGCAGCGATCTAAGAGCCCGGGCGCAGAGACCCACTATGTGCATCAGTGCGCCCGGGCTGTCAGATTGATCCCCAGGATCCAGCTGCAGAAAGTGATCTGACAGCTGCAGAACAGTGATCCACAGTGATCACATAATGGTCACTGTGGATCACTGTGCTGGAGCTGTCAGATCCTTTCCTGCAGCTAGATCCTCAGGATCCAGCTGTAGAAAGTGATCTGACAGCTCCAGCAGTGATCCACAGTGATCACATAATTGTCACTGTGGATTACTGTGCTGGATCTGTCAGATCACTTTCTACAGCTGGATCCTCAGGATCTAGCTGTAGAAGTGATCTGACAGCTCCAGCACAGAGCTGTCAGATCAAGGAGGCGGCGCAGAAGAGGAGGAGGAGCGGGACGCAGCGCTGACAGCCGGGCTGCCGGAGGGGTGAGTGGGAGAGGCGATCGCCGCTCCGGTGATCGGGGGGGCAGGAAGGGGATGGGGGCTGACAGGGGCACTTAGGAGGAAGCGGGGGCAGTGAGGAGGAGGCGGGCGGCAGGAAGAGGAAGCGAGCGCAGGGACAGGAAGCAGGCGGCAGGGACAGGAAGCGGAGGGGGGGTAAGAGAGATGAAGAGGGGGCAGGAAAGAGAGGTGGGGGACAGGGGGGCAGTTAGATAATGACAGGGGAGCAGATCGGAGGGTAAGGATAGCAGCGGCAGGCAGGGAAGCATTACAGGCGCGGTGATTTTCACTTTCACTTTTGAGCGCCAATCACCGCGCCTGTAGCCGAGGGGGTGGGGGTGAGGGCAAATTGACCCCCCTTGCGGTGTTGTACAACTCTCCATGTACCTGCAGGCCGAGTGACAGGTCAGTGAGACCCTCACTCGGCCTGCAGGAGCCCGATCCTTCCATGGCCCACCCCTAGAGCCAAGGGTCAGGAACTACTTGGTTTTCATGGCCCAAATGTAGGGCCAAGGGTCGTGAAGGGGTTAAAGAAAAAAACGCAAACGTGTATTTAGACCCCATCTTTCTTAGTCTGTGATGTTCGACATAGTCCAGTGGGCGGTATCCCCCATATGCTGTAAGAGCAGTCACCCTCCCAGGGAAATGACAGGTCATGAACTCTGTAAGTTCATGACCCATCACGATCCTGGGGTCACACAGGGGTTAACTGATCTTCATGATGATGTCTAAAGGAGATCATCATGAATATCACAGTTAACCCCTGTGTGACCCCAGTATTGTGATGGGTCATAAACTTAGAGTTCAAGATCTGTCATTCCCCTGGAGTCACACAGGTTAACTGTGATCTTCATGGTGATCTGCTTTAGTGATAATCATGAAGATCAGTTAACCCCTGTGTGACACCAGGATCGTGATGGGTCATGAACTTTCAGAGTTTATGACTTATCATTCCCCTGAAGTCTTACAGGGGTTAACTGATCTTCATGATGATCTCTAAAGCAGATCACCATGAAGATCAAAGTTAATCCTTTTGTGACTCTAGGGGAATGATAGGTCATGAACTCTGTAAGTTCATGACCCATCACGATCCTGGGATCATACAGGGGTTAACTGTGATTTTTATGGTGATCTCTAAAGCAGATCACCATGAAGATCAAAGTTAACCCCTTTGTGGGAGGGAGATCTCCGATACCGGGGGTCTTGGGGGCCTTAGGGGTTAATAGTTCTCTTCCATTCAACATGTGTTTTCATGTCGAATGAAAGAGAAAGTATTTTTTACCGTTACATTTTCATCACATTACCGGTACTGGGTAAAAAGTGCCCGATCCATCACCTGCAGGGTCTCAGCTACCCTCAGTAACTGAAACCCCGGAGATTTTCTGTCACCGGGGGGAGCTACAGGCTTATTCCTGGCTGACGTCCAAAGACGTCCTCCAGGCATAAGTACCCTACTTTTCCAACGTCGAAAGTTAGAAAGCTGTCGTTATGGGGTTAACTATATGAGAAGACCACCATGGTGGGGTAAATCTCATCAGTAATGTGCTCCAGTCAAAGTATCAAATAGCGAAAATGGCAATAGTAAAGAATAAAAATAAACATAAAATGTAACTCTTACTCAGTACTGACTTAAAAAGGTATAAGAACCTAGTAAAATCAAAGGTGCACAAATTGGTGAGGGCCAACCTTAGTTGTTTCTTATCTCATTTGATCAACCGGTTGTTGCCCTTGTAGATGATAGGGCGTCTCCTTACCATACTCACCCTCTATCTGAGGTATAATGGTGTGGTGGCAATGACTCTTATCTAGACCGTGAAGGCCAGTGTCACGTGCACCAGCGGAGCTATATGGCGTGCGACTACATGTATATGTGCAGCTATTGATGCCCATCTCCCCTGAAGACATACATGCTGTGTATAGAAATGCGTCGGGAGGCACACATACACCACGGTGGTGACTTCCTTGGATCAATGGAAAACTAAGTGTCATGGAGAAGTGGGCACCTTCCAGATGAGAAGTCCAGAGTGAATGTCAGACACCTAGGAACATCCACAGAACAGGTGATATTGTTCCTTTTTTATACTGCTAGATAAGAGTCATTGCCACCACACCATTATACCTCAGATAGAGGGTGAGTATGGTAAGGCGATGCCCTATCATCTACAAGGGCAAGAACTGGTTGATCAAATGAGATAAGAAACAACTAAGGTTGGCCCTCACCAATTTGTGCACCTTTGATTTTACTAGGTTCTTATACCTTTTTAAGTCAGTACTGAGTAAAAGTTAAGTTTTATGTCTATTTTTATTCTTTACTATTGCCATTTCCGCTATTTGATATTAATAATTGTTGGTAATTTGCTACCCCAAGTGGATAATTTATCCAGTCAAAGTACATCACATTTTTGGAAAAAGGGCACACCAGTTAAGTGATACGCATAACTCATAAAGGGGTTGTTCGCCTCCTAATCAAGTGCACTGTACACGGTCTTTATGAATTGGACCCTGTGTTATATATATATATATATGTATTTATATATATTTATATATATGTATATATGTGTGCGCTAATATAATAACAATATAAAATATGATATATATGATATATTTAGTAAAGGATTTAATATGCTTTACTGCTTGAGTTGTGTTCTTTCTAAAGGTCACATCTAGTGTATAGTATGATACAGCTGCTATACAACATATTGTGTGCAAGGAGCAGAAAATATGTGAGGTCAGAGTTGTCTTAATGAAGCTTCATGAGAACTTTTTATTTTTTTTGAAGATTTTCAGTTCTCTTGACTTTAACCATTTTCTAAGTTTATTTGAGCACCCAATAGGCAACCTAAGCAAATGTATGCATTGTATGTAATATCTACCTCTTTGTAGTCATGGAGCCTTCAAGAAAGTTGAGTGTTTTCATACATAATGCAAACATCTCAATTATCTCCTGTTTCCACTAGCCTGATAGTACCCCATACGTCTTGATGTGAGGGCAATAAATAACCTTGCCTGGTATTTGGGACAAGGAGGAGATCTTTCATCTGTTCACTGACATGTCATGATGTAAATACTTATATATGTAGTATCTTGTAGGCTGTCGTGAATACTATGTGTGGCTTTGGCATGCAGACACTCAATTATTTGGAAGCAGCAGAGTTTATACACACCAATGGCTGCATTGACAAACTGGTGAATTGGCTTCATAGTAACCTGTTCTTGCTTGGAGGGGTTGCACTCGGTCTTGCTATTCCACAGGTACGTTATATACATTATATTACACTTATAAGACATTGTACTTATATTCTCTACTGTTATAATTGATTTATAATAGCAACTTGATATAATGATTCCTGGCCACATTATTTGGCTAATGCAAATTGTATCTCAATGTAAAACCTTTGCCATGTAGTAATTGTGGTTTGTGAGGTCATATTAGGCAAGATGACTGTAACATTTTTTAATTGTGTGTTTAAAATGTAACATTACACTTCCAGATAGATAAATCTTCCAGATATTAGTTACATTTAAATAAATGGGCCGATGGTGGTCTTATAATAAAAGATTTCCTGCTATGTTTTGTCCTGAAGTCTATTCAAAGCACGGCCCCTTTTACTTTAATAGAACTATTTTGGAGTTTCTTGCAAAACAGATAGAGGACAGGCACAAATTGGAGCAATAAAAAAATGCAAAAGACCCGCATTCTCAGGTTTGGTGGGATCTTAGCAGTCAGATCCTCACCAATCAGAAAGCTGTGACATATCCCAATGCTGAGGAGAAAACAGAAGCAGATAATACCCCTTATGGCCTCCCTTTTTCCATTTACATACAAAGTTTTACATTTGTGCTTACTGAGGGCTATATAGTAAATAGAAGTATCGCCAATGTCTATTCCTGTATTAGACCTATTGAGAAGATGATCATGGTGTCCCTGCTGGATTTTAGCAGACCAGATCATCTCTGCCTTATTTCACTATAAGGGGTTGTTTTCTACAACTGGGACTCTGGACGCACCGATTAAAGTGAAAAACTATAAAATAAAACTGCAATATATTCCACAGATCTTTTATGACGTTGTGTAGAAAACATCTAAATACTGTACTATGCATAAGGTGTAGGCAGGTGTGGAAAAACTGATGCAAAGTAAGAATGCTTTCAAAAATAAGTGTTTATAGTTTGTCAATTTAAGGGGATGTCCACTACTCAGAACAACCCAATCGGAATCCCTATGTTTTCTCCTAGTGAAATAACAACACCGATACTACGCTCTGGTACTGGCATTGTTACAGCAGTGTCGGCACTTGTTCTGGAGATTGCATGATATTGCTATTTCACGCTGTCTCTGTAGCCAATCAGCACTGGCTTCATTAACCCCTCCTTTGGACGTAATGGACATCTATGAGAGGTGAGAGAGCAGCAGCAGATCTCACTTCCACCAGATGTCTTTATTTGTCCGAAGAAGCCAGCTCTGATTCACTGAAGGGATCGCGTGACATACAGTACCAATATCACACAAGCCCTGGAAGAGCAAGTGCCAACACCACTGGACCAATGGTATATGTTCACAGACGTCTTAATAAGACCTTAAAGAGTAACTAAACTTTCATTTTTTTTTATAATTTTGTCCAGCATGGAAAGCTTTGTAACTTTGGAAATCACTTTATTCCTGTAAAATATTGCTGGTATGTCACTTCTAAAGCCCTTCTTTTCAGCCTATTTGCTTGCCTTTAATTAACTGCATTGGTGTTAGAATGGTACTTATTTTAGAGTACACTTGATGGCAGTGAAAACAGGAGCTGACCTTTCCATTGCCATCTTCTGTACTACAAATAAGTACATTTTGATTTGCAGCTAAAAGCAGGGAGATCAAGGGAAATGTGAAGTTTGGAAGCCACTTGCAATTTTTTCCTATCACCCATGACAGCACGACGAGAGAGAGTGGATCTGCCCATCAAGAACAGGAAACATACAGAATAAAAGAGTGGAACATCTCCCCTACATCAGTTGGTTTCCTGTGATGTGGATATGCTTAAGGAATGAAAATAAGAAGACTCTTAGGCTGGCTTCACATTTGCGTATGGGAAGGCAGCGTATTGCTGCGTTCCCATACGCAGTCAAACGCATGCGCACTGCGTTCCTATGTTTAACATAGGAACGCATGGTGCCTGCGTTTGCTGCGTTCGGGTGCGGATGCGGACGATATCTGCTGCTTCCGGTGTCCAGCATCCGCACCCGGGACGCAGCCAGTTGGGTTTTTTTGTGCGTTTGGGGACCTTGGACAATCAGCAAGCGTCCCCAAGCGTACAAAAAATGCATTGTCTTCAATGGGTCCGCAGTGTCCTCTGCATGACACCGCAGGAGAACGCTGCGGACCCATTGAAAAATCTCCCGGTGGCCGCCGGTGATGTCACAGGAGCTCACCGACGGCCACCGGGAGATCAGCTGAGGCTCTGCTGTCCTCCTTCTCCCCGCCGCCTGTAATCTCCTAGCGATGTCGGCGGGGAGAACAGCTGATCTGAGAGCTGTTTGAATCTTCCCGCGCCGACATCTCCTCTCAGTGTCGGCGCGGGAAGATTCAAACAGCTCTCACATCAGCTGTTCTCCCCGCCGACATGTCCCGGAGCTTACCGGCGGCCGGGGGGGGCGGAGATCTCCGGCGCTGATCTCCGCCCCCGGCCCGCCCCCGGACAGCGCCGATTGGCTGCCGGGCTCCCTAGTGATGTGTCCGCAGGCGGACATTATCCGCTGCGGACACATCAAAGTGTCCCTGCTTTTGACAGCGTTTGTGTCTGCATGCCATCAGCATGCAGACACAAACGCTAATGTGAAGCCAGCCTTACTCAGATTGGCCCAGTCACCTAGGGGAGCAGCTAGGATGCCTGCTGTGCCAGTGTGTGGGTTTTGGAGACATAGAACATCAAAAGTTCCTGATGGTTTCCTTAGACATGGACGGAGAAATCAGATATTTCCAATTCGGGGCCCTTTCCTTCAGGTTATCGATGACCCCCTCAAGTATTTACAAAAGTGACTATGGAATTGACGGCTCATCTACAGGAGCAAAACATCCTTCTATTACCACACTTGGACGAATTCCTGATCATAGGCAAGTCGGTGGAACACTGCAACTCTAAGGTAGAATGTGACAGAATCACCTTATAAAATCGAGGTTTGTCACCTGGAGAGTCCAATTTTTTTTAGGACTTTTTCTAGACTTTATGAGTGAGGAGTGTTATCTTCTGAGGTAAAAAATAGAAAAAGTATCAGACTAAGTTTGACGAGCAATAGAAATGCCTTCCATGTCTCTAAGGAGTGTCATGTTGCTGCTGAGATTTCTGACTTCTTGTATGCAAGTGGTCCTCTCGGCTCAGTTGCACCCCAGAAAATTACAGCAGAACGTTTTAATGTTCAAAATAGTGCTAAAAGGGCATTTAGAAGGAAAAATAACCCTTTCCTTGTAACATTGTCATGTCTGCAATGGTGGTTAAGCATAGAAAATATATCAAGGGGAGTCCCTTGGCAGAATCATGTTTCAAGGGTTATAACCACGGATGGAAACCCAAGAGGATGGAGTGCTGATTTAGAGAAGGCTCAATAAAAGGTGGTTCATCAAAGGACAAAAATTTGGGGTCCTCCAACATGAAGGCAGTGAAGGTGTTGAAGTATGTCATAGAGAATCTACTCTCTTCAATACAAGATGGACAAGTTCGTATTCTTTTAGACAAAAGAGTGGTGACATCAATCATCAGGGAGGAAATTGATCCGATTTGCTAATGATGAATATTGAGCAGTTCTACAAATAACAGGGGCTCAGATCTCATTGACTGCTCTGCACAAAAAAGGTAAGCAAAACAGCAAAGCAGATTTTTTTTTTACGCCACAAACCATTGTGGCAGGGAGAATGGGGTCTGAGTCTAGCAATGTTCCAACAAATAGTAGAGCTCCAGTAAAGCTTTGAGGTCTCCCAGATATAGGCCTGTTTGTAAACAGGCAAGTAGGAAAGTAAACAAATTTTGGTTGAAGACAGAAGGCACTTGTCTTGGGAATATATACCAGTACTCTTAAGGGGGAGTCACACGCGTCAATGTCGTCAGTGAGATGATCGCTGACGACATTAACGGCTGATTGCTGGTGAGCTGTCACACAGACAGACTCACCAGCGATCAATTGACCAGAGACATCATGGAAACGATTTAAATATCGTTTCCACGATGTCTTGCTCCCGCTGCCAGCCTGCTGGAAGCGGGAGCAGGCTGATCTCCACGCGCTGCCTAGATACCCGACGTGTACCTTAGTTACCAGCTTAGTTACCAGCCAGTAAGAAGGAGAAAGCTGACCAGTATAGATAGGCGATCACCAAATATAGAAATAGTAAATCTTTATTCCAAAAAAGCACACAAACAATGAGAGTGCAATTTAAAAACAATTAAAACAGCCCCATACAGAGCAATAAGAAATCTACAATTCTACCCAATTCAGCAGAAACCATGAAAAATAAGCATACCATGTTCTGTCTAGCCCCAATAATACACACTAAATCAAAGCAGCTTATAAACTTCCAAGGCGGGAGCCTAAAAGTGACCACAATCAGTGTTCCTCATAAGGATTTCCACCAAGTCCGGGAGGGAACCAGAGGAACAATGGAGCACAGACATGCAATATAATCAATAACAAGCAGTAAAACAAATCATGACCTGCAAGGGTTCAGCTGAATGGGCAGAGAAGGAGGGTCACCCAATGCATTTCGTCACCAAGGGTGACTTCATCAGGGACCCTAGTTACCCGCTGTGTACCTTAGATACCAGCCGGTGAGCGGAGGAGGCTGGTAACTAAGGTACACGTCGGGTATGTAGGCAGCGCGCGCTGCCTAGATACCCGCAGTTTACCTTGGACACCAGCTCTCAGCGCTTGTGAGAGGCGCTGGGAGCTGGAATATCGCTACTCCCGGTGTCACACTCAGCGATGCTGCGTGTCCACCGGGCGACAATCGCCAGGTTTTAGAGCAGGTTCTAAAACCTGGCGATCATCAACCAGCGATTTATCGCTGGTTGATTCAGTATGTCACACGCGTCAATATCGCTGCAACGTCACGTGCAGCCGATATCGTGCAGGTGATATTGACGCGTGTGACTCCCCTTTAAAGTACAAATTTTGGCCATGGGTGGATAATATATTTGTGACCAAGCAGGTAATACGGTAGATGAGTATTGAGATTGATAAAACCATATAAAGCCAGTCCCTCTTCTACAAATCCCTCCTTGGCATGTGAACTTGGTGATGGAAGTATAAACTACAGCTCCGTTTGAGCCGTTAGACTCATTGTCAGTCAAATTCCTTTCACTCAAAACATCTAGAGGGTTGAGAGAATGCGCAATAGGGTCTTATTTTTTAGACAGGAATCAGAGATGTAATATGAGATTTGCTCACCTGGTAGGGTTGTGTAGCACACAACCAGCTTGATCGCTCAGAAAATGCAGCTGCTGCTGGGACCGTACTTCCACAGGTCACTGTGGTCTCAACAAACTTTCTGGACAAAGTACCTCGAAGTCCGCGTTGCTGCCCCAAAGGATATAAAGAACCAGAAACACCGGGATGTCTGGGTAAGGTGATGACTAGTTTAGTTTCTGACGCGTTTCAGAGCTTTTTTTCACTCAAAACAGTCTTTTGATATCTACTCTTAGGATAAGTGACACTCAAGTCTTGTTGGTCAACCCTTCCTTAATGCAAATCATGAATGACAGGGTTGTTTTTATGCCAGATCCTGCTTTCCTCCCTGAACTTGCAACCAAATTCCAAAGAGTTCAAGAGGTCCTGCTCGCTTTCTTTTTCACTAAACCCAAGGATTCTGGGGAACAGAAATTTCACACCTTAGATGTCAGAAGATGCCTGATAGAATATTTATCACAGGGGTATGGAGGAAGAGTTTATCATTATTTTTCTCCTTTTCTGGTCCATGTTGAGTGTGGTACACATCATATCTCCGAACAGCACAAAAAGTATATGTAGCTCTATATACAGGACCTCTGACTGATTACAAGATTGTAGACACCTGTGATGCTAATTAGTGCACACACCTTGATTTAACATGTCCCTTTTATCACATTATTATTATTATTATTATTATTATCACATCATTTCTGTCCAGGCCTATTTCATGAGTTTACTTTCTTAAAAAATTCTGTGGAAGCAGGGTTGACTGTCACTTGTCCATTCTCCTAGATTTTTAATTTATAATTACTTTTGTCAGATTCAAGTTTTTTCTGTGACCATTGTGGGTTTCTCTTTCATTAAACGATGGGTACCAACAATTAACAATTGACCACATGTGTAGATACTGGAAAATCCCACTACTGGTAAGTAATATGTTATTTTTACAGCAATGAAGACAAATCCACTAATAGAGTGATTTGCAAAGTTTCATAAGTTTAGATGCTGGACAAAATTATTTTAGAAAGAAATATTTAGATACTCTTAAAAGCAAATGTTATTCATAGCAAATATAGGAAAAAGGTCTGCGGTATTATCAGGTTGTTTTGGAACCTTATTGCAATGCATCACATAAATACTGGAATTTTAAATACTCTCTCTGTTCTTTTCTTTCTTGGGAAAAAGCTGGTTGGAATTCTCCTTTCTCAGGTTCTGATTAACCAGATCAGAGACCAAATTAAACTCCTAAGTTATAACCTGCAACATCGGTCAGACCCTTGGTACTGACAGAAGGCTAGGCGTGTGCGCCCATCACTGCTCTGAACAGCAACAATTCAGCTGGCAAGGAAAATCCGCACAGGAACCTGATTATGGTATGATGAACATGCAAAGCCAGTGCGAAGAGGACGCAGGAACTGAAAATCTGCATCAAAACCAGTTTTAATTGTTCTATTTCTTTGTCACAGATTGGAAGGACTTAAATTACCATTTGAGGCCAAGCCTCATTGGATATATGGTATTATATATATTTTACTCAAAGACCTTCGTAGAGCTTGCAAATGGAAAATGGCCTTGGCTCAGTTACAGTGTATTTCTGATACTCAGATTTGACCATAGTATTAAATCTATACAGATAATTGCCTTAAAGCTTTTTATACTGCATCCTGCTAGAGACAGCATTCAATGAGTTCTGCTTTCCCAGTGAGAGGTGATGAATGACCACATATCATTTCAAAAGAATTCTGAACAAAGATATGCGGTATTGTGATCAGAGGCGGATTCAATTGGTGCAAGTTGTGCAGCCGCACAAGGGACCTAGAGATAAGGGAACCCACTTCCGTGCAAGCAAGGGAGCCCACTTCCATGCAAGCAGCTCCTGTCACAGACACATAAATCGATGATGAGCATAATGATTCCTTCAGCTGCAAAGGGCTCATACAGTACTTGCCCAGGGGCCCTGTTCTGTCTAATACTGTGCCTGATTGCGATATAATCTAATTAGAGGTTCCCATACACATTCAAGTTGATGATTTCAGCAGGAGAATTTGACCATTTGACTTATATGGGGCCCACACTTCCACCCAACGATGATGGTGAAAAAGAAAAGGATAAGGCAGTTCAAAGTCAAACACCCACTTTTTTGCTGTAATCCTACATCGGTTGCTGCCAAAGATCTTCGTTGACCTTAGATTTTATGTGCATTAGGTACTTGGGAGAGATAATTGTTTGCATAATGAACCTTAGGTCCTCCATACACATTAGACAGCTGTCAGCTGAACAATCGGCACCAATCTAACCTGACTACCCATTCACTCACTCGTGCTCCTGTTTCTCTATAAGAGAACCGCTGTCAGGAATCTCTAGCTTCAGTTTATCTCATGGAGAAAAAAGGATCTCCAGTTTGAAAATTGGACACACCAGATCTTTATCTTCCTCATAACATCTGTTGGGGTCCCTCTATACAAGTGGCCCCCTTCACACGTCTGTTGAAAAACACGCACATTTAGCAAATTCCATTTTGTCCATCTGTGTGTACGTTGTATGTGACATCTATGTGGCACATACTAGAAAAAAACGCATGACACGGAAATGAATGTTTTTTATGTGTTAAAGATGTGAAGAAAGAGAGATGATAGATAGCTAATGTGGGGAAAATAAGTATTTGATTCACTGCCGATCCTGCAGGTTTTTCCACCTACAAAGTATGGAGAGGTCTGTAATTTTTATCATAGTTTCACTTCAACTGTGTAAGACAGAATCTAAAAAAACAAAAATTCCAGAAAATCACATTGTATGATGTTTACATAATTACATTACATTTTATTGCATGAAATAAGTATTTGATATAAAAACAGAACTTAGTAGTTGGAACAGAAATAATAATATTTATTCACTTATATAGCACCATTAATTCCACAGCACTTTACATACATCAGCAACATAGTCCCTATTGGGACTCACAAACCTAAATTTCTTACCAGTATGTCTTTGGAGTGTGGGAGGAAATTGGAGCAACCATGGGAAATCCATGCAAACACAGGGAGAATACACACATTCCTTACAGATGTTGTTCTTGGTAGTATTTGAACCCAGGACCCCTGCACTGCAGATGTTTTCTGTAGTTCTTGAAAAGGGTTGCATACACTGCAGCAGGGATTTTAGCCCATTCCTCCATACAGATGTTCTTCAGATCTTTCAGGTTTTGTGGTTATTTGACACATTGTGGAAGCCAGGGTAGCAAGGAGCAGGATATAGGGGGTCAGGGGAGCCTACTCTGGCCCTGATACTAGGGTCTCTGGCTCACCCTGATCTCGAAGGTACCTCTGAAGGTGAGGAGGTTCGAGCCACTGACCTAAATCCCCGACTCCTAAGAAGCCCTAGGCATAAGCCTCTACCTCCACTCACGGACAAGGAACCAAGAAACTTCCAATGGAGAATATTACAGCAGCTCAGGATCGGCTTCTGCTCACGACAGGTCACAGTCCAGAAGTGAACTGAATCAGCGACAACAGGTGGATGTGAGCTGATCCATTTAAGGCCGAGGGTGGGGAGCAACCAGTCCAGACACACCCCTCAGTATACCTAAGCATTCACACATACACACCTGCTACTACATTCTCAGCTCATTAGCCTCATCTACTCACACTGAACAGGCAAAAAAAAGGCTTCATTTAAACCTACAGCAGCAGCACTTCCATACCACAAGGCAGTCAATATGTAACACTATTGCTGGGCAACATTGAGTTTCCGCGCCCTCCAAAGATTTTCTATTAGCTTCAAGTCTGGAGACTGGCTACGCCACTCCTGGACCTTGAAATAACGGAGCCATTTCTTAGTTGCCCTGGCTGTGTGTATCGGGTCATCGCCATGGTGGAAGACCCAGCCATGACCCATCTTCAATGCTCCTATTGAGTGAAGGACGTTGTTGGCCAATGTCCTGTGATTCATGACCCCATCCATCCTCCCTTAAATAGTGTGCAGTCGTGCTTTCACCTTTGCAGAAAAGCACCCCCAAAGTATGATGTTTCAACCCCCATGCTTTATAGTTGGGATGGTTTTCTTGAGGCTGTACTCATCATTCTTCTTCCTCTAAACATGCTGAGTGGAGTTATTATTATTATTCTTATTAATATAGCACCATTAGGTTCCATGGTGCTTTACATATGGAAAGCATAGACGAGGACAAGTACAATATATATGGACAAACAGGTCGTACAGAGGGGAGAGAGGACCCTGTCCGCAACGGCTCACAGTCTAGGAGGGACAGGTGGGGATACAGTAGGAGGGGTAGTGAGCTGATTACAAAAAGTTCTATTTTGATCTCATCTGACCACATGACCTTCTTGCATGCCGCCTCTGGATTATGCAGATGGTTATTGAGGAATAGGCCTGGATATAAGCTGGTGTGAGCAGGGGGATTTTGATTGCCCTACAGGTTTATATTGCATGACGGCGTAGTATGTTACTAACTGTAATCTTTGAGACTGTGGTCCCATCTCTCTTCAGGTTCTTGGCCAGGTTTATCGGTGTACTTTTTGGCTGATTCCTGACCTTTCTCAGAATCATCCTAACCCCAAGAGATCTTGCATGGAGCCCGAGACTGAGGAAGATTAACAGTCATCTTGTGTTTTTTCCAATACCTAATTGCGGTAGCTGTTGCCTTCTCACCAATCTGCTTGCATATTGTGCTGTAGCCCATCCCAGCGTTATGCAGGTCTACAATTTTGTCTCTGGTGTCTCTAGACAGTCCTTTGGTCTTGGTCATGGTGGAGAGGTTGGAGTATAATTGATTGTGTGGACAGATGTCTTTTAATAAGGTAATGAGTTCAAACTGGTGCAGTCAATACAGGTAATAAGTGCAAGGTAGGAGGGCTTCTTATGGTATGTGCTCACGGTCCGGAGGAGCTGCGTGTTGGACGCTGCTCCTCCGGACCTGAGTGAAGCCGCAGGTGGGTGCAGGGAGACCCCAGCAACCCTGTACTCACCATGTGCGGCGGGTGCACGGCGGCTTCTCCCTGCAGTCACAAAATGGGAGTCGCTTCCGTTTCCGCAGCATGAAATGAACATGTGGAGGAGGAGTGGAATGCCGGCAACCCGTACCGCAGCTAAAAGAACTCTGCGGTCGGGTTAAGCATAGTAGGCATGGGATTTCTTAAAATCCCATCCACTTAGCTGATACTGTACTACGCACTGTTTTGGACGCAGAGGCAAGATGCTGCGTCCAAAATGCTGCGACTGCTCATCGTGAGTATGCAGCCTTAAACAAAAACTAACAGGTCTGTGAGAGTCTTACTGGTTGGTAGGTAAGCAAAAACTTTTTTCATTGAATAAAATAAAATGTAACAATCAAACAATGTGATTTTTCTAATTTTTTTTTAGATTCTGTAACTCACAGTTGAAGTGTACCTATGATGAAAATTACAGACCTTGCAAAATCAACAGTTTATCAAATACTTATTTTCCCCACTGTATATAGATTTTACAGCTATTAACCAAATAAATAAATAATTAAATGAAAAAAAATAAAGTGTGGGCCTCCAAATTCTTGATAACCAACAATGGTAAAGCAGGCAGCAGGCTGATATTATCAAGCTGGAACGGTTCATGGGTATTGGGCCCTTCAGCCCACAGCTGTTCCCAAAATTGGCACATTACATTAGATGCGATAACACTCCGCCTCGGCTCATCTTGATTGCCCTGGTGCGGTTGCAGTCAGGGCAATGTTTTTTTGGGTTGATATCAGCTGCGTAATGTTAGCATCAAGCCCTGGTGTTAGTAATGGAGAAGGGTCTATTAAACACCCCTATTACTAACCCAGTAAGTAAAAAAAAAAAACACAAACACAAGAAAAAATAAAAATACTCCCCAAAACTTTCTCCCATTTACCATTTTATTAAAAAAAAAAAAAAACATGCTGTTCTGTCATACTCCACCAAATCCATCATAGTCCAAATAAGGGTATCTAAAAAAAACCACACACATACAAACACAGAGAAATAAGACACTTAAGGTACTGTTACACGCGGCAACGTTGCTGCGATGTTGCCGGCAACTTCACGGGAGCGCGCATGTTTTTGGCACTTTTCCAAGATTGCCTTGGAGATGTCACACGCAGAGATATCATAGGCAACTTTTGAATAAAAAAATAAATTCTCAGCTGGTCTGAAGTATTCCAAGGGATTCCACCGAACAAAATCTATGGAGCATCGTTCTGACACTCCATAGACTTTGCTTACAGGCATTTCAGGTCACACTGTGCTTCACAAAACCCGACACCTCTGAACAGTGGTTACATTTGTAACATTACCGCTATTTAGGGTTAGTGGATCACCAAGTCACTTCGAGTCATGCTGCACTGCATGAGACCCGGGTACTGTGATCAGCTGTTAGGAACGTCGCCACTCATCAGGCCTGGCAATATCAATCCGTAGCTATCTGCTTTACCTTTGTTGGTTACCAAAAATAGGGTTAACCCCACATCATTTTTTACATTTAATTATTTAATTGGTTAATAGCTGTAAAATCTATGTATCTGTCTATTATCTATCTACCTCTCTTTCTATCTGGCTGTTTGTGTCTATCACCTATCAATCTTTGCACATCTTTAACACATAAAAAAAAGCATTCATGTCAGTGTCATGCGTTTTTTCTGTCACACGGATGTGATATTTGTGCACATGCTGCTAGTTAAAAGTTGACACGTCTCTGTGTGGGTCACATGGACATGCTTGTGGTTAACATACATACAATTGTGAACCGCCGCGACACTACTATGTTCAGGAATTAAGTGAATAATGAGTAGCACCAACAAGACAAGGATCTGTGAATATGTTTCAATTGTGTGCTGCAGAAACTGCCCTTTGCTATATATATAAAATCGGAGAACTTAGTCTCATTAGTAGCTACTAGGGATTAAGCTTGGCATCCACATCAAGGAGTCTCCATTGCCAAGTCCTATCACTATGCCTAATGAAAATGGTATGAGGTGGATGGATTTATATGTCCTAGGTGTGATTAAAAACGACGTATAGGTGTGAACTAGGATCTAGCAATGGTGTCCTATGTGTGGTTACCAAACTAAAGAAAATGTAGAATATGGGAAAAAATTATAAAGTGGGCGCTCAGTCAAAATAAGCAATATATAAGAAGAGTTAAGACTGGCATCGACCACAGGCGTAGGTGCTAGCAGAAAAAACATTATACTTACAATTGTGAACCGCCGCGACACTACTATGTTCAGGAATTAAGTGAATAATGAGTAGCACCAACAAGACAAGGATCTGTGAATATGTTTCAATTGTGTGCTGCAGAAACTGCCCTTTGCTATATATATAAAATCGGAGAACTTAGTCTCATTAGTAGCTACTAGGGATTAAGCTTGGCATCCACATCAAGGAGTCTCCATTGCCAAGTCCTATCACTATGCCTAATGAAAATGGTATGAGGTGGATGGATTTATATGTCCTAGGTGTGATTAAAAACGACGTATAGGTGTGAACTAGGATCTAGCAATGGTGTCCTATGTGTGGTTACCAAACTAAAGAAAATGTAGAATATGGGAAAAAATTATAAAGTGGGCGCTCAGTCAAAATAAGCAATATATAAGAAGAGTTAAGACTGGCATCGACCACAGGCGTAGGTGCTAGCAGAAAAAACATTATACTTACAATTGTGAACCGCCGCGACACTACTATGTTCAGGAATTAAGTGAATAATGAGTAGCACCAACAAGACAAGGATCTGTGAATATGTTTCAATTGTGTGCTGCAGAAACTGCCCTTTGCTATATATATAAAATCGGAGAACTTAGTCTCATTAGTAGCTACTAGGGATTAAGCTTGGCATCCACATCAAGGAGTCTCCATTGCCAAGTCCTATCACTATGCCTAATGAAAATGGTATGAGGTGGATGGATTTATATGTCCTAGGTGTGATTAAAAACGACGTATAGGTGTGAACTAGGATCTAGCAATGGTGTCCTATGTGTGGTTACCAAACTAAAGAAAATGTAGAATATGGGAAAAAATTATAAAGTGGGCGCTCAGTCAAAATAAGCAATATATAAGAAGAGTTAAGACTGGCATCGACCACAGGCGTAGGTGCTAGCAGAAAAAACATTATACTTACAATTGTGAACCGCCGCGACACTACTATGTTCAGGAATTAAGTGAATAATGAGTAGCACCAACAAGACAAGGATCTGTGAATATGTTTCAATTGTGTGCTGCAGAAACTGCCCTTTGCTATATATATAAAATCGGAGAACTTAGTCTCATTAGTAGCTACTAGGGATTAAGCTTGGCATCCACATCAAGGAGTCTCCATTGCCAAGTCCTATCACTATGCCTAATGAAAATGGTATGAGGTGGATGGATTTATATGTCCTAGGTGTGATTAAAAACGACGTATAGGTGTGAACTAGGATCTAGCAATGGTGTCCTATGTGTCGCGGCGGTTCACAATTGTAAGTATAATGTTTTTTCTGCTAGCACCTACGCCTTGTGTCGATGCCAGTCTTAACTCTTCTTATATGTGGTTAACATACAGGCAATGTCAAAATCAACATTGATTTTAGTGGGTATGTTTGTGAATATATCTCTATTTGGTGTAAAAAAGGACACACACGTACTGCAAACATGGATGTGTAAATGATGCCTTAGACTGCTGGCCGATCCCATGGATCTTAGGGCGTTTTACAGTCATTAGTCTAATGTGTATGGGGCCTTTAGACTGACAGCAATTTAATGTGTGTGGTCACCTTTATGCAAAATTCCCTGTTTGTGAACTCTCGGGAGTTAGATATGCAGCTGCCGTGGATTGGAGAATGAGTATAAAGACCCCGTTTCATGCTTCATTGGTCGAACGATCCGATCACCGATCCGATTGACCTAGATCACTGGAACAATGTTCAATGATGGGCTAGAAAAATGTCACACGTATAGATATCGGTAATAACACAGCAACGATTCCGTGACAAGCAAACGATACTTGCGGTTGTTAGCTCGCCTACGTCCTTCAGTTCTCAACAGACGAGGTCGTTAACGACATTGTTATCGAGGTGTCACATACACCCATACTGCAGGTTGAACAAACGATCATCGTTTGGTTTAAGGTCCGGTTCACAAGCCTCCGATGAATGATCTGCCCAATTATCGTTGATCAGATGTACATGTCACACTGAACGACTGAAAACCCGTGACGTTTCAACGATATCGTTAACGATATCGTAGTGTGTGACGGGGCCTTAACATGGTGAAGTGATGTTTTCTAGTCTTTCTGCTCTGTCATTTTTCTACCGGTGCTCACACAGTTGGTGTGTCATCATTTCTGGAACCGTGCCTAATCTAGCCATACCCAGACGAGGAGATTCACTCTAGATTTAACATATTTAATTGATTACAGGAACAATTACTTTATAAATCCTATATTCTGCTGTTCTACCATACCAAGGCAGCGGTTTACTAATGAGCATAGTTTGATATGATCTTGTGTATCAGAAATGTTTTTATTGTTGTTTCTTAACTGTTAAATTATTTTTGTGTACGGTAATATGAGCTTACAGTAAAATCTTTATAAATTTTATAAAAAGTTGATCATATATGAACATCAGGTACCACAGTTTTGTATATATAGCAGATGTTTCCTGCAGACTTTGACTTCATAGTTATCACATTTGTCACCAAAGTATTTTTCACTTGCCGTAAATTCACAAAGTGTGTGCCTTTTTCTGTATCCTAATTAAAAATAAATATTTCCAGTAGGTATAAAAGCCCTGTATATGTGAGGATCCAGAAAGCCTTTTGAATTATTGCATTCTTGTTCTTTACATCACTTTCCAAGTTTGTTAAAACAGACAAATATCTGAAATTATTAGGTTGGGGCACATAACCTGTCAGTTTGGGGGCATGTGAGGATTGTTGGTAATTATTTTTGTAATTGTATAATGGTTGATTACTTGTTACATGTACATAAAAGTAAATGTGAAAGGTGATGACCTTCTATTGATTTAACAATTATTTGTATTGGTCCACTAAAATGGGATCTTATCATGCAAAATGTATTGGTTTTTCATTTTTATTGATTTGTTAAGTGATGCTTACGTTTCTTGCCATAGTACCCGCTGCTGTTCTTTTGGTTCCCCATGGGAAATTCTGTTTTGACAATTTTTTGGTTACACATGCTCAGTAGCATGCACGTGTTTCCTGCTAATTTAAGGATCTGCAGACTAGGAGAGACATCTTAATGCCGGGTACTAGACATATTAGTTGTAGGCTCTGTAAAAGAAAAAAATGAACAGCAGCGGGCACAATAAGAGGCCTGTAATTACAATATCGCAACGCAATATACATTTTTTTTTTAAGTCCTGGATAACCCCTTTAAAAGGCATCTGTCATCAGACTCATTGTGGCTGAACCACGGACTGAATGAATCCAACACTATCTACACAATTGCAGGGAGTTAACATCCACAATCACAGCATGAATAAGAAATAAACCATTTCTGGTTGTACTATTACAACAACTATTGTGATAAAGAGGATTACTTGGGCAATCGCTACTTAATTACCTCAACCACCAAAGAAAAAAATGATTATCAGCCCATTTTTAGAGTATGCAGTTTATTATTAAAACAGGGGATATACAGGATCAGGAAGGGGATTACAGAACGGTATGGTGGAGGATAGCAGAGTAGTACTATGGAGTAACATAAGGAATATGCAGAAAGGCAATGCACTTAAAGATAACCAATGCTTACAATATATCCTTATATTAGACCACAAATATACAAAGTTATATACAAAGCGCCAAGTGCTATATAAGTTTTACCTCTATAAATTAAGGCATCAATAATCAGCACAGTGTGGCCTTATACTAATAGACAACCCAAAGTGATATCTACAAAGTGCCAGTGCTAAAGGGATTATGCCCTGACATGCATTAAAGCCCCAATTCAAGGCCCTATGTATCTATGGATTAGCAGAGTACTACCAACCTTAAACTATTCAAAAGAAGCCTGAAGACCCACCTGTTCCGCCAAGTCTACCACCTGCAATAAGACCCGGTCCACCACACCACCTCACGACTGGAACTTCCCCCTTCCACTGTATCCCCACCCGCCCCTTGTAGACTGTGAGCCCTCGCGAACAGGATTTCTCCCCTCTTATCTCTACGACCGAATTGTCCACATTTATTGTTACTTGTATTGTTACTATGTTACTTGTCCTAGTCTGCCCCTTTTAGCATGTAAAGCGCTATGGAATATAATGGCGCTATATAAATAAATAGTAATAATAATAACTATAATCTTAATATCACCCACATTAGATTTAATGAAGTTGTTACATCTTAGGCATAGCAAAGACCACTTAACAATATAAGGCAGAGTGCAACATTACCTTATGATTCCCACTGGTACGCTCACAGTCCGACACGTGTTTCAGTCAAGGACCCGCCCCGTGAAGAAGGTCACTATTTTTCTTTTGAAGTCAAAAAAACAAAATTATCTTTGAGCAACAGCTCCTCAGCATGAATAATGACCAAAAGATAAGCTTTTTTTCTATATGTTATAGCAATATTAGGGTTAACATCAGTCACAACTGCAAAGGTTTAAAGGGGTTATCTAGCAAATAAAAAGTGACCATAAAGTGGTCTTGACACAGGAACAAACATCTGTATTGAGATTTTACATTCTCTGCCCCCATAGGTGTAATTCTTTATTGTGGAAACCAGTCCTCTCCATTTTAGCCATCTATGACTCGTTCCTCCTGGACTACACTTCTGCCAGTGGTCACCAACAATGTAGTGGTCTACAATCCTGCAGTCAAGTGATGGCTGAGTGAACTGTGGAAGAATATTATGGCCGACTAACTTCCCACGAAGAAGAGTGCTACGTCAAGGGCTACCTTAACATTTTAAAGCGAACCTGTCCCCCCCCCCCCCTGGGCATCAAAAGCTAAAATAGCCAGCTTCTGCAGCACTAAGGCTGCATTCAGGGAAGGTGGCTATAGCCTTTTGATGCCCTTTATACTATGAAATATGAAGTTAGGTAAATGCTCACACTTGTAAAGACCAGAGACCGGGAGGCGGGGTTTCACGCTCCTCTGACCCGCCCCCTCTTGTCAGTCATGGTGCTCGCCTGCTGCTGCCTCCCATGACTGTGTAAAATGAACGCGCGTCTCCATTCTCCTGCACGGCGCCGCGCATGCGCTGTGCGCCCGGTGTCCAGGAAGTCATCGGCAGCGCGCAGAGCGCATGCGTGCCTCCATACAGGAGAACAGAGACGCGCGTTCATTTTACACAGTCATGGGAGGCAGACAAGAGGGGGCGGGTCAGAGGAGCGTGAAACCCCGCCTCCCGGTCTTTGGTCTTCACAAGTGTGAGCATTTACCTAACTTCATATTTCATAGTATAAAGGGCATCAAAAGCCTATAGCCACCTTCCCTGAATGCAGCCTTAGTGCTGCAAAAGGTGGCTATTTTAGCTTTTGATGCCCGGGGGGGGTGACAGGTTCGCTTTAATGTTGAAGTCCCCAACTTTCCAAACAATTTTCATAATGATAGTGTATTCTATGGCAGAGAAGCCTTCAGGCCACCACCAGTGTGTGGATGTGATTTCCACTTCTGGGTCCACAATACTTCACCTCTGTGCAACTGCATTGTCAGTGGAGTGGAGTTTAACTAAATTGCTGAACAAACTCAATTATATTAGACGTAAGCTTACATGAAGACTTCTAGAGTCAGGATTCCTCTCTTTATTTAACTTTATGCAGTAGTGTACCCTGACATTTTCTAATCTAAAGCTTCCATGAAGCATTCACTTATTCGTGACTACAGAATATAAATATTGTTTTAACGGAAACGCTCCACTCACATATCTTGGCTTTAATGCCCTGTGTATAGCAGTGTATTTTTGTATATTGCAAAATAACTTATTTTCTTATGATTTTGAAGCTATGTGTTTGCAATTTGGAACAGTAATGTTTGAATATTCATTGTACGAGGACTTCATATATGGAATAAATGCATTGTAGAAATATGATTACTGTAGGATAAAGTATAATACTATGTTTAATAGTAACATTACTTGGCCTCACTGGAACATTTGTAAGACTCTTGGAAATATTTACCTACAAAAGTCTGAGCAGATGTGTGTATTCATGCAGGAATAGTTTTAAGGCGAAATTCACATTGCGTTGTGATGTCCATTATAACGGAAATGTTAACTCTATCCATTGTAACGGACAGCAAATAGTGTCATCTTTGGTTCGTTTCAATACATTTTTATTGAGCTTTCAGTGATAACAATCACATAACAGAAGGAATACAGGGGTGGGGAGGGGGATAAGACCAGGCATAAAGGGCATTTTTGAGTGCATTCGTTGTTGTTACCTCAAAAATGTATGTGTTACATGGAGATAGACAGATGACAGGACAGATGGTAGAAAGATAGTTGATAGGAGGAATAGAAAAATAGATGCAATAATAGCATTACCAGTCTCTCTCTCTGGTGCTTCCAGGTCGCTGGGTGAATATTCATGAGCCAGGAGACTGGCAATGCTCTTCTCGCATCTATCTATCTTTCTGTATATCCTATATATCTTTCTATCCTATCATCTTTCTATCATATCAACTATCTATTCTATACTCTATTTCAAATGCAAGACAACGCAATGCTGCAGATGTGTAAAAATCTGTAGCATGACGTTATATTGCGTTTGTTTTCTAACAGAAAGAAAAATGCTGCAGTCCGCATGTGCATGTGCATTTTAGCAAACACATACTTGCAAACGCATTCCTTTTGGCATTCGTTAATATGCGTTTGTTGAGTGGAAGCCTATGGATGCGTTAACATGTCTGTTACATTGCGTTTGTGCAGCTGTTAAAAGGATCCGTTAAACAGACAGCACAAACGCAATGTGACCCTGGCCTAAAAATGAAGGAAAGTAAAAAAAAATATTATATATGGTGCACTACTGAAAAACACAAGTACGTGGTGAGGTTTGTCTAAAGAATATAGACAGTTTTGGAAGACATTACTTAAGTGTATGTATTTTTTATTACAATGCTAAAAACGCCTGCATTTGTCAAAAGAAGGTAAATTGCACATTTTTACTGACAGAGACACATTTTTAATAAACCTAATTGCATAAATGAATATTAGATGGTCTGGGAATCTGTCAGTTAGCTCATCCTAAGGCTGTGTTCACACTCCATGCTTTTGCCATGAATTTTTACATTGCGCTTTTCCCCCAAAAGCACATCGGCTTCAGCGTTCCCGGCAAAGTGAATGGACTTTCATTTTTGTCGTTCAGACGCTGCGCAATTTACGGACACGCTTTTAGGGCCGAAAGCGCGTCCGTAAAAAGAATCAACATGTTGGCGCTATTTTCAGTGCGCTTTCCTCGATGGGCGCCATTATAATCACTGGAATTATGCGTAGCCATTCAGACAATGCACAATTCCAGCAGGGGAAGGAGGAATGTGATGTCACATGGCGGGAGGAAGAATCCTGTGTTCCTTCCCCCGTGTGATATGTTGGGGCTATAGTTTCACAGTGTATCTACATACACTGCAAAAGCAAAATAAAAGTGAACAAAAGGTATTAAAAATGAAAAAATAAAATAAAATAATGTAGAGAGAAGTAACCGGGCACCTCCAGGATTCATGCGGTGTATACAGCACTTATGTACCTTATGTTTCTACTTATAAAACATATAGTATGGTATTAGATTTAGGTTGCCATAAGAGTAATACCAAAATCGGATACAGTTTAGATAAAAAACAAAACTTTATTTGTATAAATATTTAAAAGGATCCAGACTCACAACATGAAATAGGAACCTCAAAGACAACCACAAATACAATTACAGTGTTCATAATAGGCAAAAATTCAAACCAATAGGAGCCCTGTTCACAAATAACAATTGATTCATCTATATCGCAGTGCCTCCATTTAAGGTGGCTATCCTATAGTTACATTATTTGTTTCTACAAAGGGCAGAGCAATTTATGCGTCCCAGTAGGTCTAGGGTAACAACACCGTATTTTTTGCAGTCTTGCAGAGGTCCTAATATTTAAAATCTCCAGAACTTGACGCGTTTCGCCCTGTTATTATCAACGGGCTCATCAGAAGTATTTTGGAGAGGTCTTTCAGCCTTATACTTTTATAGCTGTAACACCCAGGGACCCAGCTAGTCACTCCTATCATGGGACCACATTGAATCAGTCCACAGGATCTGGTTGTGGTCGGTGGTGCTTTGTATTAATGTATCTACAGCCATTGACCATTCTCCTGAAATAATGGGAGCTTGTCATTTAGAAGCGTATTGAACTGGACTACTATTTGAATTGGCCTCATTGGTGGGATGTCATATTGATTTTTAGTGTCACCCATGCACCTGGTCCAATATCTTATCCCATAAGGACTCTTGGTAGTAATAGCTGGGTCCCTGGGAGTAGATAAATCAATTGTTATTTGTGAACAGGGCTCCTATAGGTTTGAATTTTTGCCTATTATGAACACTGTAATTGTATTTGTGGTTGTCTTTGAGGTTCCTAATTCATGTTGTGAGTCTGGATCCTTTTAAATATTTATACAAATAAAGTTTTGTTTTTTATCTAAACTGTATCAGGTGTACCTTATGTTTCCACTACAAATCCCTGTTAATGGCGTTGCCTTGTGACAAAAGTCTATGTATATCAAAAATTCAAAGAAAAAGGCGGCACTCACCATTAGTAGATCTTGTACTTTATTGCATCGGTGTGGGGAGGGGGTGCAGAGGACGCGGACAACAGCACGCCGTTTCGGAGGCTCAGCTCAACTCGTCAAAGGAGCTGAGCCTCCGAAACGGCGTGCTGTCGTCCGCGCCCTCTGCACCCCCTCCCCACACCGATGCAATAAAGTACAAGATCTACTAATGGTGAGTGCCGCCCTTTTCCTTGAATTTTTAAAAAAATTAAATACTTACCTCTCCACCAGCTGTTCTGGGACCTAAGGGGAAGATGTCCAATCGCTGCAAGAACCTTAATCATCTGATTTGCTGGTAGCAATCAGCTGATGTGTCATGTGACATCATCTGGTGATTGTCACATGACATCAGCAGCAGATCAGTTTAAACTGCCCGCCAAAACCGATTAGTTTTGGCAAGCTGTTTAAACCGATCAGCTGATGTTGTCACATCAGGATCAGCTGATGTCACATGACATATCAGCTGATCCCTACCGGCCAATCAGATGACTAAGGTCCTTGCAGCGATCGGACGTCTTCCCCTCGGGTCCCGGGACAGTCGGGGAAGAGGTAAATATTTTTTTGATTTCTTTTTTTAATACCTTTTTGTTCACTTTTATTTCACTTTCGCAGTGTACATAGATACACTGCAAAAGCGAAACTACATACCCAACATGTCACACAGGAGGAACATAGGATTCTTCCTCACCCCCATGACATCACTTCCTCCTGCACTTTTGGGGGGAAAATGTGGCCATAAACATTCATGGTGTGTGAACTCACAGCATTTTTTTATTGGCGTTAAAAAGCGTGGCTGCAAAACGCGGGAAAATATATCCGCGCAAAAAAAAATGTGGCGTGTGAACGTAGCCTTAGCTTTCTTCTTCTGCACTCCTGTAAGCAGATTTATGATCACAGGAGAGTTGAGCTGAACTTTGTGTTCATGAACAAGCTAAGGAGAGCTCACAAGAAGGAATATAAACTTTGTTAACTCATTCTGCAGCCAGAAATAGACAACATCACACATGGGCTATAGAAGGCAAATGGCACATTTTTAATGAAAGGTAGGTTTTGAATAAAAATTGCAACATTTTTATTTAGGCAAAAAATGTTATGGTTGACAGAATTGTCTCAATATGGCCATGACCTTTAACGGTTAGAATATAAAGCATTTTCCTTGGGCTTATTTGTCATAGTCAACCTAAACTAATTTGCTATATGGTGATCTTAGTTTGGTTCACTAGACAGCAAGAGGTTTAAATGTTAGGACTTTAATAAAAATACTAATTGTGGATTTCATTTTTCTGGTCTATGCTAAAAACTGATGGAACTAACAGGGTGTAAAGGTACCGTCACATGCAGCAATATTGCATGCAATTTTACTGGCAATTTGCTGGTTACAGTGAAATCATGGACACATTGTTCCATTTGTACACAGCAACAAAATAGAGCAATGTGTCCATGATTTCACTGTAACCAGCAAATTGCCAGTGAAATTGCATGCAATGTTGCGACATGTTAGGGTACCTTTACACGCCGCAACCACAGGAGACATTTTTGGTGGCGATATTTCTCGCTGGAATTATCGCCGCCAAATTGCCTCCTTATTGCGGCGTGTAAATAGGGAATTTGGCGGCGATAAGACAAACGTTGCCTGGTTTCGATTTTACAGCACTGCTCTGAAATAAGGCAACCGGAGCGAGGCGACATATCGCCGCCAAATTCCCGAAATACACGCTGCAATTAGGAGGCAATTTGGCGCCAATAATTCCAGCGAGAAATATCGCCGCCAAAAATGTCTCCTGTGGTTGCGGCGTGTAAAGGTACCCTAACGGTACCCTTATGAGCAACTGTTTAATTTTTTATCTGAATTAGTTGTTATTATGAGACCATCAGTTTGCAGATTCCAAAATTCTGATATCATTTTTGCCAACCCAGGTGTATTTTCACAATCTAGTACGTTCAAGAACATTAATGATTTCCTGCACAGTAATGCTACTGGCTCACTGGAACAACACATAAAAAAAAACAACGATAAAGAAGGCAACTTGGACAGAATTTCACACAAAACCTCAAAAATTGTCTGGACAAGATTGTTGTTACCTTTCTAAAATTGTGGGTAAACAACTTTGTTTTACGCATGTGATGCTCATTGTGGAGAGTAACATATGTTGGCAATTTGAAAATCAAACAAGAAACCAGATAAAAAGGGGAGAAGCTGACTCAATCTTTGCATCATGTGTCTGTATATGCCACGGTAAGCATGGAGAACAGAAAGAAGAAAAGAGAATGGTCTGAGGATTTGAAAGCCCAAATTGTTGAAAAATGGCAGGAATCTCAAGGTTACATGTAGGGATGAGCGAACCCAAACTATAAAGTTCCGGGTTTGTACCAAACAAGGACTTTAAAAAATGTCTGTCTGAGTTCAGTGTTCGAATACTGTTCGTGTGTTATGTTAATAAAGTTTATTGAAAAACTGCAGTGAAGCCAATCAAGAAGCTTATTGCATTCGGAAAATGACTGTACGCTGCTGTGAACAATAAAGATTTTTTAAAAAATGACACATACTCTTTCCTATTTTTGATAACCAGCACAGATAAATTGTTATGGGCTGCAATCTTCCACTGTTTGCTTTACCTTTGCTGGTTATGAAAAACAGCGGATCACAAGCTGTTTCTTTTAATTATGGCTGGTATTATCAGGGTAGGAAGGGCCATGGTTGTTTGGCTCTTCACAGCCTAATTATACCAGACTACAGCTACCCCAGAAGTAGCGCATCTATTAGATGCAAAAATTCTGCCACTTTATCCGGCTCTTCTCAATTGCTCTGATGCAGTGGCAATTGAGGTAGTACTTGTGGGGTTGATGTCAGCTGTGAATTGAAAGCTAGCATCAAGCCCTGGTGTTAATAATGTATAGGCGACAATCAGACACCTAATTTCTAACCCAACAGGTATAAAAAGACAGGAATAAAAAATGTATTTTAATAAAGACCCCCCACATGCCGTTGTTTACCAATTTATTACTTCAAAATAAATCCTGGAAGATCTGTTGTAATCTAAAGAGTAATGTCCCGCCTATGCCCATCGATTCCTATGGAGCTTCATCTGAGAACTTTCTCAGAACGAGGCTTGTGAAAAATTTCCAGTCCTGACGCTGGCCAGCAGTAACCTATGGAGCCTCGTTCTGAGAAATATCTCAGAAAGTTTTCAGAATAAGACTCCAGAGGTCACTCTCGTTCAGCAGTATGTACTAAATTTCTCACGACTGTGAGAAATTCTGGACCTAACACTGACCGACTGAGAAAGTTTTCAGACCAAAGCTCCATAGGAAACAATGAGCGTTGTGAGATATTACTCTTTGGATTATGTCGGAACTTCCAGGATTTATTTTAAAGTAATAAATTGGTGAACAAGGGCGTGGGGCGGAGTCTTTAGTCAAGTAAACTTTTTTCCCTTGTGTCTACCTTTTTTAACTCTCTACTTGCGAAGTTAGCAATGGAGGTGTCTGGAACCTCTCCATTACTAACACCAGGTCTTGATGCTAGCTGTAAATTCTCAGCTGATGTCAACACCCATTAACCTATTACCATGTTTACCTGGCTCTTCTCAATTGGCCTGGCGCATCTGTTGCAATGCATCACTTCTGGGGCGGCTATGGACTGGTATGTTTAGTCTGGGACGAACAAAATAACCATGGCTATTCCTACGCTAATACCAGCTTTCTGCTTTACTTTGGCTGGTAATCAAAAATAAGGCAGATTCCCCTCTAATTTTGATTAATTTTTGCAACTGAGGGTTGCAGCCCGCAACTGTCTGTTTAACCTATGTTGGTTCTCAAAAAAAACGGGAGCCCACACTATTTTTTATTCCATATCCACATATTTGCCCCCATTTTGCTTCCTTTAGTAGCTTCCTAGCCCTTACTACAACCATTTTACAGCACTGAAGTTCGGGTCCCTATTGACTTATATGGGATTCAGATCAAATCCAAACCCTGAACCAAAATTTTAACTAAAGTCCAACCGAACCCAGCAAACCCGAACATCCATGGCTCCACTCATCTCTATTTACAAGTCCATTTCCAAAAATCATGATGTTCCCTTGTCCACAATGTGGTTGCTTTGCTGCCTCTGGCACTGGGTGCCTTGACTGTGCAATCCATAATGAAATCGTAAGATAACCAAAGGATTTTGGGTTGCAATGTAATGCACAGGGTCAGAAAGCTGGATTTGCATCATAGCTCATGGTTTTTCAAGCACGACAATGACCCCAAGCATACTTCAAGAAGCCCCTGATATGAATGGAAACAAAGTGCTAGAGAGTTCTGAAATGGCCAACAATGAGTTTGGATCTACAGTAAATCTCATCTCATTGAATACCTGTGGAGAAATCTTAAAAACATTCTTCAAATATGAGAGACCAGTTGAGAGGTGTAAGAAGCTTGTTGATGGCTATGGGAAGCGATGATTGAAGTTATTTATTCCAAAGGGTGTGCAACCAAATATTAAGTTGAGCGTGCCAAAAATATTGTCTTCTCATTTTTTAAGTTTTTGTGAAATTATATCCAATTTGGTTTTTTTTTCTGTTTTTAAGTAAATAAATGTGTGTAAGATGTGTAGTTGCAATCATTTTCTTGGAGAAATAGTTCCTTTTCTAGAACAATTTGAAGGGTGCTATCACTTTTGGCCATCTCTGTATGTTGTTTATTCCCACATTGTCAGGATTTCTGCCAAGATGGAATCATATTTACTGCCACTATTTTACCTCTGCAGCTATAATAATGGAGTGCTGTGCATTTTTACTCACCTAAGGCTGGCTTCACGCTGCAGTTTTTCACTGATCAGTGTCTATCAGTGTTTGGGTGCCAAAACCAGGAGAGAAACCAAGAGAGGAACTTGTAGAGAATAACTATAATTCAAAGATTGACACCTGTTCTGAGTTTTGGAGACACTCCTGGTTTTGGCTCCCAAACACTGATGGACACTGATCAGTGAAAAACTGCAATGTGAAGCCAGCCTTATGGCCACTTTACACGTCCCAACATCGTTTCGATATTGTATACACCGGCACCGGAGCGCACACTTTATTGGCTGAAATCCAAGATCGCATAGGAGATGTTACACAGGGCAATATCGGCAGGCAACACAACTGCTATGTCTACGCCCCCTTGTACAAGCGACCCAGGAACGACCATTTAACATGGAAGTGAATAGGGGAAGTTGTTCTCTAAGTCGTTGTTGGGCTGTCACACAGTACGATCCTGCCAGATCGTCCATCCAATATCGGGCAGTTGGAGAGAATGCACAATTCTTCACCCAATATTGTTTTGGCATCGTTCTTGCTTTGCATTGCACATTCACACCACACAACTCACGAACGATATCGGCGTCAACGCACGAACCACGTGACTTTTTATCGAAGTTGGACGACGATATCGGGACATGAAAAGTGTCCATTAGTGCCATAGCCTGGAGAAGCGCCCTGTGGTGGGCGTGAAACGGCCCGTCGCTTGAGGGACATCTCATCCTCCCCCCTGTATCCCCTGTAAACACCCCTGATGATCGCCTTTTATGCTGTTAGTACAATAAAGAATCGACTTGAAGATTGGTGAGTGCTGCCGCCTCTGTATATACCCGTTGCTAAGCAATGACCTTGTGACCGGATGTGCACCACACATGACCAGGAGCAGCAAGGCGGTGTCCATGTGAGCTCCAGCCTGGAGCGTGGTTAAATCCGAAGGGGAAGAGAGCTGCAGCTGTGCCCAGCAACTTCAAAGAAGTAAAAGTGGCCATTAGTGTTTATGTGTACAGGAGTACAAAGGAAAAAAACAACTCGGGTTTAAATATTCCTGCACATGCAGACACCGGACCCGTAGAAGTGGGACATCCCGCGAAGCGGTCACCGTTGGTCCTAGCACCTCCCTCCCTGTATCATGCACCTGCTGCTGTAATTTTTGCATTAAATTAAACAGCTGCAAAATTGGAATGCTGAGTGCCGCCATCTTTCTTTTTGGATTTAAAACTTAACTTTTACTGGCTCTATATTAAAAAGACATAGTTGTCTAGACCAAACAAAAGTGTGCATACGTGACTGTGCAAGTCAGTGTAGTGCTAAACTGAACCCCTCTTATTACCAGGGTTCACAGATACCCCAGCTAGGTCCCGTCCAAATACCCTAGGGACGCTGGCAGGTCCCTGCTTTTTCGGTTTGAGTTTCCCCTAGGATGTAGTCTTCAGAACAAACAATCCCATTAGGTAAACCCAGCCACATGCATTAGTGAAGAAACAGCTTGTATACTCCTATATGGAGCGATCTCACCCAACTGCGTCCACTTGTACGCATGTATACGAGTCCATATAGCTCCGGATAACCTTCTGCTAGTGTTTTCCAGGCTGCTCAGGGCTCAGTGAATGTCATATAGCCTCCATGTCATCTGATACGTTCCCTCTCAACACGTTTCAGATCCCTCTTCTTCAGGGGAGTCATGGTACACATATAGGGATTTATGTTCAAAGATACACATCCCTGTGCAGATGATGGCGATGGTGTCCAGTCTGGCCCCCTCAAGGTTGTGCAGCCGGATCACCTCCAAGAAACCAGGAACAGCTTCTCTCAACCATCCAGGACCATTTAGGTAACATACAATGCTTTTGAACGCCATGATTTACCACCATTTCGCAAGGAAACAGTGAAAACTAAGTGGGTCAATGAACAAAACATTGTAAATTACGATCCATGGCCAGGAAACTAACTAGATGTGAATCCTATTAAGAGCTTTTGGTCAATCAAAAATTGTGAGGACACACATAAATTGTGACAAACTCTAAGCACTAAATAGACAAGAAAGGATAGCCATCAGTCAGGATTTGTCCTGGAAGGTCATATCCAATATGCCATGATGAGTTGCAGATGTCTTGAAAAATAAGAGACAACACTGGCGTTAGGAGTATCGATTCGCAAGACTTCGGTCATTATTAGTCCCTGGACACTAGTTGGGAGGCTCATGTATCCCTTACCTTCTGAGATCCCTGGCACGGCTTTTGATTAGCTAGGCTGGCGTAAAGTAATCTGTGCAATAGGATGCAATGATGACTTCCGGGCTGGCGAGTGTCATGTGTGTTATGCTCCAACGCAATGACAATGTCATGCTAGCCTGGCTAGTCAAAATGAGTGACAGGGATCCCAGAAAGTAACAGATTCACAAGCTTGTTGTCCAGTGGCCAGAGAATACTGACCTGGTGCTGTGATGTAACACATTTCTCTGCCTTTTTTTTTTTTTTTTTTTTTAAACCATATAGGAGAACGTTTGTACCCCATCATCAGCCCTCTGAGCTCATCATAAATCAAGTCAGTGGCGTCTGACAGCCGCTGAGCTCATATTTCACTGACTTAAGTTATGATGACCTCACAGGGATGTAGAGATTGCAGAAATACTCCTGTGATGAAACAGGAAGGGAAATTTGCTGCCTCACTGACAGGCATCTGCAAGTCACTGCTGTGTTGTCTGTATACCCTCTTAAGCTATGTTCACACATTGCATCTTTTGCAATTTTTTTATGAGTTTTATGTAAATTAAAAGCTGCTTTTTCAGAAATCTCTTGCACACAAGTTTGCTATTTTTTTCCTTACTGAAATGGAAAACTGCTGCATTTACATGTACTGTAAACAAATAACACACGAAACACACAAGTAAAAAATGCAACATAAATGCAGCAAAAAAACGAACAAAAACGCAGTAAAACCTGATTTGTTTCTGCAAAGAGCACTTGTTTTGCTGTAGAAAAAAAGCATCAAAAAAGCAACATGTGAACGTACCCTTATGCTCCCTCCCCTGGCCAGGAGCTGTGGTATACACCGACTATGAACTGCAGAATCTTTGTGTCGAGCCCACTGGGATGAGGGTACTCGGTACCGGACCATGTCTGCTATTGGGGAAGTCACGGGTGGTCCTGGTCCGGTCCGTGTCCCGGGCCCTGGCAAATAAAAGGGTGTATTTACAGGGGAGAATAGTCTATCGTGACGCCACCCACTATATGCGGCCAGTAAGGGGGCCGCCGCTGCTGCACAACCTCCGGGGACGATGTGAGTGGCAGCATAGATGGTATAGTTCCTGTGGGTAGAACTGTATTCCCCGGGGCAGTGATGGTATAGTCTATAATGGATATGGATGGTGGAGACGGGGTTAAAGAACACAATCACGTTTTGTAGTCAAAGGTGCAATTCTCCTTTTCTCCTGATGCTGCAGCTTCTTCTAATCTGTGTGCAGAGCTAGCAGGCTTGTAGCTCTGCAGGCGGGATCTCTCTGCTGCTGGATGTAGGGCAAAGGTTGCAATCAATACACAGACTCACAGTTTTGCTGTTTTCCAAAGCTTTACTGCAGATGTTGTTGCAGGTTATAGTCCACGGAGTCTGTAATGGGGCTAAGCTCTCTTCCCACCCTATCCGGGTCATCAACTTCCTCGTGCTGCGCTGTGTGTGTGTGTCCTGGCTGCTGCATCTAGCTGAGCTGCTGGGACTTCTCACTCCTTCTCTGTATTCTGCTGGTACCACTTGGCTAGGCAACTTGAGTCCTCTGTGCTGTGCTGACCCCTTCGTGTTGCTTTGCACTGGTACTATGGGCATCTAGAAATCCCACTGTTCCTGGATTCACTGTGCTGTGGGTGCCAGACACAGTACCGTATCCGGTGTCCGTTCTGTGCACTCTTCTAGGGCAAGTGAAGGTATCACTCCAGCTCCCAGACGTGTTCCTCAGTCTGTAGTTCTCCTGTTCCTCCGACCCTTGCTGGGCCTGCACTGAGCTAACTCTGCTCTAACTGTGCTCTTCACAGCACTGTCCCGTGCTGCACTGAGCTCTCCCTCATGAGCAGGAGTATTTAAGAGAGCAGGTTGTGCTCCCCCTCCTGGCCCAGAGGTGCTAGTGTTTGTCAGTGTGTTGTGGGGAGAGAACCCATGTGATGTTATTGTGGCACATTAACCCATGGGGTGCCACATTCCCCCTTAGTTAAATACAGTACTCCGGGACTGTGGAAAAACAAGTAAACAACAGTTAACACATTTTATATTTACATAGACTTAAAAGGGAAAAAGTACAAAAATGACTAAAATTTGAAAAAGAGTCCAAAAAGTAAAAAAGCAGTCTTTCCGGGGGTTTAGTCTGCTGCCTCCGGGCTGATAAGTATATTCACAAGAGTTCTTACCACAACCAGTCCATGGTATATATGTTCCATAAGTAAATAAGAAAAGTTCAAAGTTCATACAGGATAGTCTCTGTAGGTACTGGGCTTTTTAACGTTGCAACAACTATATACATTTGTCCACGGGCGTTTCTGCTTAGGAGGCCTGGATTCGCTACACCACCCCCCAGGCACTTTCTTTCCCTAACTTAATATACATGGGGGTCAATCCAGTTCCTTCACCCTCTTGGACACAGTCTACCAGGTTCAATTTACGTTTACTTTACATTCAAACAAACATATTTACATTTCACTGTTAATGACATTCTAATCTTTGTACCTAGCTGGTAACTGACCTTGGGTACTACGCTCTGATCTGCGCAATGTTGGTGGACTTAGCCTGATAGTGTGAGTGGACGTGTACCTATTTGGGGTGCTTGGTATTATGGCAGATGGGTATCTGACTGCAGGACTGGCAAGTTCACTAGGACCAGGAATTTGTTCTTCCTCTTCAGATTCTACTTCCAGTTCTTCAAGTCTTGGGTCTTCTTCAGGTAACACGGGTTCTGGTAACACGGGATCTGGTAACACAGGTTCTGATGTTGGTTCCACCATTGAAGGGAATGCAATCATTGGTACTAAAACTGCTCCGTGGTAATTTGGACATGTTTTAGGGAAATCTCCCAGTACCGTGTGGAATACTACTTCTTTTTCTTTCACTTTAATAGGTTGGACCTGTACGGGTTCTGTTATTTCAGGTGTCTTCAGGGTTTCAGGACACAATTTAAGCTGATCTCGAGATAAGACTTGTGAAGTTCTTCCTTCATCTTTGCTTATCAAATAGGTTTTTACGTTGTCTAGGTTAGATGGTAAGACTGTGTATGGGACGGTTTCCCACTGATTATTCAGTTTGTTAGTGCGTCTCTTTCTCTTGAGCACTTGATCACCTTCTTGTAATGGCATTGCTTGAGCATGTTTGTTAAAAGTTTTCTCTTGTCTTGCTCTAGCTTGCTGTAAGTTCCTTTCTACACATTCTTGTACTTGTTGATACTGTTTCTGACGTTTGGTATCCCAATCTGATTCTTCTTCTACTTCTGTATCTGGTTTTACGATTCCCATTTCTAGATCAATTGGTAATTTACCGGGTCTTGCATGCATAAGGTATGCCGGAGTGCAGTTTGTAGAACTCACGGGAACATGGTTGTATAAGTCTACCAAATCAGGTAATTTATCTGGCCACTGGTTTCTTTCTGACTCTGGTAAAGTCTTTAACAGTTCAATTACGATATTCATCTTCTCGCATAAACCATTTGTTTGGGGATGATACGTTGTTGTGTGAATCTTCTTACAACCGTACATATTGCAGAACTCCTTAAATAATTCTGATTCAAAAGCTGGACCTTGGTCTGCAAGGACTTGTTCTGGGTAACCATGTGGTCTACAGAAATGCGTCTGGAATGCTTTTGCTGCCGTCTTCGCTGTCAGATCTTTAACTGGTACCACCACTAAGAAGCGTGAGTAATGGTCCACGATGGTTAAGGCATAGACATAGCCTGACCGGCTTGTTGACAACTTGACGTGGTCTAATGCCACTAGCTCGAGTGGCTGCTTGGTTACTATTGGCTGAAGCGGAGCTTTCTGTGAATCCTTCCTTCTGAGGTTGCATGCGGCACATATTCTACACCAACGTTCAATTGATCTTCTCATGCCAACCCAATAGAATCTTTCTCTCAGGATCGCTTCTAACTTCTTCCATCCGAAATGACCGTCATGATAAGCTTCTAAGACCATTTGAGTGGCTCGCTTGGGCACGATAATCTGCCAGACCAGTTCATGCGTTTTAGGATTGGTATGCGTTCTGCAGAACTTCCCTTGGTGCAGGAACAACTTGCCTCTATCTTTCCATAGCTGTATAGCTTCAGCTGGGGCATTTTGATCAGGGTTTGCGCCTTGTTGCGTTCTTTCACTAGCTTCACAGCTGGATCATTATCTTGGGTTTCGACCGATCCATAGTGTCTTAACGGGTTAAGATTTACTTTCTGCTCTCTCTGGTAGATGCCGGGTTGGTACTTATCTTCCTTTGAATGATGAAAGGCCGGTAGTTCAATCTCTTCCAACTCTTCCGGTTCCTCTTCCACGTCTTTCAGGTGTGGCATCCGTGACAAGGCATCTGCGTTCCCGTTCTTGCGACCTGCTCTGTATTTGATGACAAAGTTGTAATTAGATAGCTGGGCTATCCATCGCTGCTCCAGAGCACCTAATTTTGCTGTATCCAGGTGAGTCAACGGGTTGTTATCCGTGTAGATGGTGAATTCGGCACCTGCCAAGTAATGTTTAAAACGTTCAGTCACAGCCCAAACTACTGCCAGTAGTTCTAACTTGAAGGAGCTGTAGTTCTCGGGATTTCTTTCTGTAGGCCGGAGCTTCCTGCTTGCAAAGGCAATAACTCTTTCTTTGCCTCCTTGCTTCTGCGACAATACTGCTCCCAGTCCCACGTTGCTGGCATCCGTGTATAGAATGAAGGGTTGATGGTAATCAGGGTATGCCAGGATCTCTTCTCCAGTTAGTGCACTTTTCAGCTTGTTGAAGGAATCTTCTCTTTCCTCATCCCACTGTACCAGGAAATTACAGGATGAAGACTTTTTTGATCGTCCTACCAGAACGTCTTGCAGAGGAGCTGCTAGCTTCGTGAATCCTCTGATAAATCTTCTATAATAGCCTATCAGGCCCAGGAATTGCCTCACTTCTTTCACGTTCGTAGGTCTTGGCCAATCCCTTCTCACTGTGACTTTATCAGGATCCAGTGCTACTCCCTCTGAACTCACGACGTGTCCCAGGTACTGTACCTTTGGTTTGAGAAGGTGACACTTGGATGGCTTGATCTTCATGCCATATTTCGATAAAGCCTCGAACACTTCTGCCAGATCTTGTAGATGTTGCTCATACGTCTTGGAGTAGACTATGACGTCATCTAAGTACAGGAGGACAGTTTCAAAGTTCTTGTGTGCTAGACAGCTCTCCATCAGACGTTGGAAGGTCCCGGGTGCGTTGCAGAGTCCGAATGGCATACAATTAAACTCACAGAGGCCCATCGGCGTAGTAAACGCTGTCTTCTCCTTGTCGGCCTCGGCCACAGGAACTTGCCAGTACCCACTAGTCAGATCAAGGGTGGAAAAGTAGTTAGCAGATCTTAATGCAGCTAATGACTCCTCAATCCTAGGTAATGGGTATGCGTCCTTATGTGTGATGCGATTAATCTGCCGATAATCTACGCACATTCTCATGGTCCCATCCTTCTTTTTAACTAACACTAGAGGTGCTGCCCAGGGGCTACAACTGTCTCTTTTTACCCCTGCAGATTTCATTTCTTTGAGCATGTCTTTGGTAGTTTGGTAGTGAGCTGGTGGTAAGGGTCTATACCTCTCTTTTATAGGTTGATGGTTACCTGTGGGTATAGTGTGCTCTACCCCTTTGTTTACTGAATATTTGCTCATATTCCTTCACTACCCGGTATACTCCATGCTTGTGACGGGGAGGTGTAGAACTGGTACCTACATGTAGCTTTTGGCACCAATCCTCCAGCTTCTCCTCTGAGCCATTGTCATCCGCCTGACTTGACGGGTCCAAGGGCTCGGCGGCTGTGATGTTGTTATTATCAACCGTGTACAACTTAGTCATGGTAGCATACTTAGGTAATGTGACCTCATCTTCTCCGCAGTTTAATAGGCGTAATGGCACTCTCCCCCTGTGTTGTCAACTACTCCTCTAGCTGTGAGTACGGTTGGTCTACTGTCTGAGTACACGGTGTGAGGTGTAGCGGCGTCAGGAAGGCAAAGACACGGGATCCAGCACCACTGGTCATGGCACATGGGTTTATTTGGCCACAAAATGTAGACAACAATAGTCCGGTGCACTATTCCGGATTCCCCTTACTTCAGGGGCCGCTTCTCATCTTCACCCAAAAGGACTTACCCCGTCAAAACCAGCTACAATGTCTCAGGCCTGGCTCAGGGATGTTTCTCTGTCAGAAGCTCAGTGAGTTGTGTTCACTCCCTCACACTAGAGACCACACCCCGTGGTCTAGCTTCCTTTTATCACACCCAAGCCAGTAAGCAGAACCAACACAAAATCCCGGGATGGAGTGCGACCTGTCAATATGGAGGACGCACCCAGGGAGGCACACACCGGTCGCAGGGGCCCGACCCGGTCGGTGCCTCAGACCCCCCCCTATGTTCAAGCGTATGGGGCTGAACACAAGGCCATAACCCCGGGGCCTGCGTGCAGACCGCGTCACGGCGTGGAGAACCGGCGAAGCCAAGCAGGGGCACCCGGGGGTACCAGCGGTGCCAGACCCCATGAGCAACCAACCCGTTCGGACCCCGGCACCCACAAACCCCGGACGGGTACCAACGACAGAGGCCTGGGGCCCCACGAGCAACACGGGGTTTGCCCGCGGCACTGCTGCACCGCACCGGACGGCGAGTCGGCGCACTTGGCTCTGCACCCGGGAATCAGTCACATTAAGTCCTCTGGGTATACCGGCGGCGGGATTCTCGGGCTCTGGGCCCTGTCTGCCCTTCATCCGGGGGGCCATATACTCGTTCCACAACACCCGGAACAAGGGCATATCCCTCCCCAGCACAACATCATAAGGGAGATCCTTTACTACCCCCACGACATGTTGAACCCTCCTGGCTGGGGTAGCGAACGTGACACGCTTCGTTGGATACCTGCGATGATCCCCATGGACACTCATCACCCTGACCTTTTGGTCGGTGGGTTTGGTCCTGGAGACCAAGGAGGCACACACGAGGGTCACGTTGCTCCTGAGTCCAGGAGAGCCGTCACTTCATGACCATTAAGCCGAACGCGGCACAGTACATTCCCAGTGTCCCTGGGGTCCGAGCGCCCTTTTCCGACGAGGTGGGTGAACATGGACCGCCTCCGGGAGTAGTCACAGTCCATGGGTTCCCCGTTGAGGGGACACTGTGCCATCATATGTCCAACCTCCTGACACCTCCTACATCCGGGTTGACCTCCATTATACCAGGGGCTGAACGGCGGCGGTCCGGAACACCGCTTTGCTGCAGGGGGAGGGCCGTTCTTGGCCTGAGACGGGTGCTCGCTCACCCGGGGTCCGGATTGGGGGTCCCTGCTTTCTGGTGTGGTGGACGCGGCCTTGCGGTTGGTTCGCAGTGTACTCGTGTCCCTGATCAAGTCCTGTGTGGCCACATGGCGCTCCACCACATTCACCACCTGGTATAGGGTACCCAGGTCACTGTGTCCCACCCACCATTGTATGGGGATGGGCAGCGTACGCACGAAGCGATCCACCACCACCCGCTCTACCATCTGGGCCGGACTCAGGGCTTCAGGCTGAAGCCATTTCTTAACCAGGTGTAGCAAGTCATAGGCCTGAGAGCGCACAGGTTTGCCTTCCTCGTAGGCCCATTGGCTCACCCGTTGTGCCCTCACGTAAGTATTAACCCCGGTATGGGCCAATATCTCCCCCTTCAGGGCTCCATAGTCCAGGGCATCCTCGGTACACAGGTCTATGTATGCCTTTTGGGGATCACCAGTCAAATAGGGCACCAGCACCTCGGCCCACTGGGCGACCGGCAGTCTCTCCCATTCGGCCACCCGCTCAAACACTGCCAGGAATGCCTCCACATCATCCCCCGGCGTCATCTTTTGCAGCGCTTGTCTTACCCTTTTCCGGATGCTGCCATCATCACCTGGGCCTTGGGGCGGTTCCCACGGTCTGGCACGAACAGCCTCGGTCAACAGGGCCATCTGTTCCTGGTGTCTTTGTTCCTGCTGCTGCAGTGCTTGGAACTGCTGCTGCTGAGCCTGAACCAGGTGTTTGAGTACCTCCTCCATGCTGGTGGTGGGCTCGTATTGGAATTTAGCCGCTTGGATCCTGGACATGCGCTGCCGGGCACCCCGCAAGAGACTGGCGGCTATAATGACTGCTGCTCCTCTCACTTACCCGCCGCTCATTAGCCTCATGAAACAGTCACTTTCACCAGCGGTTCCGCAAGGAAGGGCGACAGTAGCGCGGGCTTCACCAGTAATGAATGCTACACCTCACCGGGCCGGCATTTGCCCGCATTCTCCACCATATGTGAGGTGTAGCGGCGTCAGGGAGGCAAAGGCACGGGATCCAGCACCACTGGTCACGATACAAGGGTTTATTTGGCCACAAAACGTAGACAACAATAGTCCGGTGCACTATTCCGGATTCCCCTTACTTCAGGGGCCGCTTCTCATCTTCACCCAAAAGGACTTACCCCGTCAAAACCAGCTACAATGTCTCAGGCCTGGCTCAGGGATGTTTCTGTCAGAAGCTCAGGGAGTTGTGTTCACTCCCTCACACTAGAGACCACACCCCGTGGTCTAGCTTCCTTTTATCACACCCAAGCCAGTAAGCAGAACCAACACAAAATCCCGGGATGGAGTGCGACCTGTCAATATGGAGGACGCACCCAGGGAGGCACACACCGGTTGCAGGGGCCCGACCCGGTCGGTGCCTCACAACGGGTTCTACCAGGGCTTGATAGTCTTGCCCCTTAATGCCTATTGCAGCTCTACACCAGACCAACATTTCAGTTTTGGGAGGTATTACAATGGGTATTGGATCACTTACTCGTACACTGCCGATCTCACCTCTGGAGATTTCTACCTGTTGCTTCAACATCAGGGCTTTGATCTCTTTGTGCAGAAGCCTCTGTTGTCCAATTCCGGCAGTCTCAGCGAATTGCTGCAAAACACTTAACACTTCGGAAAAACATTTCTCAATTAAATTCATTCCTATCAGCATCACGGGTTCACGTTCTCGCCGGTTAACATCTATGATTATAACACCCTGGTTCTGCAATTCTACCTTCCCAACCTGAATATTCATCTCTCTAAATCCAACCTTTGGTATTACCTGTCCATTACTAGCCCATACATCAAAGTTAAAGTCATCTGGCGCACTAGTAATGTCTGAATCAGCCCAGTACCTTTTATATAGAACATGTGGGATGGATGTTATTTGGGACCTGGTATCCAGCAAGGCACTGAAGGGAATGCCATCCAACACAATAGGGATCACCGGCTTTCCTCCCACGAATTTGTAATACCAGGCTGAGGGGCCTTGAGAGTTTATTCCTGGGGAGCGGCCCGCCTGCCCAGAGAATCGTCGTTTAAAGGACACTCACGAGCAAGATGGCCTGGTTTCTGGCAACAGCGGCAAATGGGCTGTCCATCTGGTTGGTAGCGATCGCTGGGTCGTCCTCTTGCTGCGGGGTATCTCCTGGGCCTCATCCACGGAACATCCTCTCTGCTGGTCGCCAACTCGATCTTGGGTGCAGGCTTTGACTCTCGCAGTTCCTTGATGACCTTAGCCATGGAGATCTCGGTGTCTGTCAGGGCATCTTAACTTTTGATTGAGGGCTGCATTGGAGATATATTCCCCGGCATCAGCAGCAGTCGCTGACATGGCAGATGTCGCTGGCGCTGCCGGCTGCTGAGGTGATGCTGCAGTGTCAGGTACAGATGTTAATTCCCGTGGCTCTTCCAGCTGCTGCAGACGGATAGCTCTCTCTTTCAGCTCAGTAAATGTCATGCCAGGGTTCTGCAGCAGTATCATGCTCAACTGTCCTCGGTGGGAAGGGGAATGGAGGCCCTCTATAAATTGATCAAGTAGCATTTTATCAGCTCCCGGGGCTAAAGCAGGTTCTGCCAGCTTAAGGGCTTTGAGTGCTTCCTGCAGGTTCAAGGCAAAGTCTCTGGCACTCTGTTTAGGTTTCTGGTGGCATGCAAAGAACCTCATCTTAGCCCGGGTATCAGCTGCAGATTCAAAAGTTGCTTTCAGTCTAGCTGCTAGATGCTCTACAGTGTCCTTATCCGTGTCCAGCCAGGACGCAACCTCACGCCGTGCATTGCCCGTTAACTGTCCCATTATCATTCCTACACGCTGGGCTTCAGTGAGGGGATACATCACATAATACTCTTTAATCTTTAGCATAAAGTCAGTTAATGTATTGGGCTCACCGGAGTACTGGGGCAGCCACATTGCCCCTGGAGTATACGGCATCAGGAACGGCATTATTGGTGCTGTTCCTTGCGCCGCTGCACCGCCGGGTACTATCGCTGGGTCCGGCGCTGCAGCTCCACCGGCTGCTCCGTCGCCACCTTGTGCATCGGGCCGCGACATCTTGGGCCCGCTTAGTTAATATCCGCCCTCCGTCTTCCGTTTCCGCCTGGATGTCTATGGGAGGTTCTGGGGAGCACCAGGGATCTTCTTCCCCGCGGGATATCATCAGCACCAAGGGAAAAGGCTGTGTTCGCGCCAATGCAAGGTACCGCCCCCTTTCTTTCCCGCGCGCCGCACGCTCCAAAATGGCGGATTCTTAAAAATACAGTTCAGATGGCGCAGTTCAAAAATGGTTTTCACATCAAACACGGCACACGCTGCCCATTTTAACGGGCACAGTAGATCCTGTTCGTGACGCCAGGTTTGTCGAGCCCACTGGGATGAGGGTACTCGGTACCGAACCGTGTCTGCTATTGGGGAAGTCACGGGTGGTCCTGGTCCGGTCCGTGTCCCGGGCCCTGGCAAATAAAAGGGTGTATTTACAGGGGAGAATAGTCTATCGTGACGCCACCCACTATATGAGGCCAGTAAGGGGGCCGCCGCTGCTGCAGAACCTCTGGGGACGATGTAGTGGCAGCATAGATGGTATAGTTCCTGTGGGTAGAACTGTATTCCCCGGGGCAGTGATGGTATAGTCTATAATGGATACGGATGGTGGAGACGGGGTTAAAGAACACACACGTTTTGTAGTCAAAGGTGCAATTCTCCTTTTCTCCTGATGCTGCAGCTTCTTCTAATCTGTGTGCAGAGCTGGCAGGCTTGTAGCTCTGCAGGTGGGAGCTCTCTGCTGCTGGATGTAGGGCAAAGGTTGCAATCAATACACAGACTCACAGTTTTGCTGTTTTCCAAAGCTTTACTGCAGATGTTGTTGCAGGTTATAGTCCACGGAGTCTGTAATGGCGCTAAGCTCTCTTCCCACCCTGTCCGGGTCATCAGCTTCCTCGTGCTGCGCTGTGTGTGTGTCCTGGCTGCTGCGTCTAGCTGAGCTGCTGGACTTCTCACTCCTTCTCTGTATTCTGCTGGTACCACTTGGCTAGGCAACTTGAGTCCTCTGTGCTGTGCTGACCCCTCCATGTTGCTTTGCACTGGTACTATGGGCATCTAGAAATCCCACTGTTCCTGGATTCACTGTGCTGTGGGTGCCAGACACAGTACCGTATCCGGTGTCCGTTCTGTGCACTCTTCTGGAGCAAGTGAAGGTATCACTCCAGCTCCCAGACGTGTTCCTCAGTCTGTAGTTCTCCTGTTCCTCCGACCCTTGCTGGGCCTGCACTGAGCTAACTCTGCTCTAACTGTGCTCTTCACAGCACTGTCCCGTGCTGCACTGAGCTCTCCCTCATGAGCAGGAGTATTTAAGAGAGCAGGTTGTGCTCCCCCTCCTGGCCCAGAGGTGCTAGTGTTTGTCAGTGTGTCGTGGGGAGAGAACCCATGTGATGTTATTGTGGCACATTAACCCATGGGGTGCCACATTTGCATGTTTGGACAAAGCAAATATAACTGTACATAGCAGGGACACATTTATAAGATTAATAGATTAATAAGGAGAAAAACACTTACACAGGGGCACTGACTCCAACACACCACCACTCACTAATCAGCTTTTCCCGTTGTAAAAATTCAAGGAACCGGGATCTGAGTAGATCCGCCCATAGAAAAAGGTGCTCAGCTTAATGAAGCCTGGGCTCTGGGCAGTGATGAAGACTTTATCCAGAAGAGAAAATTGTGGCAGATGTTACTGTAAAATGCAGGCTTTATTCCATTCTAATTAAAAGTGCTGTTCCAGCAAGCAGCGTCACAGCTAGGCAAGAGAGGTTAATCTGGTACCAGATCAGTTGAAGCGCAAGTAACACAAAACGGTCCGTCGTCTGTTTCCAGGTGCCCTGAAATAGAATACCCTATTGCCTAGCTGTGACTCTGCTTGCTGGAACAGCACTTTTAATTAGAATGGAATAAAGCTTGCATTTTACGGTAACGTGTGCCGCAATATTCTCTTCTGGATAAAGTCATTTATAAAATTATCTCGGGAACATGTTTATAGGAACATATTTTTAAAAACAATTTTGCAAATTATCATTACAAGATCTATGAATTAATATGTACTAGGGACAATCCCTTTAAGTTTACTTAATATGCCCCCCTCCCCGTCACTCTATATGTCCCCATGTTGGTATCTGATAATGCGACAATCGCAGTGGGCCCCAGTCACATGATCGGAAGATGTTAGGCACAGAGACAGGATGAAAGCGGCGAGCTGTGAACACGGAGTGGGAGAGGGTAAATTATCAGCTGTTTATTATTTTACTTTGTGCACGCCATTATGGGGACATATAGAGTGACGGAGGGGCCATATCCAGAACAGAGGGGATGAGTGCAGAATGGGGGGGCCATATCCAAGGTGGGGGTCTATGTAACCATCAGTGGGGGGTTAAGTACCATCATTGGGGGCTATATACAGGATGGAGGGCTATGTGTACCATCACTGGAGGGTATATGCAGGATGGGGGCTATGTACCATCACAGGGGGCCATATCCAGGATGGGGGGCTATGTACCATCACTTGGGACTATGTAACGTCACTGAGGACTATGGGACTATGTACCATCACAGGGGGCCATATCCAGCATGAGAGGGGCCATGTGTAGTGCCCCGCCAAGAGCATTAGATTAGATTAAATTACATTAGATAAACTTTATTGATCCCGGAGGAAATTACAGTATTACAGCAGCAGAACAAAGATCAAGAACATTACACACTTTACAGAATAAGTCTATATGGACAGCAGGTGTGGGTAGACTGGTACATGTATCTCCCCTATTCCCCCCATACCCTTAGAACTTCACTTAGTCTTTGGATGCTTTACACTTATACATTTGTTAAACATCCCCACAGCTGTCGGAACAAACGATTTCCTGTATCTTTCCTTTTTACACATTAGTTGGCTTAGACGCTTGCTGAATGTGCTCTTTTGCTTCGCAAACAGTTCATAGAGTGGGTGTGTATTGTTGCTCATTATAGCCTTGCATTTCTTATTAATTCTATCCTCCTCGAAAGTCCTAAGTTGTAGACCCACCGCCGCACTAGCCTTCTTGATAAGTTTATTCAGCTTATTAGCATCAGCTGTGCGCACACTACTACCCCAGCATATTATTGCAGCAAAGATTGCACTCGTCACAATAGATTGGTAGAACATTTCAAGCATTTTGCTACACACATTAAACGACCTTAACTTCCTTAGGAAGTAAAGTCTACTCATCCCTTTCTTGCAAACCTTCTCCATATGGCACCTTCAATCAAGCTTGCTGTCCAGGTGAACCCCCAAATATTTGAAATTCTCCACCATCCCACATCCTGACCATCAATAGTGATAGGTAAGCAATCCTTCATGCACCTTCCATAACTCAACACCAACTCCCTGGTTTTCTTTACGTTGAGTTCTAAATGGTTAGCCTGGCACCAGTCAACAAAGTCCAAAACCACCCTTCTGTATTCCTCCTCCCCCCCCGGCCTCTCTCAATACCTCTGACTATCACTGAGTCATCAGAGTACTTCTGAAGGTGACAAAGGTCTGATTTATACTGAAAATCAGCTGTGTATATTGTAAAAAGGAATGGCGACATCACCGTTCCCTGAGGGGCTCCAACACTGCTCCGAACACTATCCGATACGGCCGCCCCCAACCTTACGAACTGTGGCCTGTCCGACAGGTAATCAATGATCCAATTCACTAGTCTCTCATCAATCGCCATTTCAACCAGCTTTTTACGTAATAATAGTGGCTGTAAGGTGTTGAATGCACTGGAGAAATCGAAGAACATGGCAAGCACAGTGGTTCCATCATTGTCCAAAAAGGAATGTACTGTTTGTAGCAGATACGCTACAGCATCGTCCACCCCGAGACTCTGCCGATACGCAAACTGAAGGGGGTCCGTAAAAGCAGACACCCTCGGACACAAGTAGGCAAGTACAATTCTCTCCAAGGACTTCATCGCATGCGATGTTAAGGCCACCGGTCTATAGTCATTATGGGAGCTCGGCAAGGTAGTCTTGGGAACCGGCACCAGGCAAGAAGTCTTCCATAGAACTGGTACTCTCTGTGATTGTAAGCTCCAGTTAAACAGGTGCTGGAAGACAGTGCACAACTGATTTGCACACACTCTGAGGACACGTGGACAGATACCATCAGGCCCTGCTGCTTTACCAATGACCAGCTTACTAAACTGTTCCCTCACATCATTTTCGGAGATCAAGAAAGTCTCTAACTTCCTCCCCCCAGTTGATATTGCACATTTATTGTTGAATCTGTTGAAAAACTCATTCATTTCATTAGCCATGATCAGCCCCCCACCCCCCTGATCTGACCTTGCCTTAAACCCAGTCAATAGCTTCATTCCCGCCCACACTTCTCTGGAGTTGTGTGACAATTTATTTTCCAATTTAATTCTGAATGCTTCACGGGCAATCTTAATTTTCCCCTTTAAGTCTCGCTGTACAATTTTAATTTCCTCCTTTTCTTTCCTTTTAAAAGCTTTTTTTCTCCTGTTTAATAGATGTTTACATTTTTTTGTAATCCAAGGCTTATTGTTTGCAAAACACCGAATCTCATGAATAGGTACAATATTGTCAGTACAAAAGTTGATGTAATCAGTAACTCTCCCGGTAACCTCATTAACATCATCATTAGGTTCCTTGGCACATAACACCTCCCAGTCTGTGCAATCAAAGCAGTCTTGTAACCCCTTCTCTGCTGCCGGAGACCACTTCCTTATCAGTTTAATTGTCGCTGGTTGTTTGCAGACAACTGGTTGATAGGCTGGAGACAATAGTATGAGGTTGTGGTCAGATTTCCCCAGGGGGGGCAATGCAGTTGATGAGTAAGCATCCTTAACACTGGCATAGAGGAGATCCAATATATAATTGTAGCATGCTACAGAAGGGTACTGCACCCCTGACTGAAGGTGCAGTATGCTTTGTTTTGGTAATGAGTAGAATAAGCCTGAAGCTCCAGTACCACATGCAAACATCTATTGCGTGCTGTGATAATGTGTACAGCGGCCCAGTGGTAACCTGGACATTGGAAAAGACAGTGATAGTAACCACTGGGTCCGCAATAGTTAACTGGTTCCGTTGAACTTGTAATTGTTTATTTTATTTTGAAACGTTTAAAGACATACAGTAGTACCTCCCGGACAGGAAGACACAAGAATACCTGTTATTATTAAAAGTGTTTAATTGTTGTTATGCATAACTAAAAACTTCACACTGTATCGGGTAGGGTAGACTGGACACTTGAGGACAAGTGTAATTTCCCAAGGGGGAGTGTAGTGCCCTGCTAAGAGCACGCTACAAAAGGGTACTGCACCCCTGACTGAAGGTGCAGTATGCTTTGTTTTGGTAATGAGTAGAATAAGCCTGAAGCACCAGTACCACAAGCAAACATCTAGTGATAGAGGACCAATTAGACGCCCGCCGCTAGGGTAACCGGGCCTGGTGGGAGGAGAGGCTAGGTGATAAAGCAAGTGGGGAAGGCAGAACAGAGTTAGTAGTGGTGGAGTGAAGAGTTGAGTGAAGTTAAGAGGAAGAGTGAGAAGCAGAAGATGAAGCAGAGCTGGAGAGCTACAGAACAGCAGAAGAGAACCTAACGGGGAGGGCACCTCAACCTGGTGACCCAGAAGAGAAAGGGGCCAAGAAAGAGAAGGGTAACCAAATACCCTCGCCCAGTCCAAACCCGGAGTATCGACTCTGAAGTGGTCCAGCCGGCTAAATCCCTGAACCACAAACCCGGAGTGGTCGATGACTTTTTAGGAGCATGATCCAATCGCCCTACACCAAGCACGGTCCCCACCAGAAGCACTAGACTGAGTTGGGTTCTCCTTGGAGAGATAAGGGGATCCCATTTATCTCGACGGGCCTGGTCTAACAAGCGTGATCCGTGCAGGGCAGCAGAGCAAGGGACAGAGAGCGTGATAGAGAAGGAACACCAGTGGAGCTTCAGAGGGACACTGCTCAGTGCCAGAACCACCCGATCCACTAGTCCATAACAAGAACTGCATTACCCTGTAACCCTGCAGAATTCAGGAGTAAAGTACCCGATCAGAGTGAGCAATGTGTCGGTGATTTCTTTCTACGAACTGTGATTTATCTCCCTTGCTCTACAGTGACTGTGCTGCCGTACCACACCATCCATTCCTACTTCCAATACCCCGGGGATCTTGCTCCTTCTGTAGGGATCTATTCCACCTTGCTGCCGCTCATCACTCTGGAGGTTCCCGCAGCGCCGGTGCCATCACCGGGATCTACAGGTGGCGTCACGAACAACTACTTCTTTTAATATTTTTGTTTTTCCCTTTGTCATTGACCACCAGGGCCACAGCCTCAGGCACCGCCACCGGTGACCTCCAGACTGCGCCTGAGATCTGAGTCCCCAGGCTTGGGTGAGTCACATGTACCAGGATGGGGGGATATATAAACCAGTATGGGGTACACAGTGTATATATATATATATATATATATATATATATATATATATATATATATATACATATAAGGCTGAGGGACATATATACTAATTGTAAGGCGCACACTGGCATTAAAACATGGACCCCATTTAACATTAAAATGAATTCTCTTTTTCACCAAACTTGGGGTGCGTGTTACAATCAGGTGTGTATTATAAAGTGAAAAGTGTTGTATTTTTTCCCATGTATCCGCTCTCGTGTGATTGGCTATCACAGTCATGCAACTTGTTGGAAGCATGGAAATTTGATTATGGATGGTAGAGAAAAGAAAAATTCTAAACTACATGTGTGTTTCATGTCGTAGGATGATAGACTTCAAATAATAATTTCTAAGAGGGCACAGCACTTAGTTATTGTAAGTTCACTTCTTGTAGTAGCAGTTCTGTATGTTGACCATCTAGAGGGCATTAGCACTTCACAGAGACACAAAGTTCAGGTTTCTCCTGGAATTGAGGCCAGCGCTCCCCCCTTTCTGTAGCCTGATACTACAGGTTTAAAGAACTGCGTGTTTACATGTGAGTCACACAAGATGAGACCAGAGAAAAAAACAGGTAGCTGGCAGCGAAAGCTGAGGGCAAGGCAAGACAGGTTTAAGACGCACTTATAAACACAAAGAAGCGCCAAAAAGATCAAAAAAGCGCCAAAAACTGAATCATGTCCATTGGAAAATACGTCACATTATGGGGAGGATACACACTGTGACATCACATTGTTTACAAATGCCACGTAGTAAAATCTGTCAGATACAGGGAAAACAGTGATCAGAGTATATTACCAAACTACAATGTAGGAATATATATAATTATATGAATAGTAAGATTGTAAATAGTGAAGAAGTAGATAAATAGCAAGTAAAAACATGTAAAACGTCTCTAATTATATGTGAAAAAAGTGGTATGTGAACTCATGCTGGAAAAGAATGTACAAAAAGAGGATTAACCAATGATGTGTTCAGTCGCTCAACTAACAAGCTATTTCAGGACAGATAAGAAACAGTGGTCTAGAGAGAATTAAGTGTGTAAACTAGTGAGAAATAGAACAGAAGTGAGAATCTCCTATGTTCTATTACATATATATGCATAAAAAATATAAAAGAGTGTAAATAAGAAAGGTGTGTTGTTGTGAAAGAATATGTAGTACATTATTAAAGTAAATGTCATATTTTTCTCTATGTATTCCCTCAGATCACCAAGAATCATGGAGTGTCAATTTCTCTGGACAAGATTAGTAGTATAAGTTAATAATTAATCAAAATCAATTTTATTTGGAAAAAATCTATAAAATGTGTATATAAAATATTAAATAAAATATTAAATGTTATGTTTTACTCTATGTATTCCCTTAGAACATAAAGGGCAATTTATCTGGACATGAATTGGTATTAAAAATTAATAATTCATTAAAATCAATTTTATTTGGAATAAAAATCTATAAAATATATGTATGAGATGAATTAATAATTAATTAAAAACGAATAAAAACTAAATTTGTTTTGAAATGAGTTCTTTGAGTAAAAGTATGATTATACAGAACTGTTGAAAATAATCTGTTAAATATATAAGAATTATTTGATGTATATAGGACTCATTGTATAATTATATCTATATTACTGTATACATAAATTAATTGTTAAAATGGACTAGAGAAAATTACATCTACTTATTTATGACAACCAAGGTATAAAAGGAATTATTTTAATTATTTATAGAATATATCATTAAAACATTAATACCACTAGGGAAAGAGCTTTTCACTCTGCAGTACACAGCCTTACCTGTTGAGCTAAATAGCTGGCACACTTCGATCGTGTGTCATGAATTAGAGGCAGTTACAATGTATCAGAGAGACTTGGAACTAAACAAGCTCCTCGAGGCCGGCGTGTGCCACCAATTAAGGGTTCAATTGGCGGCACGCGATTCAAACGTGCTGGTCTTAAGGCAGACGTGTGCCAACACTTAACAAGTGGTACATTGTACAAATAGGATGAATCGCATGAGTTAAAAAAAGGGGAATGTAAAAATAGAAGAACATATCAACAGTCCAATGTCCAGAGCAGGCATGTCATCCCAATAAGGGAGGAAAAAAGGAAAAAAAATTATTCCTGAGTCTGAGTGCACGCCAAGAGCAGCACCCAACGGGGGTTACTCAGTTTTCGTCCAAACAAAGAAATTAGGAAAAGTGGCAAGAGCGCCAAGAATGGAAGGGGAAGGGGGAGATATAGATAATGGGAAGGGAAGAGTAGTCAGAGGAAAGGAGCAGGAAGAGAGCGAACAGAAAAGGAGAAGGGGAGGGGCAATAGGGGAGGAGAAGAAGGGAAAAAAGGGTGAAAAGGAGGTGACTTCAGACTAAGGGGAGCAAAGTAGAGTAGTAGAGGGAGTAGAGGGATAACAGGGGGGGAGTGTATGTCAAAGGGGGAGATGGGGGGGGGGAGAAAAGGGGGAATTGTTCAGTGCTAGGAAAGAATGAGAATGAGAAATTCAGCTACCTATTTAAAGGCAGAAAGAAAAAGGGCGAGAGGATGAGAGAGAAAAGAGGGCAGAAAGGAAGAGAGAAGGGCGAGAACAGAGAGACGGCCAGGAAAAGACAGCCTAGAGCACATAGGTGCAGTGTGGAGAGGAAGGAACCTGTATTTGTCGAGTTATCAAACTGTAGACCACTCCGGATCGATGCGGCCTCCTGGCCTGGGTCTTGAAGAGGCGGCAGGAGCAGTGGATTGTGATGTAGATTCAGGCGGCCAGAGTCCCCATCGAATTAGATTCTTCTCTGCGTGCGGAAGAATGAGGCATGGAATCAGGGTGCCATTACGACGGATCAATAGCTTGGTGGGGAACCCCCAGCGATACTGTATTCCATGATCTCTCAGGATTTTGGTGTAGGGCTTGAATGCCTTCCTCAAAGCCAGGGTGCCCGGAGACTTCAAGAGAGGCATATTGATCCTGGAGGTGCAGGCTCTGCCTGAGGACACGGAGGAAGTCCTCCTTTAGTTCATAGTAATGGAGCCTGGCTAGCACATCTCTAGGACTGTCTTCAGGGACCGAGGGAGGTTTAGGGACCCTATGAATCCTATCCACAACCAGAAGCTCCTGAGGGGTTTCAGGCATCACTGTTTTGATGAAGTCTTTGAGGTATGACCTTAGATCAGCCGCCGCCACCTGCTCTGGTATGCCTCTGAGCCTAATGTTGTTGCGGCGCGATCTATCTTCTAAATCTAAGGTCTTTGCGGATATTCTGTCTGTTCTGTTCTGGAGCCGGTCGTAGGAGTCCAGTAGCTCATTGTGTGAGCGAACTACCTCTGCCATTTTCTGCTCCAATTTGTCAACTCGTGCGCCCAGCTCCGCAATCTCCCCCCCGCACCTCCTCTACCATAGCCCTCATATCCTGCTGCAGGGAGGATCGGAGGCCTGCCAGGAGATCCGTCATCATACCTCTGGTGAGTGGGGCATCCATTAGTTCAGTGTCCCCCAGGTCTTCAGCCTGCACTGTGGCGCGGCGCGCAGCTCTCTGTGCACGAGGAGAGGAGGGAAGCACCATCTTGAGGGAGCTGTTACCGGCTAGGAAATAGTCTGTGACCCTCTTAGGGGATTGCCTCACAGGAGGTTTTGTTTTGCCCATCAGTTGCACAGGCGGATCAGGAAACTCCGTGCCGAATTTGAAGTGCCCAGGTTCCTTCACTTTCTTGTTATGGCTAGTTCTGTGCTCAGGCTGTACAGAGCTCCTGAGTTACACAGCCAGCTCAATTGCTGCCAGGACACGCCCCGGTTCTCGCACCTTCTACCCTAATGCTCCTTCCACCGGGACTAGTTACCCTGGTAATGGGTGGCCAATTGGTCCCCTATGTTAGGTGTAGGAATGCTGGGATAAGAGCCCCAGGTTGACGTTACACTCCCCAATGACAGGAATATGGAATATGGGGCTCCACATATGGATCATTGATATGGCAATACCCAGAGACCGCAGCTGAGCTGTAGTCTGATTTTCTGCTAAGGGGAAAAAAGAAAAAAAAAAAACCTCTTTAAATCTGATTTTCTAGCGAGTGTGAAACGAGCTGAGTGTGACAGAGCAAGTGCGACAGAAGTAAGTGTGTGAATTGTGATTCAGTGACTTTGGATTCAGGGAGTTTGGAAGGGAGGACTTACTGAATTGCTGGTTGTATTTTGTTAATACTTTGCATTTCTTTTTACTTATCATTTCTGTCTGGTGCAATCCCCATTAGGAAATGACCTCCATGATTGGCAATGCCATCCAGTGTACATCTTGCCACATGTATGCATTCCTTGACCAGCCGGTCGAGGGTGCATACTGCTGAGTGAGATGTGAGTACGTTGTGCATTTGGAAGCCCAGATACTGGATCTAAATGAACGACTGACAATGCTGAGATCCATAGACAATATGGAAAGGAGTCTGCTGCTCACTGAACAGCTGCTCAATGGGATAGATGTGGGGGAGGATGGTAGTATGGAGCTGCAGGACCGTGAGGTAGACAGCTGGGTGACAGTTAGAAGGCGGGGTAGAGGGAAGGGTGCCAGGGAGGCTAGCCCTGATCTGGCACACCCCAATAAATTTGCTATGTTGGCAGATGAGGGGGGTGTGAGTTCAGGTACAGCACTGCTGCAGCAGGGCATGACCTCTGAAAGCCAGAGGAGTGTCTGCTCCAGTAAGGGGGAAAACAGGAGAGAAGGGCAGGCCAGACAGGTGCTGGTAGTGGGGGACTCAATTATTAGGGGAATAAATAGGGCAATCTGTCACAAAGACAGAGATCGTCGAACAGTGTGCTGCCTACCTGGCGCTCGAGTCCGGCACATCGCTGATCGGGTTGACAGATTACTGGGAGGGGCTGGTGAGGACCCAGCGGTCATGGTGCACATTGGCACAAATGACAAAGTTAGAGGTAGGTGGAAGGTCCTTAAAGATGATTTCAGGGAATTAGGCTGCAAGCTTAAAGCAAGGACCTCCAAGGTAGTATTCTCTGAAATACTGCCTGTACCACGTGCCACACCAGAGAGGCAAAGGGAGATTAGGGAGATAAATAAGTGGCTCAGGAATTGGTGTAGGAAGGAGGGGTTTGGGTTCCTGGAGAACTGGGCCGACTTCTCTGTTGGCTACAGGTTCTATGCTAGGGACGGGCTGCACCTCAATGGGGAGGGTGCAGCTGTGCTGGGGGAGAAAATGGCTAGAAGGTTGGAGGAGTGTTTAAACTAGGGATTGGGGGGGAGGGTATTCATTGTATAGGAGGGGAAGATAGTGTAAATAGTAACCTGGGCACAAGTAATAAAATTGGGGGTGGCATGGGGGGTGGGGTTAGAACAGTCAATCTAGTAGGAAGGAATAGAGGTAAAGAGAGATGCATAAAGTGCATGTACACTAATGCCAGAAGTCTCACCAACAAAATGGAGGAATTAGAATTGATTTTGTTGGAAAATAATTATGACATGGTGGGGATTTCGGAGACTTGGCTGGACGAGAGCCATGACTGGGCTGTTAATTTACAGGGCTATTGTCTGTTCAGAAATGACCGCACAAATAGGCGTGGAGGAGGTGTATGTTTATATGTAAAATCATCCTTAAAACCCATCCTGCGTGATAATATAGGTGAATCTAATGGAAATGTAGAGTCCCTGTGGGTGGAGATAAGGGGAGGGGGAAAAAATAATAAATTACTGATAGGGGTTTGTTATAAGTCCCCAACAATGATGGAAGTGGAGGAGAATATCCTCATAAAGCAAATAGATGAAGCAGCGACTCAGGGAGAAGTCATTATTGTGGGGGACTTCAACTACCCTGAAATACATTGGGGATCAGAAACCTGCAGTTCCAGCAAAGGTAATAAGTTTTTGAAAACTATGAGAGACAATTACCTTTCACAACTGGTTCAGGACCCAACAAGAAGGGGGGCACTGCTGGACCTAATATTAAATAACAGGCCGGACCGCATATCAAATATACGGGTTGGAGGTCACTTGGGTAATAGTGATCATAACTTAATAAGCTTTCAAGTATCCTTTACTAAGATGTGTAGTAGAGGGGCTACAAGGACACTAAACTTCAGGAAGGCAAATTTCCAACGGTTGAGAGATGATCTTAGTGCAATAAACTGGGACGATGTCCTGAGACATAAAAGTACACAACACAAATGGGAGATGTTTATTAGCATCCTGAATAGGACCTGTGCACAATATATACCCTATGGGAATAAGCATGCTAGAAATAGGAGGAAACCACTATGGCTAAATAAAGTGGTAAGAAGTGCAATATGTGACAAAAAGAAAGCATTTAGGGAATTAAAGCAAGTAGGTAGTGATGAGGCATTAAATAAATACAGAAAATTAAATAACATTTGTAAAAAGCAAATCAAGGCAGCAAAGATTGAGACAGAGAGACTCATTGCCAGAGAAAGTAAAAAGAATCCCAAAATATTTTTTAACTACATAAATAGTAAGAAACTAAAAAATGATGGTGTTGGCCCCTTTAAAAATAGTCTGGGTGAAATAGTGGATGAGGATGAGGAAAAAGCCAATATGCTAAATGACTTTTTTTCAACAGTATTTACACAAGAAAATCCCATGACAGACAATATGATCAGTGATAAAAAAAAAAGTCTCAATTAAATGTCACCTGCTTAACCCAAGAGGAAGTACGGCATCGTCTAAAAATCACTAAAATTGACAAATCCCCGGGCCCGGATGGGATACACCCCAGAGTGCTGCAGGAATTAAGTACTGTCATAGATAGACCATTATTTTTAATATTTAAAGATTCCATAATAACAGGGTCTGTACCACAGGACTGGCGTATAGCAAATGTGGTGCCAATATTCAAAAAGGGGACAAAAAATGAACTTGGAAATTATAGGCCAGTAAGCTTAACCTCTACTGTGGGTAAAATCCTAGAGGGTTTTCTAAAAGATGCTATACTGGAGTATCTGAAGAAAAATAACCTCATGACCCATTATCAACATGGTTTTACGAGGGACCGTTCCTGTCAAACTAATCTGATAAGCTTCTATGAAGAAGTAAGTTCTGGACTGGACCAAAGAAATGCAGTGGATGTGGTGTATATGGACTTTTCAAAAGCTTTTGATACGGTGCCACACAAAAGGTTGATACATAAAATGAGGGCAATGGGGATAGGGGGAAATATGTGTAAGTGGGTTAAGAACTGGCTTAGTGATAGGAAACAAAGGGTGGTCATTAATGGAACACACTCAGAATGGGTCACAGTTAACAGTGGGGTACCACAGGGGTCAGTGTTGGGCCCGCTTCTATTTAATATATTTATTAATGACCTTGTAGGGGGCATACAGAGTAGAATCTCAATATTTGCAGATGACACTAAACTCTGCAGGGTAATCAATACAGAGGAGGACAATTTTATATTACATGAGGATTTATGTAAACTAGAAGCTTGGGCTGCTAAATGGCAAATGCGCTTTAATGGGGATAAATGTAAAGTCATGCACTTGGGCAGAGGAAACAAAAGGTATAATTATGTGCTTAATTGTAAAACACTGGGCAAAACTGTCACTGAAAAAGACCTGGGAGTATGGGTAGATGACAAACTCACATTTAGTGGCCAGTGTCAGGCAGCTGCTGCAAAGGCAAATAAAATAATGGGATGCATTAAAAGAGGCATAGATGCTCATGAGGAGAACATAATTTTACCTCTATACAAGTCACTACTGCGACCACATTTAGAATACTGTGTACAATTCTGGTCTCCGGTGTATAAGAAAGACATAGCTGAACTAGAACGGGTCCAGAGAAGAGCGCCAAGTTATTAGAGGACTGAGGGGTCTGCAATACCAAGACAGGTTATTAAACTTGGGGTTATTTAGCTTGGAAAAACGAAGGCTTACGGGTGATCTTATAATAATGTATAAATATATGAGGGGACAGTACAGAGACCTTTCTAATGATCTCTTTACTCTTAGGCCTGAGACTGGGACAAGGGGGCATCCTCTACGTCTGGAGGAAAGAAGGTTTAATCATAATCACAGACGTGGATTCTTTACTGTAAGAGCAGTGAGACTATGGAACTCTCTGCCACATGCTGTTGTAATGAGTGACTCACTACTAACATTTAAGAAGGGCCTGGATACCTTTCTTGAAAACTATCACTAGATTCTTTGATAGGGCGTTGATCCAGGGAATTAGTCTGATTGCCGTATCTGGAGTCAGGAAGGAATTTTTCCCCCCAATGTGGAGCTTAGTGTTGCCACATGGTTTTTTTTGCCTTCCTCTGGATCAACATGTTAGGCTATGGGTTGAACTAGATGGACTTAAAGTCTTCCTTCAACCTTAAAAACTATGTTACTATGTTACTATGTTACTATGATTAAGGAGAAGCAACTGGAAAAAACTTACACAATATGAGGATTTAAAGATCGAACTGCAAAGACTCTGGCACAAGCCAGTGAAGGTGGTCCCAGTGATGATCGGCACAAGCCAGTGAAGGTTGGTCCCAGTGGTGATCGGCACAAGCCAGTGAAGGTGATCCCAGTGGTGATTGGCACAAGCCAGTGAAGGCGGTCCCACTGGTGATTGGCACAAGCCAGTGAAGGTGGTCCCACTGGTGATCGGCACAAGCCAGTGAAGGTGGTCCCAGTGGTGATCGGCACAAGCCAGAGAAGATGATCACAGTGGTGTCTGGCACAAGCCAGTGAAGATGGTCCCAGTGGTGTCTGGCACAAGCCAGTGAAGGTGGTCCAAGTGGTGATCGGCACAAGCCAGAGAAGATGGTCCCAGTGGTGTCTGGCACAAGCCAGTGAAGATGGTCCCAGTGGTGTCTAGCACAAGCCAGTGAAGGTGGTCCCAGTGGTGATTGGCACAAGCCAGAGAAGATGGTCACAGTGGTGTCTGGCACAAGCCAGTGAAGGTGGTCCCAGTGGTGATTGGCACAAGCCAGTGAAGATGGTCCCAGTGGTGTCTGGTACAGCACAAGCCAGTGAAGGTGGTCCCAGTGGTGATCGGCACAAGCCAGTGAAGGTGGTCCCAGTGATGATCGGCACAAGCCAGTCAAGGTTGTCTCAGTGGTGTCTGGCACAAGCCAGTGAAGGTGGTCCCAGTGGTGATCGGCACAAGCCAGAGAAGATGGTCCCAGTGGTGTCTGGCACAAGCCAGTGAAGATGGTCCCAGTGGTGTCTGGCACAAACCAGTGAAGGTGGTCCCAGTGATGATCGGCAAAAGCCAGTGAAGGTGGTCCCAGTGATGATCGGCACAAGCCAGTGAAGGTGGTCCCAGTGGTGATTGGCACAAGCCAGTGAAGGTGGTCCCAGTGGTGTCTGGTACAGCACAAGCCAGTGAAGGTGGTCCCAGTGGTGATTGGCACAAGCCAGTGAAGATGGTCCCAGTGGTGTCTGGTACAGCACAAGCCAGTGAAGGTGGTCCCAGTGGTGATCGGCACAGGCCAGAAAAGATGGTCCCAGTGGTGTCTGGCACAAGCCAGTGAAGGTGGTCCCAGTGATGATCGGCACAAGCCAGTCAAGGTTTTCTCAGTGGTGTCTGGCACAAGCCAGTGAAGGTGGTCCCAGTGGTGATCGGCACAAGCCAGAGAAGATGGTCCCAGTGGTGTCTGGCACAAGCCAGTGAAGATGGTCCCAGTGGTGTCTGGCACAAACCAGTGAAGGTGGTCCCAGTGATGATCGGCACAAGCCAGTGAAGGTGGTCCCAGTGATGATCGGCACAAGCCAGTGAAGGTGGTCCCAGTGGTGTCTGGCACAAGCCAGTGAAGGTGGTCCCAGTGGTGATTGGCACAAGCCAGTGAAGATGGTCCCAGTGGTGTCTGGTACAGCACAAGCCAGTGAAGGTGATCCAAGTGGTGATTGGCACAAGCCAGTGAAGATGGTCCCAGTGGTGTCTGGTACAGCACAAGCCAGTGAAGGTGGTCCAAGTGGTGATTGGCACAAGCCAGTGAAGATGGTCCCAGTGGTGTCTGGTACAGCACAAGCCAGTGAAGGTGGTCCAAGTGGTGATTGGCACAAGCCAGTGAAGATGGTCCCAGGGGTGTCTGGCACAAACCAGTGAAGATGGTCCCAGTGATGATCGGCACAAGCTAGTGAAGGTGGTCCCAGTGGTGATTGGCACAAGCCAGTGAAGATGGTCCCAGTGGCGTCTGGCACAAGCCAGTGAAGGTTGTCCCAGTGGTGTCTGGTACAGCACAAGCCAGTGAAGGTGGTCCAAGTGGTGATTGGCACAAGCCAGTGAAGATGGTCCCAGTGGTGTCTGGCACAAGCCAGTGAAGGTGGTCCCAGTGGTGTCTGGCACAAGCCAGTGAAGGTTGTCCCAGTGGTGTCTGGTACAGCACAAGCCAGTGAAGGTGGTCCAAGTGGTGATTGGCACAAGCTAGTGAAGATGGTCCCAGTGGTATCTGGTACAGCACAAGCCAGTGAAGGTGGTCCCAGTGGTGTCTAGCACAAGCCAGTGAAGATGGTCCCAGTGGTGTCTAGCACAAGCCAGTGAAGGTGGTTCCAGTGGTGATCGGCACAAGCCAGTGAAGATGGTCCCAGTGGTGTCTGGCACAAGCCAGTGAAGGTGGTCCAAGTGGTGATCGGCACAAGCCAGAGAAGATGGTCCCAGTGGTGTCTGGCACAAGCCAGAGAAGATGGTCCCAGTGGTGATTGGCACAAGCCAGTGAAGATGGTCCCAGTGGTGTCTGGTACAGCACAAGCCAGTGAAGGTGGTCCCAGTGGTGATTGGCACAAGCCAGTGAAGATGGTCCCAGTGGTGATTGGCACAAGCCAGTGAAGATGGTCCCAGTGGTGTCTGGTACAGCACAAGCCAGTGAAGATGGTCCCAGTAGTGTCTGGTACAGCACAAGCCAGTGAAGGTGGTCCCAGTGGTGATCGGCACAGGCCAGAGAAGATGGTCCCAGTGGTGCCTGGCACAAGCCAGTGAAGGTGGTCCAAGTGGTGATCGGCACAGGCCAGAGAAGATGGTCCCAGTGGTGTCTGGCACAAGCCAGTGAAGGTGGTCCCAGTGATGATCGGCACAAGCCAGTCAAGGTTGTCTCAGTGGTGTCTGGCACAAGCCAGTGAAGGTGGTCCCACTGGTGTCTAGCACAAGCCAGTGAAGGTGGTCCCACTGGTGATCGGCACAAAACAAAATCCAGCATAATGATCATATTTGCTGTGTGTATCTGATGTATATGAATAATAATAATATAGACAATGATCACCCTGCAGTGAAGTCATCTGGTCACAATGTGGTGGTAACACTCCATATACATAATGATCACCCTGTAGTGCTCTGCAGTGCTCTCATTTGGCCACACAGTGGCAGTAACACTCCATATACACAAAGAACATCCTTCAGAGCAGTCATCTGGCCACAATGTGGCAGTAACACTCCATTTTTGCTATGAACAATTTGCAGTTCTGTCATCTGGCCACACAGTGGCAGTAACACTCCATATACACAATGAACCTGCAATGCTTTCATCTGTTCACACAGTGTCAGTAACACCTCATATACACAATGAACATCCTACAGTGCAGTCATATGGCAACAATGTGGTGGTAACACTCCATATATGCTATGAACACCCTGCAGTTCTGTCATCTGGCCACACAGTGGCAGCAACACTCCATATACACAATAATCACTCTGCAGTGCAGTCATCTGGCCACACGGTGGCGGTAACACTCTACAGTTGAGGCCAAAAGTATTGACACCTCTGCAATTCTGTCAGATAATACTCAGTTTCTTCCTGAAAATGATTGCAATCACAAATTCTTTGGTATTATTATCTTCATTTAATTTGTCTTCAATGAAAAAACACAAAAAGAATTGTCCTAAAGCCAAATTGGATATAATTCCACACCAAACATAAAAAAGGGTGTGGACAAAAGTATTGGCACTGTTAGAAAAATTATGTGATGCTTCTCTAATTTGTGTAATTAACAGCACATGTAACTTACCTGTGGCACCTAACAGGTGTTGGCAATAACTAAATCACACTTGCAGCCAGTTGACATGGATTAAAGTTGACTCAACCTCTGTCCTATGTCCTTGTGTGTACCACATTGAGCATGGAGAAAAGAAAGAAGACCAAAGAACTGTCTGAGGACTTGAGAAACCAAATTGTGAGGAAGCATGAGCAATCTCAAGGCTACAAGTCCATCTCCAAAGACCTGAATGTTCCTGTGTCTACCGTGCGCAGTGTCATCAAGAAGTTTAAAGCCCATGGCACTGTGGCTAACCTCCCTAGATGTGGATGGAAAAGAAAAATTGACAAGAGATTTCAACGCAAGATTGTGCGGATGGTGGATAAAGAACCTCGACTAACATCCAAACAAGTTCAAGCTGCCCTGCAGTCCGAGGTACAACAGTGTCAACCCGTACTATCCATCAGCATCTGAATGAAAAGGGACTGTATGGTAGGAGACCCAGGAAGACCCCACTTTTTACCCCGAGACATAAAAAAGCCAGGCTGGACTTTGCCAAAACTTACCTGAGAAAGCCTAAAACGTTTTGGAAGAATGTTCTCTCTTTTTGGGCAAAGGCATCAACATAGAGTTTACAGGAGAAAAAAAGAGGCATTCAAAGAAAAGAACATGGTCCCTACAGTCAAACATGGCGGAGGTTCCCTGATGTTTTGGGGTTGCTTTGCTGCCTCTGGCACTAGACTGCTTGACCGTGTGCATGGCATTATGAAGTCTGAAGACTACCAACACATTTTGCAGCATAATGTAGGGCCCAGTGTGAGAAAGCTGGGCCTCGCTCAGAGGTCATGGGTCTTCCAGCAGGACAATGACCCAAAACACACTTCAAAAAGCACTAGAAAATGGTTTGAGAGAAAGCACTGGAGACTTCTAAGGTGGCCAGCAATGAGTCCAGACCTGAATCCCATAGAACACCTGTGGAGAAATCTAAAAATGGCAGTTTGGAGAAGGCACCCTTCAAATATCAGGGACCTGGAGCAGTTTGCCAAAGAAAAATGGTCTAAAATTCCAGCAGAGCATTGTAAGAAACTCATTGATGGTAACCGGAAGTGGTTGATCGCAGTTATTTTGGCTAAAGATTGTGGAACCAAGTATTAGGCTGAGGGTGCCAATACTTTTGTCTGGCCCATTTTTGGAGTTTTGTGTGAAATGATCAATGTTTTGCTTTTTGCTTCATTCTCTTTTGTGTTTTTTCATTGAAGACAAATTAAATGAAGATAATAATACCAAAGAATTTGTGATTGCAATCATTTTCAGGAAGAAACTGAGTATTATCTGACAGAATTGCAGGGGTGTCAATACTTTTGGCCAAAACTCTATATACACAATGGTCAATCTACAGTGCTGCACAGTGGCAGTAAATACACCATATACATAATGAACCCCCTGCAGTGCTGAGATCTGGCCACATGGTGGCAGTAAGGCTACATGCAGACTGTGCATTAATTTTCTCTTCTGTTCTGCTTCATTTTTAGCTGCAAAACAGGAGCTGTCAAAGTAAACGCACCCAACAATTCAGATTCGTTTTTGGACGTCTTTTTTGATCCGTTTTTGACTGCTCCGTTTTTTTCCCCATTTTGAAGGGCTCCTATGGGAAAAACGCAGGAGAAAAACGCTACAGAAAGTGACATGTCCTTTTCCAAATCGGAGTGAAAAAACAGATCACATTAAAAGAGTGCAGTGTGACAGAGATGAAAACCCATAGACTTTGCTGAGCTGTCATGTGAGTGATCCGTTTTCTGCAGTGCACTTCAAACAACGGATCAAATAATGGATCAAAAAACACACAGTCTGAATGTAGCCTAAGACTACAAATACACAATGAACACCGTGCACTGTCATCATTTGGCCACATTGTGCAGAAGTACTTTATACAGATTAACAAAGTCAGTGAGCTGCTTCATTGGATATGCGATATATAATATCATATATCATATCATAGATATCATAGATATTCATTAGATATGTGATGCCCACTAGAGCCGTGGCGTACTCGGTAACCGGGGCGTTCGGTTCTGGGGGAAGGATCACGGTGGCAGTGACCCAGCTCTGTGACCCTGGGCGTGCAATAAAAGGGATATTTACAGGGGATATAGTTTGTGATGCCACCTGCGGTTATTCTGGTCATGGTGACCAGCGCTGCTGAAGGGGATGAGCGCTGGGGCAGATGGTAGTACAGCCCAGATGCTCCCCAAAGGTGAAGTGGGGCCCAGGGATGGTATTGGGACAGTCTGTTGGAACTGTTTGTAATCGTTTGAGTGCAGGACTGAGGGCATGGAAACTACCAGAGGTCACAGGGGTTGTAGTTTTCTTTACCTTTTACTTGGTAGTCGATGGTGCAGACCAGGACACTGGTAACAGGTGATAACGGAGGTCCAAACAGCCTGGAAGCAATTGGGGATCCACCTCGCCGGGTGGGTTCAGAGGCCTTCCTTCTGCGCTGTCCTCTTAGGTCCCTGCTGCTTAAAGCTATGCTGCAGCCCTCTTCCTGCGTGTTGGTTTCTCACCCGTATGGCAGGCAGCTCGAACCTTTTACATGTGTCGCTCCTCCGTGGCAGCTCCGGACTCTCGTATGCTGCTGTACCTCCGGGTGCTTGGTGTGGCCAGGAGAGTTGCAGTCTCCTGTCCTCTGGATGTGGTTGTCGGGACCTTAGTACCCAAACAACCAAGGACTCTGGCATCCTGTTCCTAGTGCTCACCTCTGGGGTGAGCTCGGTCACAGCTTCACTCCCCAGGCTTTTCTTGACTTCTCTCCTCTTTCCTCTCTCATCTCTAACACCCCGAGAAGAGCTCCTCCATGGCTCCAGTCCCATGATGTCTGTGCTGTTCTCTTTCCTAGACTGTTCTGACTAACCCCGCCTCCGGGCCAGAATTTATAGGGGAGCTCTCCTGAATCCGGGTGCAGTGCTCCCCCTTCTGGCCTAGAGTCAGGAAAAGTGTTGGATGCTGTTGTTACCTAGGGTCAGGACACCTTCTTGCTTCCAGGCATGACATCACCCCCTGTGAGGGAGGCAATGACACTGTGGCAACCAGACTTCTGGGGTGCCACAGATACAGTGCCCGAAGTCTCGCGAGACTTCGGGCACTGTGTATCCTCAATAGAGAACAACGACCCACTCCTCTGCGCAGGCGCAATCATGTGCCTGGCAAATAACACTCATCATACACAGGAGGGGTGGAAATTTCAAAAGAGCGGGGCAGCTGTTCCAGGCAGGGGGTGGCAAGGATCAAATAGAGTGATCCTTCCCGGACCTTTTCAGTGCTGATTACCATACAGCGCGGGACAGAATAAAAGAGCATTTCTTAGGTATGCAGGGGACGTCTGACCACAGAGAGGTTACAGGAACCCCTATTACAGCATGTTACAGATGGTGGCAAGCTTAGAATGCCCAAAGTGGGTCACAGGTTCCCTTTAACCTTTGAGAGATTGAATGCAGTAGCAGGACATGCAAAGATGGCAGAAGAACAGATCGCTAAGGCACGCAACCGCAGACATTTCTTAACAGCCAATAACAAATGGATGCATTCAGAGAGAGAAGATGAGGACTGTTGACATATGCAACAGATCAGGACTTATTATAAGTGAAGGGAGGACACTACACTAGCCTAACAGCAGATGGCGATAGTGTGTGAAGTTCTATGTTTGCTATGTTGTTCTCTATTGTAGTTGTGATTCTTATTAATTTTCGCTTTGAATGTGTGAATAGCAGTAGCACAGACTGTGTGCTGCTGAGCTTAATATCTCATGTTTACGCAGTAAAGACTATTTACTCAAGATAACCTGCTGAGTGACGTTCTCTTATATACCAGTGGTGATTCTCAGACGATATATACTCTGCCAACAGGTTAAGGCCCAGTCCCACAAAACGACGCACCAGCGATCCCAGTAACGATAATGATGTGCAGAGATCACTGGTGTGTCGTTTTTCACATCACTGGTAAAGATGTCAAACAGGTATCTCACCAGCGAAGTGAAAAACGACGCACCAGCGGTCCCGGTAACGATAACGATGTGCAGAGATCGCTGGTGCGTCATGTTTCACATCGCTGGTAAGATGTCAAACAGGTATCTCACCAGCGATGTGAAAAACGACGCACTAACGACCCAGAATTATACCGAGGTCGTTGTGAATTGTCTCTCCATAGCGTAGCATTGAGATCATTGCTCATTCTTTGTCAAACACAACGATGTAGCGTTCCCAGCAGGAGCGCAACGACTAAGAAATGACCCAGAGCAGTGTGTAACGATCAACGATCTCACAGCAGGGCCTTGGTCATTGGTGCGTGTCACATGTTGGTTTGTGGATAGTAAGGTGTGGTTCTAATTTTCTTACACCCATATAAATGACAAAATTCTTGAAAGATCTCAGCTTCAAATGCAGAACCTCTCTCAGTCAACACCTGTTCTGGGTACCCTTGTGGTCTACAGAAATAGGTTTGAAAGGTTTTTTGCTTCTGTCTCAGCTGTGAAGTCCTTCACTGGAGCAACTACCAGGAATCTGGAGTAGTGATCTACCATTGTTAAGGCGTAAGTGTAACCTGATCTGCTTGATGTTAATTTTACATGATCCAAGGCTACTATCTGAAGCGGTTGAGTGGTGACAATTGGCTGGTGTGGTGCTCGTTGACTCTCTTGGTCTCTTCTCCTCAAGTTGCATGGTCCACAGTTTTTACACCATCTCTCTATGGATCCTCTCATGTCAACCCAGTAGAATCTGTCTTTCAACAGCATCTCAAGCTTTTTCCATCCGAAGTGTCCTGCTTGATTGTGGTATGCATCCAACACGATTTGGACATCCTTCTTAGGTACCACTATTTGCCAGACCATCTCATGGGTTCTGGGATTGATGTAACTCTTATATAGTTTCTCTTGGTATATGAACAGCTTACTTCTCTCATTCCATAGGTGTTTGGCCTCTGGTGGAGCATCTGGAGCAAGACGGGAACCCTCCTTGGTTACCAGCCCTTTAACTAAACTGATAGCCAGGTCACTGTCTTGGGACTCCTTCCAACCATAGTGAGGTAATGGATTTACTGTTCTCTCAGGGTATTTTCTGGTAGCTTGCTGACATTAGGATGCTCTGTGGCGATGTAAGGTGGGTAGCTCTTAATCTTCTAGCTCATCCACATCTTCTCCCACATCTGGTAAGTGAGGCATCCTTGATAAAGCATCAGTATTGGCATTGTTATGGACAGCCTGGTTCTTGATGGTAAACTGGTAATTTGACAACCGGACCATCCAGCGTTGCTCCATTGCACCTAACTTTGCGGTTTCCAAGTGGGTAAGAGGATCATTATCCGTGAAGGCGGTGAAGTTTGCAGATGCCAGGTAGTGCTTGAACCATTCTATGATGGCCCAGACCAGAGCCAGGAATTCCAATTTCAAAGAACTGTAGTTCTCAGGATTCCTTTCTGTAGGGCGGAGCTTCCTGCTGGCATAGGCAATCACTCTTTGCCATTCTGCTTCTGTGCTAAGACAGCTCAGCTCGTAACCCTATGTTGCTGGCATCAGTGTACAGCAGGAACGGTTGATTGTAGTCAGGGTAAGCCATGATCTCTTCACCAGTCAGGGCCTCTTTCAACTGTTCCTTGCCCCACTCAAATGGAGGACCTCTGGACTTGCCTTTCTTGGGCTGGCCCATCAGTAGATTTTGTAGAGGTGCTGCTTTCTTAGTATATGCCTTGATGAATCTCCTGTAGTACCCTACCAGTCCCAGGAACTGACGTACCTCTCTGACACTTGTTGGTTCTGGCAGTTCTCTGATTACGGTGACTTTATCCGGATCTCGTGCCACTCCTTCGGAACCGACTACATGTCCTAGATATTGGATCTTAGGCTTCAGCAGATGGCATTTAGATTGTTCCAGTTTCATCCCGAATTTGGATAACGCATCAAATACCTCTGCCAGGTGTTTTAGGTGCTCTTCATAGGTTTTTGAATACACTATGATGTCATCTAGGTAGAGTAGTATACAGCCTCAAAGTTTCGTTAACACTCCATCAGCCTCTGGAACATTCCGGGTGCATTACATAGTCCGAACGGCATGTTGTTAAATTCACACAGACCCATGGGTGTTGTAAATGCCGTCTTCTCCCGGTCTTCTTCTGCAACAGAGACCTGCCAATACCCACTAGTGAGATCTAGGGTTGAAAAGTTATTAGCATACTTTAATGCAGCAAGTGACTCTTCTATGCGCGGTAATGGGTAGGCATCCTTATGTGTTATGTGATTTATCTGCCTATAGTCAACACATATTCTCATGCTGCAATCTTTCTTTTTGACCAGGACTTGTGGAGCTGCCCAGGGACTGCAACTATCTCTTATGACCCCTGCGTCCTTTATGTCCTGCAACGTCTCTTTGGCACGCTGATAATGAGCTGGTGGAATAGGTCTGATTTGCTCTTTAATGGATGGATGTGTACCTGTGGGTATATGATGGGGGTACACCCCAAAATCTAGTGGATGCTTACTGAATATCCATTCATATTCTTGGACTACCCGAGAGACACCATGCTTTTGATGAATGGGAGTGGAGTCAGTTCCTTCATGGAGCTGTTTACACCAGTCCTCAAGCTGTCCCTTGGAATTATTGTCCTCCACCAAGTCTGCTGGGGTCAAGGGTTCCACTGCTTGCATAGCGTTGTTGTTCACAATGTACAGCTTAGCAACAGTGGAATACCTGGGTGTCTTTCTCTCACCCGTTCTGTAGTGTCGAGAACCTCTATGTGGGCTACCGCTATGACTTCTCCTGCGGTCCCTGACTCCCCTATTGGTTGCGTGACAGGTATCCAGGAGACTGGAGTCTCCTTGGTGAACTGGTGTTTCTGCTGGTCTTGATGCTCTCCTGCAGACTCCGACTCCAGTGTCCAAGTTGCTTTTTTGGGTGAACCGGTATGGCTCCTCTGCCTCCAGTCTGCTCCTCTACTCCTTAAGCCTTGCCTTCGACCTCACTCTCAGGCCCTCACACTGGCTAGACTGGTCAGCTAGCTCAGGCCTTGCATGTCTCCGACACACCAGGACGTCTTCACAGTTCTCCTGAGACTGCACACTCTGGCTAACTTCGCCCCAGCACCATTATTTATAGGGGATCTTGCTTAAGGCAGCAAGTGGGGCTCCCCCTACTGTTCTGGGGTGGAAGGTGTTGTGTGTATGTGGGTTACCTGTTGTGGAAATCCATCCATGCCTTAAGTGGTCCTGTGGCTAAGTGAAATGGCAGGGTGCCACATTGATTGGCAGCTTTCTCTGTACACTGTGCATAGGTAGAAAGCTGCCAATCAGTGGTGGGGGCCGGGTTATACCAAGCACAGCGCTCATGATTATGGAGGACTACATGACAGGAGATTTAGTTGTCATTCAATGATAACAATCTGCCGATTTCACTTACCTGGCTGCTTGCCACACTTTTGATAAAATCACTGTTTTATCTGATGCAGATCAAGCAGAGCTCAGTATGCTTATATCTGTATAAACCCGCCCACATTGATTGGCAGCTTTATGTGTACACTGTGCATAGGGAGAAAGCTGCCAATCAGTCGTGGGGGTGGGTTATACAGAGCTCATAAACATGGAGGACTACATGGAGATTTACTAGTCCTCCAATGATGAACTCCTGCCGATAATACAGTGATTTGAGCAAAACTGCAGTAAGCAGCCTAGTAACTGGCACATCACTGGAATCAGGATCTTTGTCTCTACATTATGCTGCTCTTAGATTAGGTGGCAAAAATCTGGTAATAGATTCCCTTTAATAAATATTTTTGAATTTGGACATCAAAGACCTGTAGATTCCAGTATAAAACATTATGGCTGAGATTTGCAGTGACCCTGCATTTCATATAGATTTTAGTTACTTCTATATCTCAGGTTCTTTGTCTGTTTAGCACAATGCAGGTTTTTGCCATAGAAATGTGTTGTGTGACCAGGCTGATAAGCCGAGCTAACAAAGCTGATTATGAGAATCCCAATTTACTGATGTCCATGCCGATAGGAAGATTACACATGCTCCGTGTCCTCCCTCCATGCCATAATAGCATCGTTCCTCCAAGCCTGTGCTGCCACCACGTACCCGACAGCCGGAGATCCAGTGTACCCCAACCTGAGATTTCTTATGCATCTCATCCGAAGAGTGTGCAGTTTGCAGATGTCTTAGGATTCTGGAGGTCCCAATTCCTTGAGGGAGATGGAAATGTAAGTAATATTCTATTTTCTAATAAATCTAATGACTATTGCATGCTGTTCATACAGGATGACTTCTTCAGTTTATTTTATTGCTTCAAGATACCTCAAAAGGTCATGATGAAGATTTCCTCTAGAGGTAGCACATCTTAATTAATAATTTAGCTAAAAAAATTAAAGAAATATTTAAGAATTGACGGGCTGGGGGTTTATTTGTTGTTTTTGGAAATTCTAATGTAATCACACAAAAAACAACAAAGGACAATAAAAATAAAAGAGCTCACTCTTCTAAAACATGTCATTGACGGTTACATTAAAGGGTTTGCTACCCAATGTCCTCACTTTTGACACCATTGGTAGTTTCCATAAGCTTAAGCAGCCCCACATTACAACACTTTATCGCACCGGGGAGCCAAGGGCCCCCAGGGTTATTGATTCCAGGGGCCCACTGTTCATCTGCATGACAAATTTGTTTATGCTTGTATATACTAGTAACCTAGGCAGATTTTTAAATGACTGATAAATTGCCCCCTTGTCTGTTGAAGTGTACTATAGCAAAAAATGTTGGGATGGAAGACCTACTCTTGCAGAATGGACAGTCCAGCAGGAAAATGACCTGGGGGCCAGTCTGAGTCTGGCATTAGTGAGGGGAGTGCTGATAGGATTAGTCCCCCGGTTGTGGAGTGTTGGAGATATGTCAGCACCCTGATAAAGCTATGTAGAGTTTCCAGGCGTCCCAGTATTATAACTATATGACCATGACTAAAGAGGTTCAGGCTTCTTTAGAGAATCAATCCTCTTCAGACTCATTGATCACCATCACTACTATCTTCAAATATGTCTATGTTGCCCAAAATGGATTTTCTTTTAAAGAATATCTAATTTTTTAAAAATAAATTACCCTTCATGCATTGCCAAGTTATGATATTTTGTAACATGAACCTATTATGAGAGTATTATTACATATTATTACAGTACTCTATTATTATGAGGTTATGATTTTTTGTACATTACCCTATTTTTCCTCTTTCTCTCCCGAACACTATGCTGCAGTGCTGATTCAATGCCAAATTAATGTTCCTTTAGAAGATGCTTCCAACTGCTGCTCAGAAAAGTTCAGTACACTACATTCAAGTAGTTCATGTACAGGACTTTCCTCGTGTTAATTAGAGATGAGTGAACCTGTACGGGGCTTGTTCGCGGCTGGAGTTTGGGTGGTTTGCATATCCAAAGTTCCGGAGTTTGCAGCGCTGTGGTGCTTGCAGGGTGTGATCGGCTCACACTGGGGGTAAAGTCTGAGTTTTCTGTGCTGTTGTCCCTAAAAAATAAACAAAATACCCACCCTCCCGTCCCCAAAAGTGTTTTGCTAATGGCTGGCTGTATGTGGGTGGAGAGCTGAACAGCCAATCAGTGATGGCTCGGGTCATGTTCGTGTCCTGAACAGCACCACTGCACACAAATATCCATGGGTTCATTCACCAACCAAATCGAACCTAAAAAGGTTTGCTTACCATTCCTGTATTCAAACATGTTAAGATTGTGCACAAATCTTTGCTGAGCAGCAGTTGAAAGCAGCTTCTAAAGGAGTGAACATTGAAACAGCACAGTGCTTGGGAGAGACGGAAGCCCAATAGGGTAATAAAGTATATTACAAAAATTCATAACTTCACAAGGCCTAATTAAATAAACATGTTTATTCATAAAGCATATAGCTGGCCCCATCTAACACCACTGAAAATTGAAAAATGGCTCTTTCTCTCACTACTGAGGTCCATGGAGTACTGAAAGTAGTCAAGATGGGAATATCTCTTTAAATGAGTTTTTCAAATTTCTAAATTGTGTGAGTGGGAAATCTAATATCCTACACCAGGCAGCAGGGGCGGAACTACCGTGGTGCAGCCGGTTCAGCTGCACCAGGGCCCCGACCGGCTAGGGGGCCCCTTCATGCCTGCAGGGGGGCCCCCAGCCGACCCCGTAAGCCGTTGTCAGAGGAGAGGAGGGTCAGGCAAGGGAAGCAGAAAGCTTCCTGCTTCCCTTGCCTGATCCCGCCCCTCCTCTCCTCTCCTCTGCCCCTCCGGCTTCCAGGAGTGCACTCGGTGTGGCTCAGCAGGTAGGAGAGCCGCCACAAACACCTCTCTGACGGCCGCCAGCACCACCCCCCGGGGGTCAAGGTCCGCCACTGCCAGGCAGCGGACCCCATCCCTCCTGGCTCTTATTGGGGATCTTACATTTATATCTGTAGAGATTAACATAATCCAAGCACAAAAAGCCCTATTTGCACATGGGATTATCACCAATTCTATATAGTCATACATTGTTTTATTGTATTTTTTTATTATTCTTGCAAATGTACAAATCTGTCAAATACAAGTGTATACTGTGTGTTACTTTAGATTTGCCCTGTATTCCAGCAATACAAGAAGTCACAGACTAAGCCGCCCTAGGCTAATGCATAAGCAGCTTTGGTGTCCATCTTAATCCAGTGCGTCCGTGCAGGTGCTGCAGCAATCAATATTAACACATGTATTCAGGTGACATTATTAACAATATCTGCAGCAACCAATCAGGTGATGGATCATCTGCTAAAATTAATTATCTTCTCCCAGAGGAAATTACCGCCAGAGTCTAAGTCATTACAGAGTAAACTGAAAATTATTAACACGGCAAATAAAGGGCCGAAGCGTTATTGTAGATTGTGCCAATGATATGCAAATTATGGGGAAATAAAAAATGAGTTTTTGCTGCACTGACATTAATGATTCCTCGATGTTGCCTTAAAGGGACACTGTCAGCAGGTTTTTGTCAACCCATCTGACTGCAGCATAATGTAGAGATTGGGATCCCGATTCCAGGGATGTGTCACTTACTGAGCTGCTTGCTGTCATTTTAATATAATTACTATTTTCCCGGCTTCATATTTAGCTGTAAATGACTATGCTGGACTAATTGATTAGTTCCATAATGTTACTCTCCAACTGATTAAACAGTGATTTTATGAAAACTACACTGAGCAGCTCAGTAAGTGACATATCGCTGGAATCAGGGTCTCTGTTGCTAGATTATGCTGCTGTCAGATAAGATGGCAAAAACCTGGTGACGGCATCCCTTTAAATACCTAGATAAATGTGAGAATATACAAATATATTGTTGTCACCTGAAACTTTAAATGTTTTTTTCCCGACCATTAAGGCCATATTCAGACTGTGATCTGGTTTTGATCTGTTGAATGCAAAAACGCATCGAAAACGCCATATGTTTTGTGTCCGTTTTTTTCCAAAAACAGATCCAGTTTTGATGCTGAAAATTCGACAAACGCAGCACAACAATAACAGATAAAAAATGCGGCGTGTGCACATGGCCTAATAATCTAGAGGTTGTTTGGGTTGAAGCGCATCAGTAACAGCACAGCACCGGGCATAGTATAGTGGTCATGAAAGGTACTGCAGGCTCCCGCCAATACAAGTGAATGAGAAAGTTACATTAATGGCCACTATACAAAGTACAGAGCTGCCATTGACCTGATATACAGGGGCATCTCAATAAATTTGAATATCATCAAAAAGTTAATTTATTTCAGTAATTCAATACATAAAGTGAAGCGCATATATTATATAGAGTCATTACACACAGAGGGATCTACTTCAAGTGTTTATTTATATTAATGTTGATGATTATGGCTTTCAGCCAATAAAAACCCAAAGGTCATTGTCTCAGAAAATTAAAGCAGGGAGGATGAAGGGTTAAAAACCGTGCTGCCGTATTCCACAAGACACCAAAGGGTGAATATAATACTGATTTATTAGTCAATGTGTTTCAGAGCTCCCAAAAATGCCCTGAAATAGGGCAATATTACACAGATTTTTGATGATAATCTAATTCATTGAGATGCTCTAGTGTGTGATAAATCCTTCAATACAACATGTTTTCACTTAAAGGGAATATGACTGCAGGTTTTTACTATGTAATCTGAAGATAGCATGCTGTAGGAGTAAACTAGGGGAACCGTCACACCTATCCGCATCGCCGGCGATTTCACAGGTGACGCAGGGGCATGGCCTATCGCCGGCGACAGCGCCGGTGCGTCGCCTAGTGTAAAGGGGCAATAATGAGAAGAAAAATTGCCTTAGCGTGGTCGCCTGGTTTCGCAGCACTGCTCTGAAACCAGGCGAGCACTCTAGGGCGATGTGTACACATCGCCCCATGCAACATGGCAATCGCCGATGTTAAAGGCGACGGGAGCCGTAGGCTCCCATGTTACAGGATCGCCGCTGGGGTTTGTGGACGCACCAGCGGTGATGGCGCCTGTAACATCGCCGGTGCGTCGCCGGAGGTATCGCTGTGTGTAAACACGCGACGGCGACGCTGGCGGGGCACCAAAAATGCGCGCGCTCCCGTGCGTCGCTGGTGATATCTCTGGCGATGTGGATAGGTGTGATGGTACCCTAAAGGTACCTTTACACGCCACCACTGTGGCTAGCAACAGGTATCCACCGCACGTGCACGCGCACGTTTTTAATGGTGGATACCGATCGCTAATGCCGAATATAGACGCCGCTATTGCGATGTCCACAGAAGGTATCTGCGTTCCCCGGAAGTTCCCCGACAGCTCCTGTGGCTTACTTCCTGTTGAATACCTTCCCTGGTTTACACGCCGCTACCACAAAGGAATATGGGCGTACATCTTTTGCGTCCCAAGTACATAGGCGTGACAGAGTTGTGTATTCCGTGACGCTCGTATGCTGGAAGGCTGGCTATTACATGACGCTATTGCAATTGTGTATTGTGAATGGTCAGCTCTTTAAATATGGCGCCCTGTGAAGGGACAGCCAATGGTTACACAGTAGCCCCCACCAATGATCACTGATGGGGCGTGGTATCCATGACGCTGTGGCACACCCCGTGGAAATCACTAGGGGACGCAACATCCATGCCTGTGCCCCGTTTAGACGCCACTACCATGGCAATTGTGCCTTTGTGTTGCCTTCGGTTTTTGAGCACGGCTCAGCAACAGGTATCTGAGTCAACTGCAGGGCACCGGGAGGAACTGCCCTATTTACACGCCGCCATTTCGTAGCAATTTCATAGCAACAGGCACAATTATCCCCAATGCCCGGCAGTTGCTACCTTTTAGTGGAGGCGTGTAAAAGGGCCCTAAGAGATTTCGGGAATGTGTTTCTGTAGCACCCTGGTTGCCACAATGGCATTGCCTTCTTTGGGGGGTGATGTCATGCCTGGAAGCAACTATGTGTCTGTCCGTTATTTTGCACCCTCAATCCTGCACCCCCACGCCCTACCATCGCCATAGACTTTACCGGTTGCCCTGGGGAGCCGCTCCACCCATGGGGAGCGATACACCTTAGCTGCAATCCCATCATCTCCAGAGGTCCCGCACCGCAGCATCGGCCACAATAGCCAAACACCACAGGTGGCGTCTCAACCACTATTCCCTAACTTTGAAGTTGAAACCCAGAGTCATGGAGCCGGGTTTCGACCTACTTGACTCCCCAGAAGCATCAAAGCCCGGTTCTGACTACCCCATGGCCCTGGGAGTGCATAATTTCTTATAACACTGTGGTGTTGTTTACCTGCGATGTTCGTTCTAGCTTCAGGATATTATCATTGCTGTACTAGGACTGCTAGAGGTCAGATATTCTGGTACGCCCCCTGCTGTGATTAGCAGCTCACTGTCTATAGACATTGTACATCATGCTGTGGGCGGGATCAGCTTTCTCATCTCTAGTACGTGCTAAATCTAAAAACTCTGATTGTCAGAATCACAGCACCCAAAAAACAAAATGATATATTGTTTGATTCAGGGTTTCTTTGCCTACATCATGCTGCTCTCAGATCAGGTAGCAAAAACCAGCTGACAGATTCTCTCTAAACAGAATTGTCACTTTCATAGTCAGGCAATTTACACTTAGTTTGGATATCTCTCGTGTAAGATTGTTTTCTACAATAGTTTCCCTTTTTGGTACAGTGTCTCATTACTGGGCTTTCTGACAATCACTTATAGTTTTCATGAAAACAGAGCTGTAAATGTTAATTTTCTTTACAGCATCACTGTAAGGGAAATAATACATTGCGTAGTGCCCAATGAAATGAATGGTCTGTCCATAAAGAAATATTAGAATCTGAGAGTCCTCAGTGGTTGATACCTTTTAGTAACTGAAAAGATGGTAAGAAAAAGCAAAGCAAGCTTTCGAGACTCTATGGCCAAGTGTCTGGAAAGCTTGCTTTGCTTTTTCTTACCATCTTTTCAGTTATTAAAAGGTATCAACCGGGCGTGGCCTGGACCTGAACAAGGATGGCTGCATAGGCCAGGAGCTCCGGGGCCCCGCTGACACAGAAGCGACTTAACACCGCATAGACCGGCACTAAGAACACAGGACTGACACGGCTGGACAGCTAAGGGTGCCTTCACATTAGCGTTTGGGGCCGCAGCGTATGCTGCGTTCCCATACGCATTCAAACGCATGCGCACTGCGTTCCTATGTTTAACATAGGAACGCATGGTGCCTGCGTTTGCTGCGTTCGGGTGCGGATGCGGACGATATCTGCTCCTTCCGGTGTCCAGCATCCGCACCCAGGACGCAGCATGTTGCATTTTTTGTGCGTTTGGGGATCTTCGAAGATCAGCAAGCGTCCCCAAGCGTACAAAAAATGCATTGCCGTCAATGGGTCCGCAGTGTTCAGCGCTTGACAGCGCTGGAGAACGCTGCGGACCCATTGAAAAATCTCCCGGTGGCCTCCGGTGATGTCACAGGAGCTCACCGACGGCCACCGGGAGATCAGCTCTGCCTCTGCTGATCTCCTCCTCCCCGCCGCCTGTAATTTGATAGCGATGTCGGCGGGGAGAACAGCTGATGTGACAGCTGTTTGAATCTTCCCGCGCCGACATCTCCTCACAGTGTCGGAGCGGGAAGATTCAAACAGCTGTCACATCAGCTGTTTCTCCCCGCCGACAGTCCCGGAGCTTACCGGCGGCCGGGGGGCGGAGATCTCCGGCGCTGATCTCCGCCCCCGGCCCGCCCCCGGACAGCGCCGATTGGCTGCCGGGCTCCCTAGTGATGTGTCCGCAGGCGGACATTATCCGCTGCGGACACATCAAAGTGTCCCTGCTTTTGACAGGGTTTGTGTCTGCATGCCATCAGCATGCAGACACAAACGCTAATGTGAAGGCAGCCTAAACGAGTCGGGCAGCCGATGGGACAGGTAAGAATCCCGAAAAAGACTCACCCGCGGAGGATCACAGACTTCTTTGTCGCCTCCCCATCCCCCAGCTTCACTGCAGAAGCATCCAACATGGCGCTCCCGCCTTCCTCCCCCCAGCGCTCCACGCGCGCTTCCAGGAGGGGGTCTACGGCATTCTCTGACCTCTCTCACTTCGGGTCCCGGTCTCAGAGCTGATACACCGCTCACACATGCGGCCATGAGAGAGTTGTTGGCGGGACTGCGAGCCTCACTACAAGAAGACATGCAGTCAATGTTAACAGGGGTGAGGGTTGAGGTTACATCACTAACCACCCGCACAGATCACCTGGAGGCCAAAATGGGGGAGTTAGTAAGATTACATAATGCACTACTAGATGCACATGCTGAGTTGCAGGAGAAGATGGAAAGACAGACACTGAAACAGTTAGGCCCCTTTCACATCTCTGCGTTTGCTGCGTTTTGCTTCATTTGCGTTTTTTCTGCGTTTTTCCGCAAAAAACGCATGAAAACGCATGCGTTTTTGTCCCCATTGATTTTAATAGGAACGCATGAAAAACGCATTCAAAAACGCATGTCAAAACGCATGTGCGTTTGGTAAAACGCAAAACGCATGCGTTTTTGCAAACGCAGCTCAAAACGTGGCAAACAACGTTTTGGGCTGCGTTTGCAAAAACGCATGCGTTTTGCGTTTTACCAAACGCACATGCGTTTTGACATGCGTTTTTGCATGCGTTTTTCATGCGTTCCCATTAAAATCAATGGGGACAAAAACGCATGCGTTTTCATGCGTTTATTGCGGTAAAAACGCAGAAAAAACGCAAATGAAGCAAAATGCAGCAAATGCAGAGATGTGAAAGGGGCCTTAGACCTGGAGGATTGCTCCAGGCGTAATAATGTGAAACTAAGGCTGGGGTTACACATAGAAATCCGTTTTTGGAAGTCATTTTCATCACCAATCCGTTTTTTATAGGGTGCTTTTTGTGTCTCCTGCACTCCTGAACGTTTTTGGAATTTTCATTAAAAAAATGCATGCGCGAACACATGCGCAAACGCAAGTGCATGCGTTTGCATGCGTTCGCGCATGCGTTTCCCATAGGGCCCCATGTTAAAAAAAACGCATGAAAACGCATGCGTTTTTTAACTGATGCCAAAAACGCTGTTTTACTGCGTTTTTGGCTCAAAAACGGACAGGGCAATGTTTTGAGCTCCAGAGAAAAACGCACAGGGTGTTTATTACACCCAATGCGTTTTTCTGTCAGTTTTTGGACTTAGAAAAAAAAAATGACAAAACTGAAGCCAAAAACTGACTGAGGGCTTATGTGTAACCCCAGCCTAAGGGGAATTCCTGAAAGTGTGCACACTGGAGATCTAAGGGCTCTGTTGCAGAACTTTGTCTCATCTGTACTCCCTACTCTACAGCCTGGAGAAGTAGTCATTGATAGGATCCACAGGCTACCCAGACCTTCTACAATTGACCCTTCTCTGCCTAGAGATGTGCTTGCCAGGATCCATTTCTTTGAGGTAAAAGAAGACTTTTTGCGGGCTCTCAGAAATGGAAATGGATCCCCGGAGGAATACAAACATATTTCTGTATTTCCTGACCTCTCTGCAGGCACCTTAGCAAGGAGGAGAGCATTCCAAGATGTTACATCTATTTTGAGAAGTCGCCAGATCGATTACAGATGGGGATACCCCATGAAATTGCTAATCAAAAAAGATAACATGATTCATGCCTGTTTCAACCCCCTCCAAGCTGAAGACCATTTAAGGCGATGGAATCTTATGCCACCAAAGGAAGGTGCTTCACCGACCCGTGACCCGCTAAACCCACCAGATGACATCCCTGATTGTCATGTGGATCCTGATTGACCTATTATAATGCTGAATTTACCGGTTATTTCATTTCATTTTATTCTATATACATATGTTTATGCTGATGTGTCTTTGGGGCCTCTTTTCCTGCCTTTGTTTTCTTTTTTTCCTCCCTCTCTCTAATTCCTTCTTTACCCTTTCCTAGGGTATACTCTTCTCTCTATTAGGCTGTGGTCACAGTTTTTTTAGTGCCTTTTAAAAACGCATGCTTTTTTACATGCGTTTTTCATGTCAGCATGAGTTTTTTAAGGTCTCTGATGGCTCCCTGCGTTTTTGGCTGCGTTTTTGAATCTGCACATAAAAATAGTGCTTGTAGTATTTTTTTGAGCGTTTTGAAAAACGCATGCGTTTTTGTAGAAAACGCATGCGTTTTTATAACATGGGTTCCTATGGGAAACGCATGCAAAAACGCATGTACAATTAGTACCTTTTAGTGCCATTCAAAAACGCATGCGTTTCCCATAGGAGCCCATGTTAAAAAAAACGCATGCGTTTCCGGAAACGCATGCGTTTTTTTAACATGGGCTCCTATGGGAAACGCATGCGTTTTTGAATGGCACTAATTGTACATGCGTTTTTGCATGCGTTTTCCATAAGGCCCCTTATTAAAAAACGCATGCGTTTTTGGATATGCTCCAAAAACGCATGGGACAGTCACACATGCTTTTTGGCTATTAGGGCATGCGTTTTTTAACATGGGGGCCTATGGGTGCGTTTTTTACATGCGTTTTTGAAAACGCAGGTCTCCAAAAATGCATGTGAAAAATGGTACTGTGACCACAGCCTTAGTTTGGTTATTTCGCTCTCTGCTTTATTCTCACTCGTCTCTTATCCTCACTCAATCCCTATACTATTCTTCGCTTCATCCTCTTGGATTTCACTCCACCTCTTAACACGATTTCACTTCCACGTCTCTCTATTTATATTCACTTTCCTCACCTCCTCAACCCCCTTCTGCTTTTCCTGCTCTTCCCCTCTTACCTCACTAATTACATCATCTGGCTTTCACAGATATGGGAAATTTAATATCTTCCCATCAGCTCCACGATATCTGGCGGTATCTCCATGGGGAAGAGAGAGACTACTCATACATGTCTCCGCGGTATAGCACATATAGTAGGATTGACTACTTCTTAGTGAATGATACATTACTCCCATGCTGTCTCCAGGCGGACATAGGTCATATCACATGGTCGGATCACGCCCCTGTCTCCCTACAAATTTCAGACCCCTCCAAATTTGCACCTCAAAAAACGTGGAAACTCAATGATTATCTTCTATCTATCCCTGATAACACACAGCAGATTTTGGGACATATCAAAGAATATTTCTCACTCAATGACACGGGAGATACAAACTCAGAAATTATCTGGCTAGCACATAAAGCATACATGCGCGGCATGCTTATCAAAATGGCGTCTCGTGCAAAAAAAGAAAGAGAGGCACGTACGAAAGCACTCACGTCCAAAATTGCAACGTTGGAAACCCTTCACAAACGCTCGCCCCTTCCATCCATACTCGCGGACCTCTCGAAAGTTCGATTGGAACTGCGTGGTTTACTTCTGGCTAAAGTGGAATACAACTTGAAGAGATCAAAAGCAGAGTTCTATGGAATGGGCGATCGAGCTGGCTCTCTTTTAGCTAGACGTATTAAAAAAAAGCAAGAACAAAATAAAATTGATCATTTAGTGACACATAACAATTGTGTAATTAGAAACCCCCTGATGATAGCTGAGGAATTTCGAAATTACTACCACTCACTCTACAACCTAAAAGAAGATGTACTGACTCCACAGCCCTCCCCAGAGATCATTAATGACTTTCTTAACAAAATTAGTTTACCTAGAATATCTCCCTCACAATTGGACATTCTAAACGCCCCTTTTTCGTTGCAAGAAATTCAGGAAGTAATCAGGGGAATGAAAAAGGGATCCGCCCCGGGTCCCGACGGATTCACTTATTCCTATTATCAAACCTTCCTCCAGCCCTTAACCCCTTATTTGGTGAAACTATTTAACTTTTGGAGAACGGAGGGACGAATTACCCCAGAGGGATTAGAAGCCTTGATTGCTACACTTCCAAAACCGGGAAAGCCCACCACTACACCAGCAAACTTCAGGCCAATCGCCCTTCTTAACAGCGACTTAAAAATGTACGCAAAGGTCTTAGCTACCCGCTTAATGCGAATATTACCCTACTTAATTAACCCAGATCAAGTGGGATTCATCCCGGCGAGACAGGCCTCAGATGGCACCAGGCGATTGTTAGACTTACTCGAACTGTTGGAAAGAGACCACACCCCCAGTGCGCTCTTGTCACTGGATGCTGAGAAGGCGTTTGACAGAGTGCACTGGGGGTACTTAAGGGAGGTACTGGCCAGATTTGGAATTGTGGGTGATTTTCAAACTTCCATAATGGCACTTTACTCCTCTCCTAATGCGAAGGTGAGGACCTCGAGTTTTGTCTCCTCTGGTTTCTCCATAGCAAACGGAACAAGACGAGGATGCCCTCTATTGCCATTAATATTTGCATTGGCGATGGAGCCTTTGGCTGAAAGGGTACGGCAAGACCCTGACATCATAGGGCCCCGGGTTGGAACCAGGGAACACAAAATTGGCCTATATGCCGATGACGTCGTATTTATATGCAAAGATGTCTCGAGGTCCATCCCTCGGATTATGAGTATCCTTTCCGAATTTTCAAACGTGTCATACTACAAATTGAATACATCTAAATCCCTACTGTTCCCCATTAACATTCCTCAGGATCTGGCTAAGCATCTCCAATCTGAATTGCCCTTTGTTTGGTCTCCACTCGGATTTCCTTATTTGGGCATCCAAATCACTCGCACTTCTGACATTGTCCGGTGCAACTATGAAATCCTGTATAATTCGATCAAATCGAGTCTGAATTCTCACTCCTCACTGAACTTGTCATGGATTGCAAGAATCCAAATTACTAAGATGACGTATCTTCCCAAAATATTATATACAATGCGATGTCTACCTTTCTCATTTCCCCGCCGCTTTTTACAAGCCTTACAGGGACTCCTGGGCAATTTTATTTGGAATTCTAAAACACACCAAGTGAGTTCTAAAATTTTAACCCTCCCAACCCGTCTGGGTGGTCTTGGCCTGCCAGACATCACGTCTTACTACCAGGCCATTCATTTAACTGCTGCTGGAGTGTGGTGGAGAGAAGACTCTCAATGCCTATGGTTGCAGATCGGAAGACATTTCGCGCCCCGGCACTCCACCAGACTACTTCTAGAAGCAAAGCTAATCTCGAACTGCAAACATGAAATACCCCTTTCATCAATGACCACCCTTCTCAAAATTTGGACACAACATAATAGGGGCCTCTTTTCTTTTCTACACCACTATATCTCTCTCACGGCAATTGAACTATCGGTGGACTCACTCTCTCTTTCCACATGGAGACCGTTTGGGGTGGAATTTTTAAGACAGGTGCGGGGTGGGAATAGAGTCAAAGCCTTTTCAGAGTTGATAGACAAATATGGTATCCCTCGAGCCTCCTTCTACCGTTACCTCCAATTACGCCATTTTATAGATTCCTTGCAGCTTCCAGGGGTGAGCCCAATCGACGTGGACCCACGTTTACAGAGGTATTTTAAATCATCCTCCTCCAATGATAGAGGAGTATCCATATTGTATAATGCTCTTGCGGGGGAGAGAGGAAACACAAAGCTCCCTTATATGTTGAGATGGGAGAAACGACTGAATTTCTCAACTGATCTCCAATCCTGGCAGAGGGCTGCCACACATGTGGCCGCCTTTTCCAAATGTATTAACCATCATGAACAATTAAAAAAGACACAGATTGACTGGTATATCTCCGCGGAGCGATTAGCCAACTTTACATCTGGCTCTGCCGCTACGTCACCTCTCTGCTGGAAAAAGTGTAATTCTAAGGGGACTATTCAACATTTGTGGTGGTACTGCCCGCAACTTCAGCATTTCTGGACTTTTGTCAAAAACTTGCTAACGGAACTTACTGGTCTACCTATAGAATTATCTCCTATGCTGGCACTTCTGGGCTTGGGATTGGAGACATTTCCCTCTAGCATCCGACCAACGATTACCAACATTCTAATTTCTGCACGCAACTGTGTGGCCCGCTATTGGAAACAACCTCTGACTCCCACACCTGAGGTTCTTCTGAACTCTATAAACCTTCATTTTCAACATGAACTACTTCTGGCCCATGAAATCAAGAGGAGAAACAAAGTTCTATCCTGGTGGGACCCTTGGGTCTCTTCCCGATACAACAATATAAATGTACATTGATATCTATGTCATATCTTAGATTGTACAGATTTTACAGTACCTTCTAACATGGTACAAAATGTTTCACCTTATCAAAATGGTCTGTCCATTATTATTATTATTATTATTATTATTATTTATTTATATAGCACCATTAGGTTCCATGGTGCTTTACATGCGGATAAGGCAGACAAGGACAAGTACAATAAATGTAGACAATCAGATCATACAGGTACAAAAGGGAGAGGACCCTGTCCACGAGGGATCACAGTCTACGGGGGGGCGGGTGGAGATACAATAGGATTGAGTAGTGCCAGTCGTGGGGCGGCCGACCAGGTCTCATGGCAGGTTGTAGGCTTGTCGGAAGAGGTGAGTTTTAAGGTTACTCTTGAAGGTTCCCAGGGTAGGTGAGTGTCTAATGTGCTGGGGCAGAGAGTTCCAGAGTATGGCGGATGCCCGGGAGAAATCCTGTATGCAGTTGCGAGAAGAGGAGATGAGGGGGGAGCAGAGGAGGAGCTCTTGGGAGGATCGCAGGTTGTGTGAGGGTAGGTATCGGGAGACCATGTCGGAGATGTATGGAGGGGACAGGTTGTGTATAGCTTTGTATGTCATGGTTACTGTTTTGAACTGGGATCTCTGGGAGGCAGGGAGCCAGTGGAGGGCTTGGCAGAGGGGGGAGACAGGGGAGTAGCAGGAAGACAGATGGATTAGTCAGGCAGCAGAGTTTAGGATAGATTGAAAAGGTGTAAGGGAATTATCAGGGAGGCCAGTGAGTAGGAAGTTGCAGTAGTCAAGGCGGGAGATGATAAAAGCATGAATAAGTGTTTTAGCAGTGTCGTGGTCCAGGAAAGAGCTGATCTGTGAAATGTTTCTAAGCTGGAGTCGGAGGGACGTGATGAGGGTCTTGATGTGGGGTCCATGTCATGCACATAGAGATGCTCATTCTAGCCATTCTCTGATCTGGCTAATTAATGAAAATCTAAATCATGGGACTTCTGTCGTTTGTTTTATAGAGTGCCCTTATTGGTTATTTCAGAAAATCCCTTTAATTATCCCTATTAATATAATAAATATGCTATTTTTGTTACAGACCCGAAAATAGTTCAGCTGTTCACCTACCAAACAGGTAATAAATATATATATATACAGTATGTCTTCTTCCACACATAATCCGGAATGTCATATATGGCCTGGTGCATTGTGGGGCTAATCATGTGATCGGCCCGGTGCATTGTGGGGCTAAACACGTGATTGGCCTGTTGCATTGTGGGGCTAAATCATGTGATCGGCCCGGTGCATTCTGGGGCTAATCACGTGATCGGCCTGGTGCATTGTGGGGCTAATCACGTGATCGGCCCGGTGCATTGTGGGGCTAATCACGTGATCGGCCCGGTGCATTGTGGGGCAAATCACGTGATTGGCCCTGTGCATTGTGGGGCTAATTACGTGATCAGCCCGATGCATTCTGGAGGCTTATGATGTACGACACAGCTTCAATATGCGCACTGCGCATGTGATTAGCCTCACAATGCACTGGTCCGGAACACCGGTGTATAACGGCAGCAAGGGAGGTGGGAATTTGAAAAAAGAGGCGGTCCAGCACAAGGAGCGAGGATGCCTTGCGCGGAGTGCAGAATGCCGGTGAGGAGGGAAGAATGGAGCCCGGAGCACGCCTTTTCAGTCTCCTAGATGGAGACTATATGTAAGTTACAAAGCATTTTTCTAAAACATTATAGGGCCCCTTTAGGTCAGAGAGGGATGGTTAGGGATGAGCTACCAAGGTGCAGGGACAGGTAGTGATAGGTTACGAGGGTAGAACGTGCTGACAGGTTCCCTATCCACGCCTATCCAAGCTAATAGTCTAGTATTCTGTCCCTCCCCTCTGTGCTGAAGTTACACTGAATCTCAGGCTTCTGCAGGCTGCTGGGTAACATCACTACAGTCTGCGCTATCTGTAAAATATTTCTGTTTATATGAGCATTGGTTTCTTCAATACATGTAATGTGTGTATCGGCTGAGCAAATGTTCAAATATTAATATAAACACAAAGAACTAGCTCAGGGCACACACTACACATATGCCTCAGATACACATAATGACATTACGGGGTCAGAGCTGCATCTGCTAAGAGCACACACCTCCCTCCCCCCTTCTCCTCTGTCTGCAATGAGTCACACAACATACAGATCAGAGAAAGGCAGGGCAGTGTAGTGATGAATGAATATTCATTCCTTGGGGAGTGGGCAGCGGAGAACTCACTGTGATTGACAGATGAAATTAATCTTTTATTTTGAAGTTTACAGAAGATAGGAGGGAAGTATAAATAATAGAAATACATGAATAGAGAGAGTTTAGAGAAAGGAATTAGAAAATGATATCAGTTACACATGGATTTTTGACAGATTCCCTTTAAGATCTCAATATTTCAGGATGGTGAAATTAATGAATACACTATATGACTCTTTTCAGCCTTAAAGGGAGTCTGTCAGCAGGTTTTTGCTATGTAAGCTGAGGACAGCATGCTGCAGGGGTTAAAAAACACAAATCTGCTATGCCTCTCTTATCAGTCTGTGTGCTATTGTTTACATAAACTAAAGGCTTTATCACCTGGCGAGTACCATTACTAGACTACATTGTCACATGCATGGCAGTCAGACATGCCCCCTCCCTTACAATCTAAATTGAGAGCCTGGTGTAGGTGGGGAAGATCTCCCAACTCTGCTACATGGGTAAAACTAAATGCTTTGATTGTGTCAGAATGGCTGCACCCATTAATCTATGTGATACATCATGGGTTCAGTTTCTTTGTCTACAACATGCAGCTCTCAGATGAGGTTGCCAAACACTGCTGACAGATTCAAACTGTCAATATCACATACAGTAAGCGGATCCCTCATGTGACATACAAAAACAGCGTCTAATTGAGCCCATTGACTATATAACTGGGTTTCCAATTAAGAAAATGTGGCAGCATGCTGGACACTTTTTTTCCAATTAGAATGTTTCACATTCAGGTTTGAATTAAGCCTCAGGCCGGGTTCACACCACGACCTGATCTTGACACAGAACCAGAGGGCCAAATATGCCCTCCGGTCCAGAGTCCAGCCGGATTCTTCTTATAGCAGCCGCAGCTGCTGATAATTCAAGATCGTGGCTAGCGGGGAGCTAGCCGTGGTCACGAACTGTCAGCAGGGCACATCTCCATGGTGCTGAAGTTCAGCTCGAGCCGGCGCTGAGCTTCAGCACCCAGCGTCCGGCTCCAGGGTGCGGCTTCGGTGTGATCCGGCGCCATAGACCCCCATGTTAGGGTGCGCCGGATCGCACCGGTCCGAGAGGATCCGGGAGGATCCAAGTGTCTCAGATGTTTCCCCCCGGACACAAAAATATTTCATGCAATGTTTTTGTGTCCGGGAGGAAAATCCAAATACACCCGAATCCTCCCGGACAGATGGAAGCCGGGTGGCAGATAGCTGCCATCCGGCCCCATAGCATACTATGGGGCCGAAATCTGATCCGGGGCTGTCCGGATCAGATCATGCCGGATCATGCCGTGGTGTGAACCCGGCTGCACAGAGCACAAAAAGAGGTTGTTTCGGACAAATGATATATTTTCTGAACGGTATTTTTTTCTTCAATGCAGCAGAATTCCAGATGACGGACATGACGTGCGTCAGCAGAAATTGGAGAAGCAGGTAAAATGATGTGTTGTGTGTGGAGCGGTGCTGCGATGAGGGATCTAGAGGAGACGGCTCCAACATACAACTATTCAGAACTAGTATAAGTACGCAAGGAATATGCTCTATTATCTTCAGGTGGTTTATACTCCGGTAGAACTCAGAGGCAGGTTTTTTAGGCATTTTGTTATGCAGAATCTGGGTCAGTTAGAGTTCTCAGCTGATCCAGTTGCCTCTTGGTTTTGGCAGTTCTTGGTTCCTGTTAAGGGGAATCTGTTACTAGATTTTAGCCTTGATCTTAAAGTGACATAATATAGGGACAGAGACCCTGATTCCAGCGATGTGCCACTTACTCATCTGCTCAGTGTAGTTTTGATCAAATCAGTTGGAGATATCATTAGAGGACTACTTGTCCTGCTGCCAGGGAGTCCAGCACATCATGAACTGCTAAGGGCCGCTTCACACTGCGGCGTAATCCGGTCGGGGTCTGTCCGGGATGACCCAGACAGCCACGGACCGGATCAGCACACAGGACTGGAGGGCTAATATGCCCTCCGGTCCAGTGTGCAGTGCACGCAGTTCCCACTGCTGATAAGTCAGGACCGCTGCACCGTGGTCCTGACCTGTTAGCGGCTGCAGCTGCGTGCGGCTGCACACTGGACCCGGAGGGCATATTAGCCCTCCAGTCCTGTGTGCTGATCCGGTCCGCGGCTGTCTGGGTCATCCCGGACAGACCCAGACGGATCAAGCCGCAGTGTGAAGCCGGCCTAACTCAGCAGCAGAGAAAACTGTAATTTTATCAAAATGACAGCAAGCAGCTTAGTAAGTGACACATCGCTGGAATCAGGGTCTCTATCTCTACATTACACTGTTCTCAGATGGGGTGACAAAAACCTGGTGACAGATTCCCTTTAATATGAGTATCTGTTACCTAAAAAATATTTTACGCAAAACATTCATCTTTACATGCTTTATGGCACGATGTGATGGGATCATTGTACATATGACTAATTTTTTTATACCAGTTTCAACCCTTTCCAAATCATTTTTATTTCATCATTTAATAGTACACATGAAAATAAAAGAAAAAACTTTGCAATATATATTATCGGAAAAATCCTCTTCTTTCTCCTCCTGGACTGATCATTCAAGTCTCAAATTTCTCAATTTATGGGTAGAAATTTGAAATACAGATTTCTCCATTGCTGAGATAGGAGGCGACAGTTGGTGCTTTTGAAATTCTATGGACGGCGGAGCTAAGAGCCGAAATAGAGATTCTGCTGCAAGTTCTCATGAAACGACAGTTACAGTTTTACATAGGATTATATCAGCACCAATGGCCGTCTCTATGTAAGTAAGGCCGGCTTCACACCACGGTTGTTGACTGTCAGGTTCTATCCGGTGTTTTGCAGGATGCACTGGACACAACCTGACAGCCCTGGACAAACAGACAAACATTGCTGGTGCTGTCCAGTGCTGAAATTTCAGCACCGTGGCTGCAGGGGAGCTGGCCGTGGTGCTGAAATTTCAGCCGTGGAGCTCTCTAGGTGCTGAAATTCAGCGGCTGCTGCTTTTAACAGCCGACACTCTTTCAGCACCAGGCATCCGGAACCCGCACGATTTTCTGCTAGATCCGGCATGATGCAAAAATCGTACAAAACCGGATCCGGCGCCCATAAGATGGTAGTGTATGGGCGCCGGATCCGGTTTTGTCCAATTTTTGCATTGGACACAAAAAATACTGCAGACTCCGGTTTTATGCCCGATGCAAAAATCGAAAACAAAACGGAATCCTCCTGGAAAAGCCCCAAACCGGATCGCAAATAACAGCCATCTGGCCCCATAGTGATACATGGAGGGCAAATTCGGATCATGCTGGACAGCCCTGGACCCAAAAAACCGTGGTGCGAAGCCGGCCTAATGAGAAAATCTGCTTCCAGTGAAGACAGATTTCCCATTGGTGAGATAAATGATGACAATTGGTTCTTTTAATATTCAAGGTCTCCAAAAACAATAGCTACAGTTCTCTTAAGGTACCTTTACACGCCGCCACTGTGGCTAGCAACAGGTATCCACCGCATAGCGGTGTGTAAAGCAGGGAAGGTATTCAACAGGAAGTAAGCCGCAAGAGCTGTCGGCACTTCCGGGGAACGCAGATACCTTCAGTGGAGAACGCAATGGCGGCGTCTATATGCGGCATTAGCGATCGGTATCCACCGTTAAAAACGTGCACGTGCGGTGGATACCTGTTGCTAGGCACAGTGGCGGCGTGTAAAGGTACCTTAATAGAAAATATGTTTTCACTGAAGACACATTTTGCCAGTAGATTGAGAAAGAAGCAGATTTCTCAAATAAGACATATTACAAAGCTCCTTACTTAGGAAACAATAAATTAAAAGGACGCCCAACTTTTAAATAGCCCAACAATTTTGGTAGACAATCTGCCCCCCATAGACACCTCAGTATTGCAGAAAAATAGATGGAACTGAACTGGCCATATCGAATAGAGGGACTTTTATAATGATAAAAATGCTTTCTCCAAAGAGAAATATTCATGAGAAGAAACAAAGGAGGAAGCGGCTGGATCCTCTAATGCTTCAAGCCAATCCTGATATGAAGGTGAAGCCACGGAGGTGTCCAAAATCTGAGGAACAAGTGCTCCTGGTGGAGTCATGTACAGTGTCCAGTATATATTCTGGAATGGGAGGTAAATACAATGTGAACTACAACCCTAACGTGACCCTCTGAGTCATAGATCAAATGTAACGTGATGGGTATGAGGAGAGATGATACCTGGGGTGTTCCTTTTTTTACCTTTGAAAATATAAGAATCCTTCTTCTCTCAGCCAACATTGGGAGGTCTGAGAATCTCCCTTTTTTCTTGGAGTGACCGGCACTAGTCATACAAGCAAATCCTTGGAAACGTGATGTTACACCGGAGCTAGCTTATATATTTGTGTTACTGCAGTAACTCTAAGGGCCCCTTTACATGCGGCTACATTTCTTGGGTGGCTACAGGTAACTTACTGGTTGCAGTGAAATCATGGAGACATTATTCCATTTGTACACAGCAACAAGATAGAACCTTGTCTCCATGATTTCACTGCAACCAGTAAGTTACCTGTAGCCACCCTAGAAATGTAGCTGCGTGTAAAGGTACCTTAAGGGTGCTGTTACACCTGCTAACGCCGCCGGAGACTGGCGGGTGCGCGCACGTTTTTGGTGCCCCGCCAGCGTCGCCGTCCCCCATTTACATGGGGTGACACCTCCGGCAGCGCACCGATGAGCTGACAGGCGGCATCGCCGCCGGGGTGTCTCGAAACCCCAGCGGCAATGCAGCACAATGGAACCTATGGCTTCCATCAGCTGTCAGGTCGCTGGTGGCTGGTTACATGGGGCGATGTGGACACATTGCCCCAGATCGGCCGCCTAGTTTCACATCACTGATGTGCAACCAGGCGACCTCTCGGAGGCGCCAACATCGCCCCTTTACATTAGGCGACGTAGGGGCGATGTTGCCGCCGATAGGCAGCGTAGGGGCGTGGCCTATGTAATTGGCGGCGATGTCGCCACGTTTGACGTGGCCTTAAGGTGTCACCCCATGTGTTACACCTTTAGGGTGTTTTGGATATTAATTAAAGGTAGTGAGTTACGCGCTACTCTTTGTATTATGGCTCCCAATAAATCATGTAGGCACTGATTAACTAAACCTCCTTTGGGATGTTTATTCCAACTAGATCAATACTTTACATAATATCCACCCGGTTTAAGAGTGGCTGGTGTTAATTAAATAATACATTTTTTGTTAAAACCTTATATAAAAAACTTTAATAAAAAATGTAATAAAAATTATCTTTGCTTTTAAATTTGATCACAGTGGTTGCTGTTTAATAACCACTTATTGTATTTGAGATCATATGATTAAAATTACTAAAAATTAATGAATGCTATGTATATAGGGTAATCTTGAGTTTTCTAGGAGTAGAGAAGTGGTTATTTTTCTCCCCCCTCTTTGATCTTGTGTGGGTGTCTTAATGGTTATATATAGATGATATAGTGAGATCTTACTTCAGGTTGTTTCTTGGTTAGTCATTTATGGCTTGTTTCTGGTTTAAGTTTGGGATATATGGCTCATCTAGAAAGAAGAGGTGTGTAACTCGGTACACAATCCTCCGTATGGTTGTATTATGTTTAGTTATTTTTTATTTTCCAAGAGGATTACCTTTTTGTGCTGCTGTGTATGATCTCCACTTGGGGATGTCATGACTGGTTCTGTTAAGTTCTTCTAGATGTAGGGACCTGTCAATCCAATTAAATGACCTTGTTTCAGGCTTTTTTAAACCACAATACGTTCCTTTTAAAATTTGTTATGTACCAAGTAGTCACTTACTTGTTCATGTTTATAGGCTTCATGTGTAATGGTGCTCCTATGGTGATAGGTTCATCTCTTTGTGATGTGCTGTAAATAAGTGACCTTGTTTTAGGCTTTTTACATCACAAATGTTCTGAGATAATGACCTTTGGGTTTTCTTTGGCTGTAAGCCATAATCATCAACATTAACAGAAATAAGCACTTGAAATAGATCCTTCTGTGTGTAATGACTCTATATAATATGTGTGTCACTTTATATATTGAATTACTGAAATAAATTAACTTTTTGAAGATATTCTAATTCATTGAGATGCGCCGGTATGTGATTGAGTTAGATGAAAGATGGTACCCCGCATCACATCGCTCTATGATAGGTTCCTTGGCTAGAATCTCTCTGTTATCTTAGACCAAAGCCAAAGTTACTATCTATTACTCATGTGCACCATTACCAGTAATGCTTTTAGGTCACAAAAGTAGAAACTAGTAAACTTTTATTAGCAAACCTAAATAGGCACAGAATAAAATGGATATCCTATATGTGCTTAATGTAGACAAAAAAAAATATATGGTATATGTGCTAATGTAGACAAAAAAAAAATATGGTATATGGGCTATGAAATAGATGTACAGAAAAAGTGTACAATACACCAAATGAACTATATCAAAAGTATACATTATTAATAGAGATTAAAAGAATATATACACTGTATATAAAAAATAACAAATGTAGGGAGCCAGCAGGTGGCACCACAACCCTACAACAAGCAATCACACTAACTATGCACAGAATAACATTATACATATATCTGTAGCCAGGTGTCAATATCTCACATAGAGATTTATAGGACCTGAAATACACCTGCATCTCAATGAATTAGAATATCATCAAAAAGTTAATTTTTTTCAGTAATTCAATACATAAAGTGAAACGCATGTACAGGGTGAGCCATCTAAATGGGAATGAATGGTGATATCAACTTGAAATAACTCATGAAAGCATAAACTTACGTTAAAACCAAGCACACCATTGTTTTCCTTATGAAATTCTCAGTAAATTTGATGTGTCACATGACCCTCTTCCATTGAAAAAAAAAAAGGTTGGATCCAAAATGGCCGACTTCAAAATGGCCACCATGCTCACCACCCATCTGGAAACGTTTTCCCCCTCCCATATACCAATGTGCCACAAACAGGTAGTTGATATCACCAACCATTCCCATTTTATTTAGGTGCATCCATATAAATGGACCGCGCTGTATTATATAGAGTCATTACACACAGAGGGATCTATTTCATGTGTTTATTTATGTTAATGTTGATGATTATGGCTTACAGCCAATAAAAACCCAAAGGTCGTTATCTCAGAAAATTAAAGTAGTGAGGATGAAGGGTTAAAAACCGTGCTGCCGTATTCCACGAGACACCAAAGGGTGAATATAGTATTGATTTATTAGTCAGAGCTCCCAGAAACGCCCTAAAACATGGCAATATGATATTGATTTGTCCTGAGGAAGGGGCCAGGGAGCTCTGAAACACGTTGACTAATAAATCAATATTATATTCACCCTTTGATGTCTCATGGAATACGGCAGCGCAGTTTTTAACCCTTCATCCTCCCTACCCTATATGCTCCATGCTGGGGACTGCAGCAGCCGTGATCTGCTTTTATAGAGGTTGTGACTCTCACAACCACACAAGGTGAAGCCTCTGATACCTATTTAGGTCATATTTTATATCTCACACCCTTCATCCTCCCTACTTTAATTTTCAGAGATAATGTATATTGGAAGGTTGTAGGTAGAAAATGAAAAAGAATGCTTCAATATTGTAAAGATCCATCAAAAAAAGCAGTAGATCCCAGGTGCTATAAAGAATACAATATAGGTAAACTCTACAATGCTAACGATGCCAGATATACCTATTAAAATGACCTTCACATCCTCAATACTTATCTGTAGAATTAATGATCATTTTATACTTTTTTTTTTTTTTTTTTGCTATTTCCCATTACAAAATCATGAAGGTATTACCAATCCCATGCTCTCAGAGGAAACACATGCAAGCCCGACGGGAAGGAATATGAAGGCTGATGGCAAAATAGAAAAGAAGATTCAGCACCACGGAGGTATGCTGTGAACTCAACCTCAGGGCAGAGACACAGTATGCAAGATGCATGCGAGTATGTTGCATGCATCTCGCATGAGTCACCCAGCCCAGCCTCTCTGAACAGGGAGCGTGGAGCACCATAGCAACACAATCAGCTCCACACTCCCATTCAGAAAGGCAGAGCTGGGCTGGGTGACTCATGAGAGATGCATGTGAGACACTCGCATGCAGCTTGCATAAGTGTGTCTCTGCCCTTAGCTTCATCTTCATCAATACCAATTTTAAGGTTGTCAAACTTCTATCAGAAGGCGCTCACTGACAGATTCTCAGCTAACTCATTCTACTACCAGTGATAGACAATGCAGCACAGAGGGTGGAGAAGAGGTGAAAAATGTTTAATGAAACCCAACAAGAAAAATATTTTAAGCCAGATATATGTATTAAAGTAAAAAATTAAAGAAATGAGCAAAGGTGGACTCCTCCTATGAAGGGTTGTCCTCTTTCAGAAATGTTTCCCTTATATGCACAGTTTATGGATCAAAACATAATGTGCTTTGCTTATCTTCCTCGGGTCCGGCATTGATTCTCGGCTGCAGTGTCGAGATCAGCCAATCATGGAAGTAGCTGATTAGTTCAGTAATTGGCTGCAGTGATGTCATCATGACATCATCGCTGCATCCAAACAATAGAGACCAGGGCGAAACAGAGCGCTGGACCGGGGAGGGGGAATAAAGAATAGTTTATTATTAATTATTCCACCGAGTTTTGTTAACGGGGACAACCTCTTTTAAGGATTTCTTCTTCTCTTTCTTTTTTTCATAAATGTGGCTTTATCAAAGGAATTATATAAAGCAGATCAATGTTAAATACCAGTCAGATAGTACATAACATAAAATAGGCTGAAAATAATCCATCTATGCAAAAACCATCTAACTTGCCAGTAAGGTCTTAGAAACTAGGACCCAGCAATATCAGAGTGCAAAAACTACGAATTGTCCCAATTCTCACTTTGCATTCCTGAAGACAACCTGAACCTAAAAAGAAACCCATAGGGCAAAAGGAAAAGAGAAAGAAAGATAAGGAGAAAGAGAAAGAAAGAAAAAGAAAGCGAGAAAGCTCAGGAAAGAAAGGAAGGTGTCAGGCAGAAGGAGGATGAGGGGAATAAAGACAGAAACGGACAGAAAAGAAAGAGAGTAATTATGTCGGGGGAACAGGGGGGACAACTGTAGGGGAGGGTTGTGTCCAAGGTGAGTTCGTATCTAGCTCAGGTTCTCTCCAACAGCGAGTATATGACCCACCCCAGGGCTGTCTTGTCCTGCGTGTTTAGTTCACGGAAGATGTCACTGGGGCCTGTGCCCGGTCCCGTGACTCTGGTGGCCGCTTAAAAAGGGTAAAGTAGTCAATAAAAATAAAATAAGTGTTTCGTGACGCCACCTACGGTTTCGATAATGTTATCGGCGCTGCGGGACAGTCCTCCGGGGTGATGGTGGAGCAGCAAGATGGTTACGCTCTCCGTAGGTGGAGCGGGATCCCCGAGGCAGTTGTGAATGTTATAGTTACGGGACAGTCTATGATGGCAGCAGGATAAGGGACCCTAATAATAGTCACACACAGGGGCGTTGTTTCCGTACCTTTACTGATGTTGATGTGCAAGGTTAAGTCCAGGATACTGTCCAAGTGGTCTGGAAGCAGTTCAGGATCTCCACACCCGATGAGTTAAGAGGCCTCACTGTTGTGCTGTGGTTGCTATGGTCCCAGGCAGCCTGTGGCTAGGCCCTGACCCTCTCCTGCTGTCTTCACCTGTATGGCAGGCGGAGTGAACCCTTCTGGTGGGCACCGCTGTGTCAGCTGCGGTCCCCGGGCTCTATATGCGGCTGTGCCTCCAGGTACTGCTGCGGCTGGGAGGCTTGGGTCCTCTCTGGCCCTCCGGTCTTTACTGCTCGGCTGTTAGATCCCTCACAGTCTTGGACTCTGGTGTCCGGGTTGTCAACGCCTCTCCTCAGGGGTGAACCAGTATGGTTGTGTGTGAGCTTACCTGTTGTGGAAATCCCTCCCGCTCCAGGTGTTCCTGTGGCAACCAAACTGTGGGGTACCACATAGAGTCTTCTGACTTCTTCTCTTTCTGATAGAGATTTCAGATGAAGATCTGGAGGAGACAATACTTGAAGACACCAGACCCTAACAAGCAGGAAAGAACACTTCCAAGCCAAACCGAAGCAGAAGACTAAAACCAGGGCAGGTATATGTCATGAGAATGTCTTGTAAGCCTGGCGATGATCACACCAATCATTCATATACATTTTTATTTTTTATTTAACATGGAGATGAATCCTGAGATTGATAAAGGTCCTGGCGGTGTGTCCCCCAAATATAACACACTTATGGCATATAATGTACATCGTAGTCAACAATGATTCAAATCGGACAATTATATCCTTGTGTGAAATGTGTCTTATTTTAGATATTTTTCTATTCTTCAATATAAAATGACATTTATAAAGAAGGTGTCATCATTTTAGCTGGTTTCTATACTACCACATTGACGCGTGCTTTCTCGTTTCCGATCCCTATCTTTAATACATTTTTGATAAAACTTTAAAACTGGCAAAAATGTTGTACCATATATTTTTTTTTTTATACCAAGGCTTACATGGAGCAGAGATTAGTGATGAGCTAGTAGCAAAATATTTGCACTCACTATTGACCCCCCCAGGGCCGTGGGGTACTCGGTTCCGGGCGTTGATTCACAAGGGATGTCACGGGGCCTGTGCCCGATCCCGTGGCCCTGGTGGTCGCTAAAAGTCAGTAAAAATAATAAAAATAAAAGTAGTTTGTGACGCCACCTACGGTTCCAGTATTGTTACCAGGGCTGCGGGTCAGACCTCCGGGGTGATGGTAGGGCAGCCAGATGATTACGCTCCCTGTAGGAGGAGCAGGATCCCCGGGGCAGTGGTAGAAACTAGAAGTTGCAGGACAGTCTATCAAGGGAGCAGGATCAGGGGCTGCAATAACAGTCACACACAAGGTTGATGTTTCCGTACCTTTACTGGTGTTGCAGGTATAGTCCAGGGTACCGTCTCTGATGTTACAGGCCCAGGTGGTCTGGAAGCAGTTCAGGATCTCCACACCCGGCGAGTTGTGAGGCCTCCCTGTGGTACTGTGTCTGTTTTGGTCCTAGGCTGCCTGAAACTAAGCCTTGACCCTCTCCTGCTGTCTTTACCTGTGTGGCCGGCGGTGGGAGCCCTGTTGCTGGGCACCGCTGTATCTGCTGCAGTCCCTGTGTTTTACTAGGCGGCTGTGCTTTCAGCCGCTGCTGTGGCCAGGAGATCAGGAGCCTCCCTGGCCTCCGGTCTTTACTGCTGGGCGGTTAACTCCCTCACAGTCTCGATGCCGGTGTCCGGGTTTAACACTCTTCTCTGGGGTGAACCGGTATGGCTCTACTGGCAACTACTCTTTGCCTCCGACCCTCGCCCTTGGGTCCCTCACCCTGGCTAACAGCTCTCACTGGTACGGGCTTAGCGCAGCTCTGTCACCAGGATGTCTTCATAGTCCTCTCTGGAACTGAACTGCTGACTCCGCCTCCAGGCCTGAATTTTATAGGGGACCTCGCCTGAACTTCGGCTGGTAGAGCTCCCCCTTCAGATCTGGAGTGGAAGGTGTTGTTTGCAGGGGTTACCTTATGTGGAGATCCTTCTCTGCCCCAGGTGTATCTGTGGCAACCGAATCCTGGGGTGCTCGTCTGAATAGCGAGTCCAATGTTAGTCAATTAGTGATGGCTCCGCCCACACACATCTGGCTATAAAACGAGTCTTTCCGGGGCAGGGCAGGAGGGTAGGCTTTTTGAGTTTCTACTGCATAAAACATCTTGCTGTTTCCCCCAGAGAGACCCTAACATTCAGTCTCTCTCTCTGGGGGCCGACTTCCTTTGTGTACTGACAGGAGCTGGCAATTTGTGTCAGATCGATAACAATCGACACATCACAGATGAGCACCAGGGATACTCGCCGAAGTAACAAGTATCTCGAATATTATACTATCCGTGCGAGTAAGGAATAGTAATGATTACACTCACTCATCACTAGTAGAGATGCATATTTACTGAATTGTGCAATTTCTTTGCGACATTTAGAAAAAGTTGCATTTTGCACATTTTTCTAACCCGTCCAAGAAGTAAGGTGCTAAAAAATGTTTTGCTCCAATTTTACAAACTGATTCCCATGGCGCAACAGGCACAAATGTTTAATAAATGTCAGAACGGATTGGACATGCTTTTAGAATGAAATTAACCAAAAAGGCACAAATAGATTGATAAATGTGAGCCACATACAGTATGTGTCTCTCTGCTTTGGTTTTGGGAGATACAAAAATTGCACTGTTGCAACTCTCTTGACACCCACACAGTCAGCCCTGCTACATCACAGTTCCAGCGCACCTGGGCAATACTAAATAATAATTATATTTATTCAATTTGTGTAGCACTATTAATTCCCCAACACTTTACATACATCAGCAACTCTGGCCCCAGTGGGGCACTCAATCTAAACATCCTATCAGTATGTCTTTGGAATGTGGGAGGAATCCAGAGAACCTGGAAGAAACAAACGAAACACATGGAGAACATTCAAACTCCTTGCAGATGTCGTTCATGGTGGGAACTGAACCCAGTACCCCAGGGCTGCAGGTGTAGCATTAGTGCTAACCACTGAGCCCATACATATATAGTGCTAACCACTGAGCCACCATACAGTATATAGTGCTAACCACTGAGCCACCATACAGTATATAGTGCTAACCACTGAGCCACCATACAGTATATAGTGCTAACCACTTAGCCACCATATATAGTGCTAACCACTAAGCCACCATCTAATATATAAAGCTGAATGTGTGTGTGTATATCGGGATTGGCATCTACACGTCACAACTACAGCCACAAAATTTTGCACAGTCACACGTCTGGACCCCGAGAGCGTCATAGGCTATGGTGTGAGGCGAAATTTTAACCCTGCGCGTTCCAGTTCACCAAACAATTTTGCCCCTATCTACATAATGGGGAAAAAGTGAAAGGAAAAGTGTTGGAGGAAAATCGACAGCTGTCCAGCTACAGCCACAAAATTTTGCACAGTCACACTCTGGACCCCTAGAGCCTCATAGGCTATGTTGTGAGGCGAAATTTTAACCCCGTGCGTTCCAATTCACCAAACAATTTTGCCCCTATCTAGATAATAGGGAAAAAGTGACAGTTATCAGTTGACAGTTGTGAATGAGAGGGGCTTAATGACAGCGCCAAAGACTAACAGCATATACCAGCATATAGTCACTAAGGTGGGGCCCCAACATGGGATATTCACCAGCACGGGGACATGTACACACACCACACGCACACAAAGAGTAACAGCAAGTGTATTGTCGCTAAGGTGCAGCCCCAACATTGGATACTCACCACTAGTGATGGGCGAATCCTAAATTACTCGGAATCGCTTGACTGTAGCGAGTCCGAGCACAGGACTCGCTACTCGTTGCGAGTCTAGCGAGTCCAATGTTAATGAATGGGGAAGCGAGTAATAGCGAGTAGTGTGAGATTTACAAATCGCAGATGTGTCTCGGAAGCTTCAGCCTGAAGCAATCCTAGTTTTGTCATTTATTTGCATTGGACTAGTTTACTTTGCAACTGTAATCGCTGGCTGGGAAACTCGCACAGATAAGAGTCCTGTCTTCTTTGTGTGCTGGCTCCAGGGTCCTAGAGCCTGCCTGCTGCCTGATGTAGCAGTGCTGAGATTGTTCTCAGTCTGCTCATTCCCTGTGTACAGACATGAATGTCTGTGCACAGAGATGATGTAGCAGAGCTGAGATTGTTCTCAGTCTGCTCATTCCCTGTGTACAGACATGAATGTCTGTGCACAGAGATGATGTAGCAGAGCTGAGATTGTTCTCAGTCTGCTTATTCCCTGTGCATAGACATCTATATTTATGCACAGGGGATGTAGCAGAGAGGACATCGCGTTTTGGACTGCGTCGGACGGAAGAGGATTTTTTAATTAAAGATGGAGTCTCTAATGGCTTTTTTTTTTATTTCTAATAAAAAATTTTCCTTGTGTTGTGTTTTTTTTAAAACAATTTAATAGAAATTCATGGCGGTCATGTCTAATATTGGCGTGACCACCATAAATTTCGGGCTTAGGGCCAGCTGATAATACAAAGCTGGCCCTAACCTCTTTATTACCCAGCGTGCCATCGCTACCAGGGCCGCTGGAAGAGCGGGGTTCAGCGCCAGAGGATGGCGCTTCAATGAACGCGCCATCTTCTGGGGCGGCTGCGGGCTGCAATTTGCAGCGGGGGGTGCCCAGAAAGCTTGGGCATCCCTGCGCTGCGGATTCCAGCCCCCAGCTGCTTAGCTGTACCTGGCTAGACATAGAAATTGCGCGGAGCCCCACGCATTTTTTTTTTGAAATTCTGAGATTCTGACTCTGAGACTCTGACTCTGAAATTCATGAAATAATTAAAAAAAAATGCGTGGGGCTCCGCGCCGCCCCAGAAGATGGCGCGTTCATTGAAGCGCCATCCTCTGGCGCTGAACCCCGCTCTTCCAGCGGCCCTGGTAGCGGTGGCACGCTGGGTAATAAAGAGGTTAGGGCCAGCTTTGTATTATCAGCTGGCCCTAAGCCCGAAATTTATGGCGGTCACGCCAATATTAGACATGACCGCCATGAATTTCTATTAAATTGTTTTAAAAAAAACACAACACAAGGAAAATTTTTTATTAGAAATAAAAAAAAAAAAGCCATTAGGGACTCCATCTTTAATTAAAAAAATCCTCTTCCGTCCGACGCAGTCCAAAACGCGATGTCCTCTCTGCTACATCCCCTGTGCATAAATATAGATGTCTATGCACAGGGAATAAGCAGACTGAGAACAATCTCAGCTCTGCTACATCATCTCTATGCACAGACATTCATGTCTGTACACAGGGAATGAGCAGACTGAGAACAATCTCAGCTCTGCTACATCATCTCTGTGCACAGACATTCATGTCTGTACACAGGGAATGAGCAGACTGAGAACAATCTCAGCACTGCTACATCATCTCTGTGCACAGACATTCATGTCTGTACACAGGGAATGAGCAGACTGAGAACAATCTCAGCACTGCTACATCATCTCTGTGCACAGACATTCATGTCTGTACACAGGGAATGAGCAGACTGAGAACAATCTCAGCACTGCTACATCAGGCAGCAGGCGGGCTCTAGGACCCTGGAGCTGCACAGAGAAGACAGCTGGACTCGGCTCGCAAAGAAACAGCAATTACTTTGCGAGTTTCCCTGCTATCACTGGCACAGTAGCCAGTGATTACTCGCACGAGTCTAATGCAAACAATGGCAATCCTAGTTTTGTCAGCGTTTCTGACAAAACTAGGATTGATATTGATTTGCATTGGACTCGTGCGAGTAATCACTGAGAAACTCGCAGAGTACCGAGTCCTGCGAGTCCCTTACTACTCGCCGAGTAACGAGTCCTAGCGAGTAGATTCGCCCATCCCTACTCACCACGCACCCGAACACACACAAACCACAAAGAGACACACACAACACAGAGACTCACACACACACACACACCCTATAGCGACACATGCACTCACCCCACAGGGACACATACACATACACACCCTATAGGGACACATACACTCACCCCACAGACACACACACACATCCCAGGGACACACACACACACATACACATATACACACTATATGGACACGTACTCACCCACAGGGACACACACACACCACGAAGAGACACACACAACACAGAGACACACACATCACACAGATACCCCCCCACAGCGACACACCCATACACACCCTATAGGGACACATGCACTCACCCCGCAGACACACACACACACACACCACAAAGAGACACACACAACACAGAGACACACACACACCACACAGACCCCCTCCACAGGGACACACACACATACACACCCTATAGGGACACATGCACTCACCCCACAGACACACACACACACCCCAGGGACACACACACACACCAATCAGACAGACACAGATGTGCACAAATTGCCTTACACAACTCGCCTCATATGTGTGCTATCTTTAATTTAAAAAAAATAAATATCTGATTAAAAACAGCCAATGTGCAACACATGTGCCATAAAGGGAATTAAGGCAGATGTCAGTCACATGAGCTGTCTATTATGTGTATGTGTGAGGGTTTACTGTTCTAATCACAGCTCGGCTTCTATTTTCCTGCAGGTCATTAATATGACATATTCAAATTCTATTTTGTTATAGATAACAGCAGTTATTTATTAACCCGGGCGTAGCCGGGTAGCACAGCTAGTACAGTATATAGTGCTAACCACTGAGCCACCATACAGTATATAGTGCTAACCACTGAGTTACCATATATAGTGCTAACTACTGAGTCACCGTATATAGTGCTAACCACTGAGCCACCATACAGTATATAGTGCTAACCACTGAGTCACCATATATAGTGCTAACTACTGAGCCACCATACAGTATATAGTGTTAACCACTGAGTCACCATATATAGTGCTAACCACTGAGCCACCATACAGTATATAGTGCTAACAACTGAGTCACCATATATAGTGCTAACCACTCAACCACCATATGTAGTACTAACCACTGAGCCACCATATATAGTGCTAACCACTGAGCCACCATATACAGTGCTAACCACTGAGCCACCATATACAGTGCTAACCACTGAGCCACCATACAGTGCTAACCACTGAGCCACCATACAGTGCTAACCACTGAGCCACCATACAGTGCTAACCACTGAGCCACCATATACAGTGCTAACCACTGAGCCACCATATACAGTGCTAACCACTGAGCCACCATACAGTGCTAACCACTGAGCCACCATACAGTGCTAACCACTGAGCCACCATACAGTGCTAACCACTGAGCCACCATATACAGTGCTAACCACTGAGCCACCATATACAGTGCTAACCACTGAGCCACCATACAGTATATAGTGCTAACCATTGAGTCACCATATATAGTGCTAACCACTGAGCCACCATACAGTATATAGTGCTAACCACTGAGCCACCATATGTAGTGCTAACCACTGAGCCACCATATAGAGTGCTAACCACTGAGCCACCATATATAGTACTAACCACTGAGCCACCATATACAGTGCTAACCACTGAGCCACCATATACAGTGCTAACCACTGAGCCACCATACAATGCTAACCACTGAGCCACCATATACAGTGCTAACCACTGAGCCATTATACAATGCTAACAACTGAGCCACCATATACAGTGCTAACCACTGAGCCACCATACAATGCTAACCACTGAGCCACCATATACAGTGCTAACCACTGAGCCACCATATACAGTGCTAACCACTGAGCCACCATACAGTATATAGTGTTAACCACTGAGTCACCATATATAGTGCTAACCACTGAGCCACCATACAGTATATAGTGTTAACCACTGAGTCACCATATATAGTGCTAACCACTGAGCCACCATACAGTATATAGTGCTAACCACTGAGCCACCATATGTAGTGCTAACCACTGAGCCACCATATAGAGTGCTAACCACTGAGCCACCATATATAGTACTAACCACTGAGCCACCATATACAGTGCTAACCACTGAGCCACCATATACAGTGCTAACCACTGAGCCACCATACAATGCTAACCACTGAGCCACCATACAATGCTAACCACTGAGCCACCATATACAGTGCTAGCCACTGAGCCATTATACAATGCTAACAACTGAGCCACCATATACAGTGCTAACCACTGAGCCACCATACAGTATATAGTGCTAACCACTGAGTCACCATATATAGTGCTAACTACTGAGCCACCATACAGTATATAGTGTTAACCACTGAGTCACCATATATAGTGCTAACCACTGAGCCACCATACAGTATATAGTGCTAACAACTGAGTCACCATATATAGTGCTAACCACTCAACCACCATATGTAGTACTAACCACTGAGCCACCATATATAGTGCTAACCACTGAGCCACCATATACAGTGCTAACCACTGAGCACCATATACAGTGCTAACCACTGAGCCACCATACAGTGCTAACCACTGAGCCACCATACAGTGCTAACCACTGAGCCACCATATACAGTGCTAACACTGAGCCACCATATACAGTGCTAACCATGAGCACCATACAGTATATAGTGCTAACCATTGAGTCCACCATATATAGTGCTAACCACTGAGCCACCATACAGTATATAGTGCTAACCACTGAGCCACCATATGTAGTGCTAACCACTGAGCCACCATATAGAGTGCTAACCACTGAGCCACCATATATAGTACTAACACTGAGCCACATATCATGCTAACCACTGAGCCACCATATACAGTGCTAACCACTGAGCCACCATACAATGCTAACCACTGAGCCACCATATACATGCTAACCACTGAGCCACCATATACAGTGCTAACCACTGAGCCATTATACAATGCTAACACACTGAGCCACCATATACAGTGCTAACCACTGAGCCACCATATACAATGCTAACCACTGAGCCACCATATACAATGCTAACCACTGAGCCACCATATACAGTGCTAACCACTGAGCCACCATATACAGTGCTAACCACTGAACCACCGTATACAGTGCTAACCACTGAGCCACCATATACAGTGCTAACCACTGAGCCACCATATACAGTGCTAATCACTGAGCCACCATACAGTACTAACCACTGAGCCACCATATACAGTGCTAACCACTGAGCCACCGTATACAGTGCTAACCACTGAGCCACCATATACAGTGCTGACCACTGAACCACCATATACAGTGCTAACCACTGAGCCACCATATACAGTGCTAACCACTGAGCCACCATATACAGTGCTGACCACTGAACCACCATGCAGCCCTATAGTCCTATTCGTTATTTACATTTTTTATAAGTCACTTTTCTTTCTTGCCTTGTGGTTTTTATCACAAAACTTTGCACTACATTTTTTAAAATTGATGCACATTTATATTTCAAAAATATTCTTTTTGTTGTCTTTAAGCAGATCAGGTAACATCCGGAAAGGTGTAAGGCGCTCCCACAGTAACAGAGTTCGGCCTCCTTCGTATTTTCAACCGTTTATTCAGGATCAATAATTTAACAAAATAAAAAATGGTGCAATATACAGAGATTTTAAAAGTGGTCATACAACGGGTTTCGGCTGTATATTTTGTACACAACAGCCTTCCTCAGGTACCTGAAACGCGTTGTATGACCACTTTTAAAATCTCTGTATATTGCACCATTTTTTATTTTGTTAAATTATTGATCCCGAATAAACGGTTGAAAATACTAAGGAGGCCGGACTCTGTTACTGAGGGAGCGCCTTACACCTTTCCGGATGTTGCCTGATCTGCTTATTCCTGTTACGGTCACATTAGCATTGTGATCCAAATGATCCGGGACGGGGCTGCATACCATAATTGAAGGACAACATCTACTAGACCAAAATAGGTCTGATAAGCAAGAGACAAGACATTTGCAAGGTCAGCAATAAGATTAATAATCACCGAAAAACAGATTTAAACACGCTGCACTTAGATCTGCGCCCTCTTTTCTTGGGTCCCCTACCCAATCTTTAGACTCCACAGCCTTGGAGATCAACACTTTCTGCTGTCTTTATGACCTTTAAGAGCATAAAGTAATGTGTTTTACAAAATAGTGCAAAAAGTAAAAGAGAATAATCAGATGAACTGGAGTACATTAGCGCAAAAGCTTTAAACTTGGTGCAAATCATTTGCTGACCTTGTAGCAAATCAAAAAGTCACTAATGGTGAATGAATGCTAATGGTTCATGCACAAAAAAAAAACAGGTGAAAATGCAATGGTGAGCTGGGTCCATAGTTTGTATAATTTAGAAATAGTCTGTGCAGTTTTTATGAGACGTAAAAACATGTATTGCATCTCTAAAGGTACCGTCACACGGCACAATATCGTTGATACGTCACAGTTTGGAGGCGTACCAGCGACGGCGTTGCGACCTGGTTGCGTGTGACTCTGGTAAGTTGCTACGATAAATCGTTGAATCGGGACTTGACGGGTTTACCAACATGTTGGAAAACTTGACGATCTCAACTCCAGCAACCTGCTGCATCGTTCTGTGACACCGCGATAACGATGTCGTGGACGACTTCGCCCATTCACAGCAGTGAGCAGGGATCATTCGCGAGGTTGGCGAACGATACCTGCTCACAACATCGTTGGTGAGTTGTCCACGATATCTAGACATGTGACATCTCACCAGCGATGTTGAAATGATGTCAGAAACGACCGCGCTCACCCGAGATCGTTGCCGACATCCTTTCAACGTCATGCCGTGTAACGGTACCTTTATGCCTACACGGCATCCAAAAACTGACACACTGTGAAAGCATAAAAATATCTTACCATTGTTATATACTGATTTTATCTGTCTCTGAAATAATGCAGTTGTATACCTGAAGATTTGTCTCTTCATTATCACAGTTACAATTTTTTTTACAATATCTAGGAAAACATGATGCGAAGGACCTCAAGAAACCATCACCCAAGGTGTCAAAGATTCGTAAAGCCTCTGCTCATGATTGTGAGAAGGAGAACACGCCACAGAACAAAGGTTGTAAACTTCACGAGAATATTGGTACTGAGTTGAGTATTACTGGCCATACACGAGAGAACAGTCTTCTAAACCCACTCATTTTGCTGGAACCAGCCACCATTCTAAGGTGTACTAAGTATCTCCTAAATTGTCTTCAGTGTCAAGGGAAATAGGGTTCTTGGGCATGTTGGGAACTTTATGAGTGGAGTTGGTGTAAGCAAATTTTTTGATAACTGTCTATGGCCATCTTATGTCCAAGACATTATCCATATACATGATAGAACAGTCTTCTGAACCGACTCATTTTGGTGGAACCAGCCGCCATTCTAAAGTATACCCTGGATCTCCTAAATTGTCTTCAGTGTCAAGGGAAATAGGATTCTTGGACATGTTGGGAGCTTTTAGGGCCCCTTTACACGCGGCTACATTTCTTGGGTGGCTACAGGTAACTTACTGGTTGCAGTGAAATCATGGAGAGATTATTCCATTTGTACACAGCAACAAGATAGAACCTTGTCTCCATGATTTTACTGCAACCAGTAAGTTACCTGTAGCCACCCTAGAAATGTAGCCACGTGTAAAGGTACCCTAAGGGTAGAGTTGGGGTAAGCAAATTTTTTGACAACTGTCTATGGCCATCTCATGTCCAAGACATCATCCATATACATGAGAGAACAGTCTTCTGAACGCACCATATACATGAGAGAACAGTCTTCTGAACGCACTCATTTTGTTGGAACCAGCCGCCATTCTAAGGTGTACTAAGGATCTCCTAAATTGTCTTTGATGTCAAGGGGAATAGGCTTCTTGGTCATGTTGGGAGTTTTTTGTTGGAGTTAGGGTAAGCGTATTTTTGACAACAGTCTATGGCTGGGGTCACAGTTGACATGCGTTTTTTAGTGCCTTTTAAAAACTCATGCGTTTACATGCGTTTTTTCATGTAATTATGAGTTTTTTAAGGTGTGTGATGGCTCCCTGCGTTTTTGGCTGCGTTTTAAATCTGCACCAAAAAATAGTGCATGTACTATTTTTTGGTGCGTTTTTTTTTTTTAACATGGTGCTCCTATGGAAAACGCATGCGTTTTTGAATGGCACTAATTGTACATGCGTTTTTGCATGCGTTTCCCATAAGGCCCCATATTAAAAAACCATGCTGTTTTTGGAAATGCACCAAAAACGCATGGTACTGTCACACATGCTTTTTTGCTATTAGGGCATGCGTTTTTTAACATGGGGGCCTATGGGTGCGTTTTTTACATGCGTTTTTGAAAACGCAGGTCTCCAAAAACGCAGGTAAAAAAGGCAACTGTGACCCCAGCCTATGGCAACCTTATGTTCAAGACATCATAATGTTGTAACATCTTGCTGTTTCAATGTTTGTGCAGGTGCCGATGTACAAACTCAAGATGTCATTCAAGAAATAACATCCGATAAGATGGTTGCCTTCAAGAATTCCAGTGATGAAGAAAATTCTTTCAGCATTGGGGATCGAACAGTTCCTCCAGCACCTATCAAACAGCGTCATAAAAAGAAGCCTCAGAAAACAGGTATACTATATATGATTTTGTGATTACACTATTGTAAGTGGGTCTGGCCTAAAGAATTGGGAATGTCCATGGTGGATACTATCGGAAAATCTATGATATGTCCATTTTGAATGACCCTGTACATTAACAACAATCCACAATTCTTAACAACATAAAGATAGACATAAAAAACATTAGCCCTTCTGATAGCTGTGAAGAACATAGAGGCCACCATTCACGTTAGACTAAAGTTGGCTACGGATATCAGCAGTATTACTAAACAGTCTGTTGTGCATTGGGACCTCCTAACTCTCCCCGAACAGATGATGTTGGGGGAGAGAAGGATCTGCCATGTTGGATTTCAATGGCGGATTATTTTGTGCTCCTTGGAGGTAAGCCTTACTAAAGGGTTCTATGAGCACTCTCCCCATAGAGAACAAAGTAGTGCTTGGCCGAGATTTCTAATGTGTATGGGGTCCTTTAGTTATCAGCTATGTCATCCTGACAGTCACTTCTGATTTCATGGGGTGACCATTGGCTTTTCTTTGAAAAACTCCTACTTAATTTTTCTCAGGGTACGTATTTAAAATGAATCACTGTATCAAAATTTTGGTAAAAATGTACAAATATTTACAAATTGACCTAAAGAACAAGTTTGCTAGGGGTGGAAAGGCAAATTTTATAAAAGTTTAATTCCCTTTTTAAAGACTTTTAAAAGAGTTGTCTGCAGAATAGGTCATCCACCATCTAGCGCCCCCCCCTCTATCAGCTGTTATTTGCCCTCGTGGACACTGGAGATTAAACACTTTGAAATGAATAAGAACCATTTGGCAATACCTGTCAGTGATCGCTTCACATGAATGGAGCTAATTGTCGGGGTCCACCGATCTCATATTCATAACCTATGGGGCGGACAGGACATCAATATGTTGTGCCCGGACGACCCCTTTAAATAAACGCTCCATTAGATCTGACCTACATTACAATTTGTGGCTCATGTCCAGTATAAACAATGAGCAGAAGGGAAAATGTAGAAAAGTATTTTTATTAGGATTCTCACAAAATATGTTCTGTAATAGTTCAATCTAAGACCTCCACTAAATGTATGAAATGGGCTTGTAAATCTAGCCTAACAATGCACTATTTATCTTTTGATGATGATGACCTCAGCAATATCCAGAAGAAGGCGGGATTCCAATGAAGGGGATACCAATGAAGATAACGACTTTGATGAAGACTCAGATATCCTTAGCAGTGTTGTATATACAAGACCAATGTCTTCCTTGAGTAAAGTAAGTTTTAGAGAGAACCTAATATCCCTCCTGACATGTCTGCAGCATCTTCTGTTAGATCTCTATGATGTTGTGTCCCGCAGGGGTGTGTCTCTACACAACTTTTAACACTGATTGGACAGTGTCAGGCTATGTTGGGACACGCCCCTGATTAGTAACATAAACTAGAAATGGGACAAGGTAGAGTGAAAAGATGCTTTAGAATTATTATTTTATGAGAAATACAATTATTTACTATACACATGTCAGAATTAATGAAAGGTCCCCTTTGAAGATCAACCCACCATTACATAGTCTTATAGTAACTTCAATGCAGAGTCTTTTCCTAGGAAGAAGAACCCCAGATTGCTGCACATCTGGAAATTGATGATCTTAAGGATTTTGCTTTACGTCCAGCTCCGCACAGTATGAATTTTCAGTGCCGCATTACTAGGGACAAAAAGGGAGTGGATAGAGGACTCTACCCTACCTACTACCTTCATTTAGAGAGAGATGATGCGAAAAGAGTAAGTAAAAAAATATTGTAATTCTCCTTTGGGTTTACATTGTGAATTTATGTTGGAAAATAGTTAAAACATTTTTTGAGTCATGTAATAATCAGCCAAGTCTGCATAGCCCTCCCTGCATAGCCATCCCTTTATTCCCTTTATTCTATGTCAATGTATTTTCTGATATGAAGAACATTGGACAAACTGTGTACCCCCAAAGCTATAAAGCATGGCCTCATTTAGACATCGGAATTGCATAAAATTGTGTCCTATCAGTTTTTTCATGGATAAAATATGCAGCCATTATAGTCTAGGCGACTGTTCACATTTTTCAAATGAATGGGTCCATCCATGTGTCATCTGAGTGTTGTCTGTTTATTACTGTTTACTTGGTAGGAGAAGCTTGGAATTATTGTTTTGTGTATATGAGAGAAAATAATTCCAGACTGATGGTAAAAAACATAAAAAATGATAATATAGAGTTTGACATAAGAAATATAACTGTCTAACTAGAATATCA